>WBMY01005602.1:48647-344802 GCA_013397315.1 Donacobius atricapilla
GGGGGGGGAGGAGGGGGCGCTTTTAAACAGGAAATGAACACACAGAGCTCTCTTTTGTTTCCCTCTGGGCTCCCAAGAGGGTTGCCTGGGGAAGGCCTCTGAGTTGCAATCCAAGAAGCTGAATCAGTGTAAGGGAAAGGCTCTCTTTTTTTATCCCTGAGCATTGGAGAACATGGCTTCTCCATCTTATTGTCTTTGTGTTCTGAACCATATGGTCTACTATGGTGGCTGCCATCTCGGGAGGAAAGGCTTTTCCACCATCCTGGGAGGAGGGGCTTCTCTGCCATTTTGTTTTCTTTATGGGAGGGGAACATGTGAGTCATGACCTTTGTATGTCATGCTTATTGCTGTTATCTTGGTTGTTACTGCGTTTCTTTTTAGTAAACTGTTATTTTTTCACTGACACCATGCATTTGTCTCTCCTTATTGGTGAAAGGGGAGTGGTTAAAACTAAAGGGGAGGTAACTAATTTTGGATTCTGCCGCACAGAATTGTCTTAAACTACAACACATGACTATAAAAACTTTTAAGATGTACATATATGGGTCTAGCTATCTATAGCTGTAACTTCCCCTTTTAGCTGATAGCACTTTTCAAATATCTAGCAATAAGTCCTTCTTCTTCTGCAAAGAACTATAAAGACTCTTCCACACAAAATGACATCTTTTATTTCACAAAACAATGCAGATGTCTAAAGGGACTAGTCAAATTTTTGTTGTCTCATTAGTTCTCAGATTTCCACATATCAGCAGCCTTGTTGCCTGAATTGAATTTTTCAGTCAACAGATGTTAGACAGTTACCAGATTCTTGAGCTCATATTTCCGAGAAATGTAAAAGAAAGGTGGCCTATAAAATGAGAATCTGATTCTATCTACAAGATTTTGCAGTTCAATCTTCAAGTGCTGCTTCTAAATCAGACCTTGAACAGCTGAGGATTTTTTCTGTTCATAAATGTACAGATGCATACACAGATACAGAGATACCACAGTCTTAACAGAAAAAAAATCAGAAAAATCTCTCTTGCTAACAGAATGTGGATGCATTCATGTGTTTTTCACTGACTCATAGTTATCTAGTTCTAGACTGAAATTGTTGTATCTTCTGTGCTTTTGTTACATGACAATGCACAAAATATTTTCTGAAAACAAGGCAAATAATCAGCAAGAAATTGGTAACATCTCCGCCTTGAGAAACACCAGTAAAATTTACTCAACAGTAGGTTTAGTCTGGAGAGTTTTATTAAACTTATTTTGTGAAAATTCCTCATTTCTTCAGTAACAGCCAGATTTAGCTTGTGATGATCTGATAACCTAGACTGATTATCTGTTAGGGATCTGAACTTGAATGATAGGTTTCTATATTTGTCCTGTTAACAGACAGAATTAAGAGAGTTTTTAGAGCAGCTTGGGGAGAAAAATAAACCTTACTTTATTGCATGATGACTATAAGACCCAAAGCCAAGAATGACATAGGAGGGAAGAACAATTATAGATTAGTAGAAGAAATCAATATGTAGTTTTGTTTGCTTTCCATGGGAGAGCAATGTCCACTGAGGGTAGAAGTAATGTGCAATTGCTAGTGTAGTCTACAGATTACTTTTTTTGATGTGGATGAAGGTTATAATGATACCAGATTGAAAGATATAGAAGTTCTTGTAGAACTGCTCAAATAAGTTCCCTGTAAAGGTGGTCAATGAAAACCTCAAACAAATGAGTCACAGGAGCTGTGTCAAAGTAATGCAAGTCCCACAACTGATTTGAACTGGTAACAGATTATCAGTGGCAGAAGCCCCAAAGCTGCTGCTCTGAAAAGATGGCAAATGCCACCAGGAAAAAGAAAATCCTAAGCAGTAAAAATTCTAAAATAATGCCAAAGTCAACCATGATATAGGACATGGTATTGCAATGACTTTTTATAAAGATTCCCCAGCTCAGCAGTATCCAAATGGCATGATCTATGAGATTCAAATAATAATTATTTAAAAAGCATTGAAAGCCACTGAGGCAAAGAAAGTATTTTAAATTTTGCACTTACTGCAAAAAAATTGCACAAGATTTTATGACTTTAACCAATGGTGTGCACATAGGTTTTTAGGCCTAAAGGGATACTGAAACTAGTTATATATTTCACAAAGAGTTTCCAGTTTTGACTATCGTAGTATCAAGTGTTTGATTGCATTAATATGGATTTTGTTTGTTGAAGAAAAAATTATTCAAAACAATATATATATATTAAAAAATATAATGCTAGTGCTTTTCTTTCACATGAAAAAATACATTTTTAAATGTGTAAACAAATTTTGCATATATCTTGTAAGAATTATTATGGTTACTAAAATGAAGCCTAGAATTTCTACATTAAACATTGCCCTAGATACTCTCTTAGAATCATCTCTAGTGATCTTTACTGGAGAGGAGAATACAATGTAAGTGACAAATAAAACAAAATCACATAACTTTCTTTATGTGAGTAGGTCTTTTGAACCCCAGAGGACTGATATTCATATATAATTATGTGCACGTATTTGCAGTTACAAAATCCTGTCCTTAGACATGAGAGAAATGTCATCATTGTTAGCTTGGTACTGGAAAATGTTCCACATCCTTAATTAAACAAACCACCCTAACAGTTTTCAAAGGGTACAGTTCTAAAAGAAGCAGGGGGAAGGAGGTACAGAAGATGGGGAGGAATAGAATATATGGGAGACCTCATTCCGTTTTTGCAAAGCGCAGTGAATGTGTGCACCGAAATGCCAGTCTGCTCGGCTAGTTTGTAACCATAGCAACTCTTGAAGAAGACAGAGGAGAAAACAGAATAATAGGGGTCCCTTTCTCCAGATCACTGCATGGGAAAATGAGAAAAAGGGAGAAAGAAAGACTGCAGAGACTTTTCCTGTCCCAAGAAGTTTATACCATGAATTGCAGGAGTTATTCTTTTCCACCCTCTTCTGATGAGTACTTAAAGTTTTGTTATTTTGTTGATAGGTTTGATTTTAAGTTTGGTTTTTCAGTTTGTACCTTTTACAAAAACAATATTCCAGAATACAGCCATTAAAATATTTGGATGGGGGACGTAAGATTAGAAGGTCAGAAAAACCTTCCTTAAAGCATTTAATTACAGAGAGAATTGATGCATGATGAAATTTTTATTCCTTTTTGAAATTTATAGCACCAATGAAATGCTAGCTTGCTGGTGTTTTTTCAGCTGTGAGACGGAAAAGGTGCTAACATATGTGTTTTGGGTTTTTTTCCCTGTAAAAGTCTTCAGAATTAAACCAAGAAATGCACTTTGCTGTTTTCTATGTGGGTGCACAGAGTGTTACTTTGAAAATTTTGGAGCATATTTTTATAGGGAATTGCTTTTATTTAGTTGATTTTGTGAGCATTTATTCCTCCAGTCAATTTTGTTGAATGCCTTGTATTGTTTTTCATTCAAGATCTTGCAGCTCAAAACTTTTAATGAGAGACCAAAAAAAAGTTTGCTTATCAAAATATTTTGCCGTTTTTATAGAAATAATGAATACAAACTCTCAATCAGCTCTATACAGCCAGAGCACACACACTGCAGATATTTGTAATCACAGAATACCAGGATGGCTGAGGTAAAAAATCTGTTTTGAGACCATTGGGTCCAGAACTGAGTAGAACATTAAGATTGACTCACGTCACTTGTTGGCAATGGTGATGCTCCTCCTAGTGCTGACCAGGATGCCACTGGCCTTCTTTGCCACCAGGCTGCACTGCTGGTTGATACACCTTGCTGTCCATGAGGACTGAGAACGTTCTTCTCTGAGGTATAACTTTCTAGCCAGTCGGTTCCCAGTGAGCAGAGATACCTGGGTTTACTTATCCTCAGATGCCGGACTTCACATTTCTCCTTGTTGAACTTCATGAGATCCTTCTTGGCTTGATTCTCCAGTCTGTTGAGGTCTCAGAGTAGCAACCCATCTGGTGTAACAGTCACTCCTCACAGTTTTGTATCATCTATTAACTTGATGAAGGTGCACTCTACCCTAGAGTACAGGTTCTTGATGAAAATGTTATACAGTACTCACCTCAGGAGCAAAACTAGTAACTTGCCAGCAACTGAATTCTGTACCACTGATAACCCTCTGGGTCAGGTAGTTCATTCAGTTTTTGATTCACCTCGCTGTTTGCTCACCTGATCTGTACTTTGTCAGCTTGTAAATGAGGACGTTATAGGACAACATGTCCAAAGCCTTATTAAAGTTGAGGTAAACACATCCACTGCTCTTCCATCACCTACCACTGTCCACCTCATTATAGAAAGCTGTAATATTGGTTAAGCATGATTTCCCTTCCATGCTAATTGCTCCTAATCACTTTCTTGTCCTTTATGTGTCTAGAAATATTTTTGATGAATAGTTGCTCTATCATCTACGCTAGGACTGAGGTATGGTTGAGCAGCCCACCGCTGCTCAGATCCTTCTTTTTTTCCTTCTTGAAGATATGACTGATATTTTCTCTTCCCACTTATTGGAAAGTTCTCCCAATCCCAATGACCTTTTAAACATAATTGACAGTGGCATTGCAGTGACATCAGCAATCTCCCTCATGTTCCACATATAACTTAAACTTCACATTATTAGTAGTAATGTTGTTCTGGTTGTTACATTGCTCTTTTCAGTCTCTTATCTCTGCTACCTGCTTTCTTCAGAAGTATAATTTGATTATGTTATTGGATTAGAGATGGGGAGAAAAATTAGGCAGTGTGTGGAAATACAACTGTAGAAATCTGAAATATCGCCTCTCACACATTTTTAGACAAATGCAGGATAAGTCTCAGAACTAGGAAATAAAAAAAATATTTGAAATATCTTTACATTTATTTTAAATAAAGCAAAATTTGGGCAAATGAAGTCCATGTATGTGTTTTCTACATGGAAAGAGTAAGATTGGATTTATCAAATAATCTATTTAATTGATTATTTTACAAATAAATTGTTCTGCTCTGACCAGTGCTCTGAAATGTAAAGTATGCAATCCCTCAGTACTAAAATATTAATAAATAAGATGCAAGGTACATGTAGAAAAATCTCAGTTTTTAGAATTCTTGTGGAGTCACAGCATTAAGCTGAAAACTGAGGCATGACCTAAATGAAAAAATACACTAGATTTTGAACAAAAGAAAAAGAAGCATTACTTCAGTTTTCTTTCAGTTTTGAATCAAAGTAGGATATTTCATGGCCAGTTCTTATCTAGCCCAGAAAAAATTTCAGTACTGCAAACTTTTGCAGCCAACGTAGTGTACAAAACCTAGATGAGATTAGATGTACTTCTGGTACACTAGATTCTGTTCTTTCTGCTTTATCAGCAGCTATCCAGGTGTTCTTTTCCCATTTTCAGCTATTCCCTTTTTGTTCTATTTTTTTTCTAAACAAAATGCCCCCTTTCAATATGTGGGCAATTCAGCATTCTCTTACTTTCTCTTTCCCCACTCTCTCTCTTTTCACCTGACAGCTCAAATAAACCTAACTTTATAAAGGGAATATGGATTATTTTTATCCACTGAGCTGAACACCCATGAAATGCAGGTAATATTTTTTCCAGGTACTAGAAAAAATATTTTTAGGTCTTTTATTTACATAACATTGATACTGAAAACACTAGCGGTTTAATATATTAATTAGTTTAGTGTTTTGTAACCCTTCGGAAGTATTAAACTTATTTGAATTTTCACTGTACAAACACAAAGTTACAACCTGTCATGCAGAGCATAAAGAAGTATTTGAACTATACAGTTCTGGTCTACTATTTAAAACCCCACAAACTGTGTTCATATTTAACAAATGTGCCTATACACATTAGAACCAGAACAAAGCCAAATCTAGAAAATTGTAATCTATCACATCCCATATATTACAACTGCTTGTTTTGGAGCTTGGTACAAAATTGAAACTTAAAGGGGAAGAAAAAAATCCTGTCAAGAAATCTGAAATTCTTTGGGGAGGAATTTGGTTCCTCTTCTGCACAAACTTAAAAATTATAGCTGTATACTAAAATCAATAAAAATTCATCAGTGTGGAAGCTTCATTACTGTTAGACTTTTTCTCACAAATTTTGCTTTGGGTTTTCAGCTGGCTCCTATTTCAGATGGAAATGTGAAGTTTGGATTATATCTATGTAGAACAACAAATAAATTTTCTGCCATGTGCTCTATTTGCTAGTCTGGCTTCTCACAGATATACTGCTATCAGGACCCAAAGTAGCTCTGGACTCTGCCACAGAAATTTATCCCTAAAAACTGATAGGAACAGAAAAAAAACATTTTTAGAAAATGGAAATGACACTGCAGTGAATTTTTCAGTTCTGAAGATGAGAGGAGAATGGTTATGATTGTGTCTGCTAAGAAAAGTGACAACAAGAGAGATAACAGGGATTTTGTTCAATTTTCTCTATACATTTCAGTGTATTTTCTCTACATTTAAATCTGTATTTTACGTGGTATTTTTAACCAATACAGAATCATCACTATGAACTGTCATTTGATGTCTGAAAAATCATTACCCGTTTGTGGGATCAAAGTTCACTTTTTTTTTCATGTAACATTATAAGGATATATATCTGGGTTCCATTATAGAGCATTGTGTATTTGGAAAGGTCCAATTAAACAGGCATAACATAATACCCTCATTTAAATCCCCAAAATAAATTTGAAAGACCATAAGCATTTCTTATAAATGGCCAACTCTTTTTCTTCATATGAATCTTTATATAGACAAGTTTTTATGAGATTTGGGATTCCACAGTCAAGTGATCCCACCAAGCCACCTTCCTCAAGATATTTCCATTTTCTCAATGGCTGTTAGTTCTTGAAGTTAAAGGAAGAAAACAGAGATAAGGATGTGTCAGTAAAAATGCTCTGAATGTAACAACCGATGTGTGAAATCTCCTATGTGCCAGCGCTATACCCTAATTTACTCCAGTACCAAGGACTACTCTTGAAATTTACTGCCTGACACATCAGTAATATGCCTTGTGCCAACCTCCAGTATTGCTCAAAATGCAAGGATAACTCCTGGGAATAAGTTGTATTGGGTTTGCATGGCAAGATTTGGATAATGAGCGGGATGTGTACAGGGCTGGCTTCTCTGAGAAGCAGCTGTAAACTTCCCTCATGTCCAACAAAGCCAATGGCAACTCTGCCCAAGATGGACCTGCCAGCGGAGAAGGCTGACCACAGAAGAGGTAGTAGTAGCACCTCTGTGATAATGTATTTTAAAGGGCAAAAAAAAGAAATGTTATTGATGAGAAGTTATTGTGGACAGAGAGAGGAATGAGAATATGTGAAAGGAACAGCTGTGCACCAAGGTCAGTGAAGAAGGAGGAAGAACTTGCTCCAGGCATGGGAGCACAGGTTTGCCTGTAACTCATGGTGGGATAGAATCATAGAATCGTAGAATGGTTTGGGTTGGAAGGTACCTGGAAATCCACTTCCAATCCCCCTGCCATGGACAAGGACACCTTCCATTTAGACTAGGTTGCCCAGAGCCCCATCCAATCTGGTCTTGAACCAGGATGGGACATGGATGGGACTTCCACAGATTTCTCAGGCAACACGTTCCATTACCTCACTGTTGGATTTCCTGCACATCCTCCTTGAAGACTATAGAAGATGGGTAGTTGTAAAAGTAGAAGTCCTTTATTGCATCGCAAATATCAGTCTCATAAAAGCAAAATTGTTGCAGTCTGTGCCAGTATGCAGAAAGCCTTCTAACATAGAGTCCTTAAGTCCCAAGCTGAAGCAGCAGTGGCGGCACCTGTAATCCGTGTTCCTTGAGCGTTTTATCAGTAGCAGCTGCAGAAGCAGCAGCAACAGCGGCATTCATAATCGATGTTTTGTGTCCAAACTAACACACTCAAAGCAGTGTATTTTATTCTATTTTTTTAGCTAATCAGGCTTCAACATGAGTTTTCTACAGTCTTGCTGGACCTATCCTAAGCTAAGATTGATGTGTGACAGTATTCATAATTTCTTACACAAATTCCATGCATATAACTCTGTTTCATCTATGAATGTTTAGCAAGGCTACATTGGTTTTGTTATGTCTAGAGCTTGACTAACTTTGCAAAAGGCAATGCTACTGTACTTTAAACTAGGTTTTAGGTCCTTTTCTTACTAACTAATTTAGTCTCTTATTTGCTTAAGGCATTTTAAAAATTCACTACTTATTTAAAACTAGAGTTGCATTTCTACTTCATGTCTGTGTGGATTTAGTTTCTCTGAAGGTTCTAATTCAACCCTCACATTTTTGGACATCCCTGGGCCTGTGTGGATGGAGCCCAGAGGGATTTTGCATCCCGACACATCACCACCCTTACTTTTTTTTAATACCTAATCTAAACCTACTCTCTTTCCGTTTGAAGCAATTCCCTCTTGTTCTGTCACTACATACTCTGGTAAAAGTCTTGCCCCATTGTTCCTGTACCCTATCCCTTCAGGTACTGGAAGGCTGCAATTAGGTCACCCCAAAGCCTTTACCTTTTCAGGCTTAAGAATCCCAATTCTCTCACCTTTCCCTCATAGCAGAGGTGCTCCATCCCTCTCATCCAATTGGTGACCTCCTCTGGACTCAGTCCAACAGGAGTCCTTGTTCACAATGTCCTTGTTCTGGGGACCCCCTCACTGTGAGTTCCCAGTACACACTGTATTTACAAATGTGTCAAATCTGATTTTCTTCTTTTGGTTTCTATATTTTTCCTCCTACACTATAAATGTAAATGTTCAATATACATTTTTGTTGTGTTGGGTTTTATTGTTTTTGTGGTGGTGTTTGGGGTTTCTAAAGAAATAATTTGGAGACTGATATAGGCATTCTTCTTTCATATTTCCTGTTCAGCTGGGAAGTTCAGCTGTCAAATGCCAGTAATTGCCTGTTTGTTTTCCCAGTAACATCTACAATTCACTGCTGTCAGCTTTCTTCAGAAGATCTG
This sequence comes from Donacobius atricapilla, assembly GCA_013397315.1. Classification (NCBI taxonomy): domain Eukaryota; kingdom Metazoa; phylum Chordata; class Aves; order Passeriformes; family Mimidae; genus Donacobius; species Donacobius atricapilla. The sequence goes on from WBMY01005602.1 coordinate 57,603, forward strand.
TACTTCCGTTACTTAAGTCAAATCATTGCAGTGCAAATAATGTCATTCATTATCATCATGCACTTTGCAGTCTGAGAGACAGATGATGAGACAAAATGAAGGAATACTGCTTCCTATCTAAAAAGAAAATTGTAGGCATTTCTTTCAGGCTGGGGAGTTGCTGAGTATATTTTCGAGCTGAAAAATAAATATGTCATGGGGATACATAGTACTGTTCTTGGCCTGAGTGTACACACTAGGAATTTGCCTGTTTATTAATTCTACTTTCACTAATAAGTCCCTGAAGTCTCAGTGGCTTGAGTGTGACTTGCTGAGATCAGCTATTAACACTAGTCAATGCTATTTGAGAAAAAAAAAAAAGAAAAAAAAAAGAAAAAAGAGAGCTAGAAACAAGGATTTCATCCAGACAAAATATTTTGCTTTACAGGTACTTGTAAAATTTGATAAATGAGCAGCTGTACAGTTCCCGTGAGCTCCTGTATTTAGATAAGTGGAACAGATGGCATGGCCCTGCTTGTCCTGTAGAGAATCGTAGAATCATTTAGATTGAAAAACACCTTTAAGATTATTGAGTCCAACTGTTAATCTAGAACTACAAAGTCTATCACAAAACCATGTTCACATTCTAAGGCATGTCCACAGGTCTTGCCATGAGTCTGCTCCAGTGCCAATTTCCCACAGGGTCATACCTTCTTTCAAGTTTCCAGTTGCTCCAGCGTGGGGTTGTCCATGGGTTGCAGATGGATCTCTGCTTCACTGTGGACTTGCATGAGCTGCAGGGGGACAGCTGCTTTACCATGGTCATCACCATGGGCTGGGGAACTCCCAGTATCAATGGGGGACAGCTGCTTTAGCATGGTCATCACCATGGGCTGGGGAACTCCCAGTATCGATCAATGATGGGGGATGAACAGATTAAGAGCAGCCCTATTACTATCCATTCTGAAGAGCAAAGAAAATGAACTCTTTGTGAATAAAATGGATCAAACACAGAAAGGTTTAAAATATACCCCAAAACTTAATTAAAACAAAACAAAGTTAGATATTGGTGCCAAAAAAAAAAAAAAAAAGAAATAGGATATATTTTATTTAATAGAAAAGGAGGCTAAGACAAAGAAAGAAAGGAAGGAAGAAACAGAAAAAGAGGTGGGGGAGACAGGACAGGGAGAGTGACTGGGGTTAAGCAGAAGCATATCACCTTTCTGAGGGTAACCAACAAGGGCTCAGTGCTCCCCTTCATCTGGTCTTCTTGGTGAGGATCCCCTGTAGCCCTGTGCCACCAAAAATTATAGAATCCAATGGATTCTACACTTTTGGGCCAAGTGGGAACCCCAGGTGCCTTCCCTGGGGTGGGAAACTGAGACACTGTTCCTTGCAAGGCTCTGGATCTGTTGTGTCATGTTGCAGTGATCTGGTGTGAGTTCTGGGGACCCCTTTGGGGGACCTTTCATGGGCCATGATACCCCCTCTGCTATCCTTCATGTAGATGCAGTTTTTCCCGGGGTGAAGGGCCCCCCAGCTGAGCTGGTGTGCACAGTGGAGGATCAACATTAGCTCAAACCAGAGGCTTTGTCACTATGCACCCAAAAACTCTCCTTCCCCCACCCTTTGGTGTGAGGTTCTGTGGCAACCTGGCAGCCAACAGCCTTGGGACTGTGGTCGCCATCCTGAAGGCCTAGGCTCAATCCTGTGATTGTATTCTTTTTGCCAGCCCAGACCTGAGTCACTTTATCTTATCTCTAACGTGCAGTGCAGGGCAGCAGTCAGGGCGTGGTGGTCTTCATGCAGCTTTTGTTATACAGTTCTGCTATAATAGGCAAAAGTCCTTCATGAAGATGTTTAAAGCTATAAATTATAACACTCCAGTCTCTGACAAGCCCTGATAACAAAGACTTGGATGTGTTTGTGGATAAGATGCTGAACATGCCTTAGGAATGTGTTCACGCAGCCCAGAAGGCCAGTCTGGTCTTGGGATGCATCCAAAGCAGCATGGCCAGCAGTGCAAGGGAGGGGATTCTTCCCCTCTACCCCACTCTGGTGAGATCCCACCTTGCACACTGCATCCAGCTCTGTGGTCCCCAGAACAGGAAGGACATGGACCTGTTGGAGTGAGTCCAGATGAGGACACCAAGTTGATCAGAGGGATGAAGCACCTCCCATATGAGGAAAGGCTGAAAGAATTGGTATTATTTAGCCTGGAAAAGAGAAGGTTTTGGGGTGACCTAATTGCAGCATTTCAGTAACTGAAGGGAGCCTATGAGAAACAGAGAGAAACTTTTTTACATGGCTGTGTAGTGACAAGACTAGGGGTAATGGCTTCAAAGTGAAAGAGAAGTATAGATTAGATGTTACTGTGGGGGTGGTAAAGTACTGGAACAGGTTGCCCAGGGAAGTTGTGGATATCCCGTGCCTGGAGGTGCTCAAGACGAGATTGAATGCGGCTTTAAGCAACCTGGTGTAGTTGGTCTACCTTTCAACGCAAACCATTCTGTAGTTCTATGATTTTTTGTGATTTAACAGTCTGATAAGTGTTGAAAGTGAAAAGCACAAGTTTTATTCTGTCTGTCTTGGGGTCTGTCTGTCTGTCTATATAACTCTTTGTAGCACTTATCAAATTTTTAGGTTTCCAAAGTAATTACATTTAAAGAAACAAACTTTCTTTATCTTAGAACAGATATTGGACTGGCAAAGATGGCAGCTATGGCAGATAAAGGAGAACTTGAGCTGATGCTGAAATTTGAAAGCACTAGTCCAATGTATCTCTTCTGGAAAAAAGACCTAAGGTGACAGAGTTTGTTGGGCCAAAGCTATCAAGGTTTTAAGGTCTAAGGACATGGACAAAGATGGTTTTTAAAGCAGTTTCCAACTCGGTTGTATAAATGTTCAGTCCTATTAATGCTAAATGTTTTTTCACAAATCATGAGTTTTACAAACTCTAATAGTCTTGCAGAGACTATACAGCAGAAGATAATGCCATAATGCCTCAGATTTTGTATTACACTCCATTTTTAAATATAATTGACATCTACATAACTATAGTATCATCAAAAATTATGTTCTGGAAAAAATATTTATATATATATAGTTATATTTAAGACCCCTGAAAAGTTTCATAATATTGCAAATGCTCTTTTCAGATATTGCTTATGGTCATTTCTATTTTAAGGAGAAGTAATGGCCTTAGCCTCTGCAAATTACAGAATTTAGTATACCTGTGACATTTGCAAATGCCCTGGGAAATGGAAGTTATTGTTTTAACTGCAGGTTTAACGTGATCCTTTAGTTAGATTCTGTACATTTTCATCTTCTTAAACTGCTTTGTGAAGTGTTGAAAATAGATTTAACTTAAAACCAGCTCACATATGAAACATATATTTGTCTTTTGGAAATACACAAGAAAAGATCTAAAAAGAAAAAATGAGAAAATGTATGCATTTTGAAACCACTGATACAAGGGCCTGGTTATTACCACCAAAAGTACCATGCAAAAAGCTCTGTAACCAGAATTACCCAGCCTGGGAATTCAAGAACTGCAGAAAGTGCATCATAAATGAACATAGCCTGTTCTTCACTATTAGCAATAATGCTGACTCCAAACATTTTAAGGATTAACCTAATATCAGGTGCCTTACAGTTTGTGGTATAATTCTTTCTAGACAATCACAGGACACTAGCTACAAGCTTTCTCTAGTTTAGTAGGAATATGTCAAGTACTATAAGCAACACAAAGAATCACTTTCATCAGCTGTGAAAATTGGTGTAATTCACATGTTCACACTTTATTGAAAAGGCAATGGATTGCATATATTTTTTTAAGAGAATGTGGTTGCATATCAGAGCAGATTGTTATCTTGTTTATATATCTGTGGCAGCTGAATTGTGAATCAGATGGGCTCTTCTGCCAGAGGTGGAAGGCTCATGGTTGTTTGCTGAGATTATGTATTCAGTCAGGGTCCCATGGGCATGGAGCAAAGGGAGCAGAAGGGTAACAGCAGGCTTCAGGGAGTCTGACCTGAGCAAACTCAATCATTCTAGAGACTATCTCTGCAACAGAGAGCGGAATCATGCTAGATTTGTTTGTAAATATTTATTTGCAAGTCTAATGGAAAATATTTCAATTTTCAGTATTTGTAGATCATGCTCTGAAACATTATTTTTTTTACTCTCATAAAATCTGGCTTTAGAGATTGCAAGACTTCACTGTTCCATTCAACTTTTTTGTGTGCCAGCACCCTGCTATCCATCACTGTCATCTGAGTGGGTTAGAGTAGAAAAACACATATAAATACACATATCTACCACTTACTTGCTAATCCCACATATAGCTCTTTAAAACTGTAATTCATTCAACTCAATAACAGAGTAAAAGACAATACTTTACGTATAATGGCTAAATTGTAGAGGCAAAATACAGTGAAGAGCAAACAAAAAAGCAGGAAAGGTACTCTCTTCTCTAGGAAAGGTGATAGGGAACATTGCAAAGGTGATGATGGAACTGCTGTCTTTTAAGTAAGAATTTTTATTGGCCCAACATCCTTAACTGAGAGAAGAAATATGGAAGGGATTCTTCCCAGTCCCATTCAAGTAGGATCTTTAAACATCTTCATGCTTTCTTGTTATCCTCTCTGTTTTCACCACATGCAGGGTGTTTTGTATATTGTGACCATGAAGCATATATTTTGGTTCTTGCCTCCCTTCAAAAATGTAAATGCACAAGACTTTCAATTTTATGTGAGTAAAATCAAACTAATGTGATTTAAATTCGACAAATTTTCCTCTCCAACACTCTAGGTCTGTTCATGTGCATATTCATGGTCTTTGAAACTTTTGGACTTGCATTTTACAGTGCATATTTCAGCATTACAATGTTCGAAAAAAGAATTTTCTTAAAATCCCATTTCACAAAGTAAATAATAAAGGTGATCTAGCCTTGCCTGACATAATAACCGTGGCCACATGGTTATTGTTCTGTCTGGAAGTATTAATATGTTCAGTTTACAATCTAACTTTCTACACACAGATTTCTGGTTAGAGAGAGACACTTATGAAATCCCTGTACTGTATAAACTACAGACTTTAATCCACTGTGACTATCATTGAGTCTGCAGTTCTTTGCAAATGTTATTTTATGTGTGAAACAATTTCCTGGGAAATTAGGGAAATAGCATTGCCATTGATTTTTTTTTTCTTTGAAATGTATAAGCATTTTTATCTTTTGATTCATTAATTTAGCTTATTTTTCAAATTATTTAACATGCAGTATCTTTCTCTTCTCCTATCTCTTTATTTAAATCAACCAATTATTTTTTGCATGGAAAATGCTTTATCCAAAAATGAAAAGGTCTTTCTATGTCAAGAGACATAGATTACATAACAATCAAAATGCAGATAAGGAGCCCTCAAAAAGTGTAAATAATTTACAAAAGCTATTTTCTGTATATTTTTAATTCTGTCAGGACTTTGAATCTGTTAAACTATATTAACTCCTTTAAATAAGATACATCCTAAGTTGTATTACAAATTGTAATGGAAATCAGTGCATCAGACATGATCTTAAAACACTTTATTTCTATTGTAGAAATCACTATTTAAACCAGAAATTCTTCCAACAGGACATTTTGGAAAAAATCTCCAGAATAAAATAGGGAATAATTATTGGAACCATGTTCATCTCACTGTAAATTTGTATTCCTTTTTCTCAGTGCACATGAAGATGAGAATTATGTTTACTCCTGTCCTCTAGGAGATTTAATAAAAAGTACAGTTAATTTGCCTTTTGTTTTCTCTGTGCTTCAATCCAGCTGAAGAGTGCATCCATCAGCTCTGTGTTAATTCTTTGTACTCCAGAACAGTAATGTCTGAGCTGGCACCTTATGTCACCATCAAATTCTAAATGACAAATTGGAATTACCTTATTGTTGGGAAAACCATGATATTTTAATTCTCGCTTTCCTTTTTGTTTTCCTTTTTCTTTTTTTCCTTCTCATTATTAATCTTCATGCATTCATTATTAATCCTCACTCTTCATTTTTTCTGCCTTCTGTAACCAATGTGTACTTTGCAATCAGATTGTTCCTGAAACTTAAGGAATTATGTCATGGGAGAGAGGACTAGCTCATATTTGGGCAAGACAATTAACAGTTGGTGGGATTTTTGTTTCCTATAGTTTGCAATTTTTTTTCCTTTTTGAGGCAAGTCATGTTTGATAAGGGTTAGGAAGATCTTGAGGGTACTATATCAGGGCAAATTATGACATAAGACACAGTGAGACTAGGAACATGTCTCACATCTCAAGGGCTGCATGTTTTCTGTTCATGGTGTGCTTTGAGCCTGGTTGTAGCTCAGCATGTCTCCAACAGGCTAAGGAACCTAGCCTGGAATAAAAACACTGTGAGCTGGACTGTTGCACTCTTGGCCTTGCTCTTCCCTTAGCTCTTTCAGCTACTTAGATCGATAGAAGCACTCTGCGTATACCTGAACTATGCCTAGTGATAAAGGTTGAGTTTCTGACCTGGTCTGAATGAATACCTAAAAAGTATGAATTTTAATCATGTCTGTATTCCATAACAAATGCAGATTCAATTCTCAGATAATAGGTATTTATATATGCTGGGTCTGCTCAAGTATTGTGGCTAAACTTTTGGCTACTGACATACTAATGCTCCACAGATTCCCTACTATATGATTACTCAAGTTAGTAAAGGGAAAAAGTTCCATATTCCCCCCTCTGATACACCAGGCACTTTGTGTTCCAGCTGGCACGTGACAGCCAGCACTGAAGAAGTGGGAACTGCTTTCTGGAAAAAGGCTTAAAGGACTTGATGTAGCACAGTTCTTTGAGCCGTTTCCTTTGTGTCTGTTCTGCATGTACAGAACATGAAAAAACATTTTGCCTACCTGGTAGAGCTGAGCACCTGAATGCAACACTACCGAAAAGCACCTTAACCTCATCGTTTGAAACTCTTAAGACTATTGGCCATAGACTCATTTACATATCAAGGCAGCTGGCATTTCACAGTGAAAGCCCTTGCTCACCTAAAAATCTGGAATAAAAATAATAATTTAATAGCATGAGGCTGTTTGATCTCATGTAAAAACAAATATATCAGCTTAGCAGAGGTTACTTGATAAACTCTTCTTGACATTGCAGAGCGGCTGACCCCCATTATCCCATGGTTTTATGTTATGAATATCTTTTAACTGTAATTAACATAGACAAATATTTTCTTTCTTCTGTTGCCACATCATCATTATTTCCAAAAGCATGCAATGACTAAGACATTTTTATGTTATCAATAGATCTGGCTTCAAGAATAAGACTTCTTTTATTCATTTATTAATAAGCTGATAGCATACTAGGTAGAAGATTCTATTTTTTAATTAATCCATTATCCAAATAAATTTTCTGTTGTTCAGCCTTACATAATAAATGATAAAATCTGAAATAGTAATTTTGTGTCTTATCATTCAAAATAATGCTCTACATTGCACTTTTATCCCTGATAATATGGTAATGCTTCATCCTTTCTTTTTTACTGCATGCATGTCCAATTTTATTAGCATGATACTTAGTAATTTAGATAAACCTACTCTGAAGTGATATTGTGACTTGACTATACTTTTGCATGTGTTTAATGCCTTCCAGCTGGACTGTTGTCTCCTCATATGTAACATCATATGGCAAGAATGCTAATATTGGATTGCCTATGACCATCTGCAAGACTCCTTTCTCTTGGAAAATAACTCATGCAGCAGAAAACTACTCAAAGGTAGTTTCAGACTTTCTATATTCAACAGACTTTCTATACTCAACAGACTTTCTATATTCTTTTAGAAATGAACAAATTTATATTTTTAATTCATACTTTAATTTTTATTATTAGTTCATTTTTTAGTTCATATTATTAATATCAATGATAGCAGCCCACTAGGATCAACAGTCTTGCAACCAGGCAGCATGGAAGCCTGAAGTGTTTATGTAGCTCATCTAAACATATTATTAGCATCACCTGTATACTTAGGAGAGCCTTTTAATCATAACTTATAGTGTTAGAGTAGTGCTGTGGCTTCAGTGTTTTCTAAATATTGCCTGCTATTTCAGCAATAATAAATGAAGGCCAGAAATGCAGGCACTGGTTTTACATGTTTGTTCCAGGATCAGTTTCATCACAACTTGTGAAGAGGGAAATCACCTCAATAATCTTACTTGTTACATATCCCTTTCCCTGATCCAGTGACTGTGCTAGACAACTTTTAATTACAAAGGTTACTGTGTGATCACTGCTAATGTTTTGCCCTGGATCATTACTCACTTTTCCTTGGAAATATAATTTTAATTTTGCTGTATTTTCAAAGACATTTCATTCTATACATTGGAATTTGGGAAAGATATCTATGCAAAGCATATGAATTCTGTTTAATTCCGTTCACCTCTTTCTTTATTTAGAATGTGTTAATTCACTGAGAATTTGAAAGGTTAATTGGATACACACAGTGCATTTTTTGATCCACTGGGCAGTTAGAAAGTTTTCTTGATTTTTCTGATGCAGGATGTCTTTTGGCTATCCTTTGCCATTATTTAGCTTTCCAACACAATTTATCCGAAAACATCATCAGATAGTGGTCTGATGTCTAGATAATTGATACAACCACTGAATATTATCAGGTAAAACGTCAATATTAGTAAGGCCTTATATATTGGTATTGTGTGAACAGTCCATTAACAGATTTTCAAACTCTTTGAACATATTATTACTTCCATTAATTCTTAATTAAAAAAAAAAAGTAGATATAATGCTGAGTGTATTAAAAAAGTTTTAGTGTATTATATCTTTTCAGTTACCAATTTTTAACCTTCTTATATGTTAAAATCAGGGTGTTTTACAAGAATCGTAAAAATTACCACTCAAACTGCAATTTTCTTTCAATTTTTTAGTAATCTAATCCTCTAAGAATTTTCCTGTATCTCCTTCAGGATTTAAGTCAAACTAGTCAGCTTCTACCTGGTCACCCTTCTTTACCTTTTCTGAGTACTGACACAGTTTTCTGTCTTAGTTACTTACACCAGTGGGTCAGAGTTTTCTTACGGATTTAATCATTAATGGGTTGAGACAACTGATTTTAAAAAAATAGTGAATCTTTTTAGTTTTTTCACTGACTTAATGAATGATTTGCTACTTGTAGGAGGATTTTTGTTGTCTTTTTGTGTAAAATCAGGGTATTGACTTATATCTGAGACCATACATCAATGGTAAATTTTTGCATTAGACTACATGATGAAGTGCAGAAAACCCACCAGATTAATGTCCTGTTGTGGGACTCTGGGGAGGTAGAATCTCACATCTGTAACTTGAGACAGGAAGACATGCAATTATGTTGCCATTTAAAATGAGTAAAAAGGACCAAAAATTATTTCTAGGGTTGTTCTAAGCAGGCATCACTTCCATCACTTCTGAGAGTTTTCTGTTGCTCTGATGTCATAGCAGTGCAAGCTCTGTTTTTTCTATGTTTATGTTCTTCCTGTTTTAAGAAGGCATGGAAAAGGATAGAAATAACATGCTGCTACCAGCAGTAAAATATTCTATATCTATTATAGTTAAAGAGGTGTCACCCTGATTTTTCAGCCTTCTGTTTGTATCTCACAGTTCATAGTTCGTAAGTAGTTTCTCACACACAGGTGTTATAAATAGAAGCAATGTTTTCGTTAGTCAAGGTAGTTTACATTCTTTGTATTAAAGATATGGACAGCTGATGGACAGTTGTCTTGACCAATGGGATGGGGAGACTTGTCAACCTTCTGCCCCAATCCCTGGCCTTTGTAGAAATACTACAAAAGTGGAGACAGATTTGATGATAATAAACAGTTCATGCCTTCTCACCAAAGTGAGTGTGTGTGTGTGTGTGTATGTGTGTCTGTGTGTGTGTGTGTCGAACAACGACAAAGAGGTAATGGGATTCTTATGAATGTCAACATTTTTTGTTTAGTACATGACTGATATTTATTGCCTTTTAGACCAATTGATTTGAACTTTTAGTTGTTGCTTTTATATCACTATGAACCTAAATGAATGTTTAGATGAGCTGTACTCCTGAATTCTGTAATCCTGTCTTTCTTCTTCAAGTGCTACCCATTCACATTCAAATTTCTCCAGGTTTTTTTATCTGCATTTTTCCTTCTAGTAAATTTTCCTTGTAATTTATCTTGGCTTTCAGAAGTGCTATTGAAAGGCATTTAAAGAACAATGCAAACATCAGGCGCAATCAACGTGTTCACAAAGGGGAAATCCTGTATAAGTAATCTGATGTCCTTCTACAATATCTGCCTAGTTTGTACAGGGAAGGAAGTGGATATAATTTTTCTGAATTTGAGTAAGGTTTTGATATTGTTCCTCACTATATCCTTCGGCACAAGTTGACCAACCATGGGATGAGCAGGTACACAGTGTACTGGGTGAGGAACTGGCCAAATGGCAAAGCTCAAAGTGTTACGGAGATTTGAGTTACATCTGGCTTTTGACTAGTCACCAGTGATGTTCCTAAGGGATCAGCTCTGGGATCAGTTCTGTTTAATAATGATCTAGATGCAGGAGTTGAATACACTGTTAGTTAATCTGCTGATGATACCACACTGGGAGCACAGTTGACTCTCTCAAGGGATAAGATAGATGCCTTGCTGAGAGATCTAGACAGATTAGGGCATTGGGCTATGATTAATGGGATGAAATTTAACAGGTCCAAATGTTAGATCCTGGACCTGGGAAGTAATTATGCAGGCACAAGTATACACAGGGAGAGGAGTGGCTGGAGACCAGCCCTGCAGAAAGGAATCTGGGGCTTCTGGATAACACCAGGCACAGTATGAGCCATGGAGTGCCCTGGCAGCCGAGAGGGCAAACTCCATCCTGAGGTACCTCAAACACGATGCATACAACCAGCTGGTAAAAAGACTATCCCTTTCACACAGGTCTTTTACATATGAAATTTGCAAACCCCACAGTAGCAAAACCCTAATTTTGCATATTGAAAGAAATAAGAGTCAAAGAAAAAGACTGAATTAGTGTCAATAAGAATAATTTAAAAACTCATAAAATAAAAAAGGGCTAAGCAAAAAAAGAAGTATCAAGAATGAGGAAACAAAAATCAATGCACCTAAAGTAATATGTTAAAAGTTTCCCCAGAATGTACTTTCAGTAAAATACTGACCAGCTGAGCTTTTTCAACTATCCCTCTTTTATGAAGTATTAAAATTTTCTTCCTGAGCAAACCTGGCAACAAACCTGTCTTTTCAATCTCCATTCACTCAGCCATCTCAGTTGTTTGATCTTTAGCATCAAACATTCTGAATGAAAGCAAAAGTGCACTACTCATACTATATTTCTGTCTTCACTGTCTTTGGCAAGATCTTGGACATAATCTATAGGCTAAAATTTGGTTGCATAATGTTACAACTCTCTTTTCTCTGTTAAAACATTTATTTTTCTCCCTTAGTTTTCTTCTTTATCTCTGCCTTTTTTGCTTTTGTCTTTTGATAAAGAGAGTCAGTTTAGCAAATGCAGACTATCTTTATCACAGTGCTACTGTGAGCCACAGGGAAAGAACAGCTAAAAGCAACCTCTTAAATCACCCGACCCTCTACAAGTTTGTAGGGTCTTAAAAGGAGCAGCCAAGACTGCCTGTTGTGCATGCTGTTTTCTTCCCTAGCCTTTTGTGTAATTTGGCTTGTTCAATCTTGAGTTAAGGGAAGATCTGACTTCAACAAGGACAGCAGTAAAATCTACTTTTGACCTTCTAAGTTAACCACTGGATATAACTGATTCTGCCTCAGGGCAAGAACCAGATGACCTTTCCAGACCTTTTCTGCTAAAACATTTTAAAATTTTAACAAAAAAAGAAGTTATTACCATCCTTATTACCATCTGAAAGACTTTCAAACAAGATTTCTTTTAAAACACTCTTAGCAGGCAAAGTAAAATGAGAAAAGTGATCATGCAAAACAAAAGTCTTTCTTGAATACTGAGTGTTTAAAATACTCTAATGAATTTGTATTTTATATCTCTAAGAAAATTACACAGGTTTGTAATGGTCACTTTAACTAGAAAAAAAAAAGCAGACCTATATATATATGTGTGTGTGTGTGTGTGTGTGTGTGATTGTATGACTACTAACTGAAACATAAAAACACTCAAATTTCTTTTGTGTTTTATAATGGCCTTGAAGGGACTTGCAAACATAGTTTGGGGGCTAAGGTGAGAATACCTCTGATTCCGTCCTATCAAACTAGTAGAAAAAACAAAATGAACAGTTACTGGTATTACAGAAATTGCACAGTTTAGGCCTTTGGAGTTTTTTCAGTCATTCTTTTTAAAATTTATGCAGAATTTGAGATTTTAAAATAATTGTGAAACTATGAACTACTAAAAATATAATTAATGGCCCCTGAGTGGCCTTTTCAGAAAACTCTGTGCTTGTGTAGCCGGATTATATGCAAACAATTCTGGGTAAAAATGTATGCTTATATTTCAGAAATAATATGCGCTTGCCATGTGTATGGCATGAAATGATAAAAGTAAAATTTCAGATCTGAATTGTTTGCTGGAACTTGTGGAAGTCTTCCACTGAAAAGATAAAATATCACAAAAAGCGAATTAACTGTAATGAAGGTTTTGCATGACACATTGCAAGACAAAACACAGTGGAACTGGATAGACTAGTGGAACTGGATTGAGATGACACTGGTCATAAAAATCAAGAGTAACCTTATTAATCTGGGAAAAAGATCAATGTTAACACGTTTCCTTTACATGAAAATAGTACTGCATAAAGAATCTCAGTAGTAAATGGAGGCTTATGGTAGTGGGAAAAGGAAAAAGGACATGGGTATCTGTTTGTTTTTCTAGGAATCTTTTTACTTTGGAATGTAAACTTAAGCTTAAACATAAAGGAAAGGCATAATAAGGTTCAAAGACATTATTTCAAGCATGGCAACACTAAGATCTCTGGAAATTAAGGCAATGGACTGCCCTAAAAAATGTTAGAGTGAGTATTTAGCCTATTATATCTATACTGCTGAGTTATTAGTTTTATGCTTTTCTAAATTTTCCCAGTGTTAGCCTTCCATTTGATACAAATTTTGCCCTATAAACAAGTTATTTTTTTAACTGAGGAAGGACCACATATTTTGTGGATTTTTTCATGTATTCTAGGTGGTTATGCAAACCAATTAGATTCTACAATTCAAAAAAATAGCAATAACTTCCAGGCTAGATATTAAATCCAACTCTATAGTTTATTGTTCATTTCAAACATCCTATCTATTTCTAAACAAATCCATGTGCACAGAATAAAGAGTAATCTGCAGGCAAGTGCCAAATCAATTGAGATACCACCCTAATGAGGTACAGTTGCATTCACATAAAATTTGCTGCTTAGGATTCCAAACAATTAAGTCTGAATTGTGTACAATGAAAAGAGATTAATCCATTCTTTTCTTGAATTTTCGAGGAGTTAATTTTGTATATGGGATTTTATCTCTTGTCCAATTCAAGTCCTGTGCATAATATCTGTTTTCCAAGTACTGCATCATTCTTCCTCAAAATAATTAAAGTTCACTTGAACTTCCATTTTCAGGTTCGAAAGACAAAAATAATTCTTCAATATTCTACATAAGCTCACCAAATTTTTTATTTTTGAAACAAATATTCATGACAGAGACCGAACTGTTTTTTCTGTCAAATGCATGCTGAAATTTTGGAATCATCAGTATATACCCATATGGAATGCTTCAGAAAAAATTTGTTTTTCTATCTGCTGTCATCTTCACTGTTATTGTTGTGAGGCTTTTTAGCCATACCTGATTTTTCACTGAAAAGTTCAATTGTCTATGTATAGTTATTAGGAAGTTGTTTCAATTTTTCCCCCTCAAAATGGAAGAACCACAATTCAAAACAATGAAAAATACAGTTATAAAAAAATATAACTCCGTGTATCTCACAGAATTAAGGGTCAACAATACTTTCAAGAAGAAAAAGGGTACTTTATTTGGGTTTGAAGAATTAGTACTTAGCAAAGTTGAATTCATTAATCACATTGAACGGTTTCTTTTATTAGACCACACCTGGACTATTGCATCCAGTCTTGGACTTCCATTAGTGAAAGGATGAGGATTTGAATAAACTAGAGTTCACAGAATGCCACTAGGATAGTGGTGGCTCTCCTGTGAGAAGTGGAGTGAGCTCAAATCAAGCCAATTTGCAAGACAGACAAAAATAAATCTATTAAAAACCCTTGGGATTTTAAAAAGTCAAGCTTTTACATTATCAGGAAATTAATTAGGCATTTTAGTTTGGGAAAATTAGGGCTTTTAATTCAGAGAATGGTTTGGGTTGGAAGGGACCTAAGAGATCATCTGCTTCCAGCCCCCCTGCTGTGGGGTGGGACACCTTTCACTAGACCAGGTTGTGCAGAACCCACCCAGCCTAGCCTTGAGCACTGCCAGGGAATGGACATCCACAGTTTCCCTGGGAAACCTTTTCCAGTGTCTCCCCATCCTCAGAATGAATAATTAAATTGCATCTAGAAGAACTCTACTTTTAAGTAAAATGTGTCAACATGATTAGAGTATATATTCAAAGAGGAAAACTAAATACTTGTATAAAAGGGCTTTTCAATATGAATAATCATGTGAAGAGGGGTTTAATAAGAAGATTTAAAAGATCAATAAGAGATTAAAGAGAAGTGTAAAAGGGATTCATTAAGAGGAACAGAGACAAAAAGAATAGGGAAAAGGGATTCATTAGGAGAATGAAAATATTTCAGAGTTTGAAGACATTAATTGTAAATATTTTAAAGGCCTGACCCTAGTATCAGAAACTAAAACATAAACTGTTTCGTTACATACTAATCTTTATCCATTATTCTTTTCCTAGACAAAGAGGAGAAACTAGATAAGGAGGCTTATCTATGCTTGGAATTAGAAACCAGCAAAGAAGATCTAGAAATGGCCACAATTTTTCATTAATCCTATCATGGATGAATTTTTTGGGTTTGTGTTGTTTGGGTTTTGGCTTTTTGTTATTAGTTTTGGCCGGTTTGTTTGTTTGTTTGTTTTTTAATTTGAGCAACATTGTTATGACACGATATATTATCTGCTTCAAATGTGAAGACCATGACACAGTTATGGTATGGAAGTTTGAAGCAAACTTGTTATTTCTAAGTGTGAAAAGTTTAGCTTTGATAATGTGTTCAAGTCAACTGAATTAATTAAGATATGGTTTTGCAAATCTAGCAGAAGTCATTTAAAAGTAAACTGTAAATCTGCTGGTAGTAACTTTGGATAACAAAAGTAGTATAAAGATAAGAAACATTGAGGAAAGCTCATGATCCAAGCAGATAATTTGATTATAATGCTATGCAAAGCATTAGAGCAGATTCTGAACAAGAACTAATTTGGGTCATAGAGGTAAACTGAACTTACAGTACAACATGATTTTATCTCATACAGATTGTGTAAGACTAACTTAATATCTTTTTAGATAACTGATTTCCTAGAGAGGCTAATAAAGTAAAGCTACTCTACTCAGACTTAAGATAAATGTTTGATAAGATTTATTGAAGGAAAATTAGTATTAAACATTGTGATTGCAGTGATTAAAGCAGGGTGTGAAAGAAGTTTGTAGAAGGGACACTATTCCCAGCTATACTCAAATAGCAAGACAGGCTGGAGGAAAATCAGCACAGGCACTCTCATGTATCAGTGTTTAAGCTGAACAGATAAACTGCATTTGTTAATCAGACTAACCCTAGGACAATGACATTGAAATGAAAGCTAGTTATACAGTTGAGAAATAAACTACAAGGTTTTGAGTGGGTATCCAGAGAATCTTTTCATTCTAAAGGAAAGGAATCACACAAATGTAATGCAATTTAACGCCACAAGGTTCAAACATGTATTTTCAAGAATTAATAATAAAAACATGCTACAAAAGGAACATTGTCAATCAGATGTGAGGAATTGGGTATAATAAGTGGTGATATTTGTTGGAGTTGAGTATGAACTGCCAGAATGATGTAGCCTTGAAACAAGGCTACTGCTGTTTTAAAATGCATAGCATGACACATTCTTCTAAGTGAAAGCGGAATGTAAATAACACAACAGGTATCAGCAAGGCCTCATCTGGAACATTGTGTACATCTCTAATCATTTCTCTCGGGAGTGATTAATTTAAATTGGAACAGATTTAGAGAAGAGATATGAATAAAGTAATGGAATATTTACCCTACATAGAAAAGATTAAGAAGAGCTTTGTTTGCCTAGCCTAACTGGGGAAGGTTAAGTGGGGATATAATGACTTTTTATAACTACATTGAGAGAGGATATATCAAGGCAAGAAAAATCCTTTCAGTTTAAGAATAATATTAGTACATATATGGCTATGAATAAGTTTAGACTCTATGTTATATAAGGTTTCAGATCATTTGGCAAGTGAACTTCTGAAATGATCACCTAAATCTCTGGATAAGGCACAGAATCAAAATTGCTTTAAAGTGCAGTTTGTTAAGCCTGTAGAAGCATTGGATAAAAATTCCCAGAGACAAGAACACTTTGTAAAATTGTAGTTTATTGCCTCCGTGCAGTTTGAAAATACAATGAAATGTTGGGATTTTTGTTGTAATTTCTGAAGGTTTTTTGCAAGTCATAGGTATTTTATTGAATTCAGTAGAGTTCACTGCTTGAAGTCTACAGCTGCCTGTTTACAATGTGGATTAAATTGATTCTCCAACCTGGAGTCACTATGCTTCTTTTTTTTCAAGATTGGATAGTCAATGACTGGTAAGGTATCCTTTGTTTATTCTTGATTCTTGATAAAGATTTAGTTTAAGTAATAGTTTAAGTAAAACTATTATGAATTATATTCATAAATACTCAAATTGACCTAGTTTAGCCTTGATCTTTGTAGCTCACTGAAGATGTAGGATTTTATGATACTACTATATACATTTCGTATTTATTGAAGGTATTGAGGCTTTGGGGTGATGGTGTTGCTTTATGGTGTAATTGTTTTGTGGGGCCTTCCACATTCAGCATCTAAAGTATATTAGTTTTACCTAGTTTTAAGTACCTATATACCTGAGCAACTAAATCTTCAACTCTTGACTGTCTTTTAGTCAGCAGAAAGAAACAGGAACCTCCAGACAATGTTTTATATGATTTAATTTATCATAGCCACCTTCTAGACAATTTGAGCAAAGAGCTTCTTCTTTTATTATGTACTTGAAATATCAAAATGGGGCTGAAGAACACAGAAGGTTCTTTCTACAGCTATTGTGCTACATTCCTAAGCAATAAAACAGTAACACGCCCTTTGTTTCAGAAGAGAGAAAGAACTTGAGCTCATGTAGCATGGTGTAAGAGACTATGGAGGTGGACAGTATTGGTCAAGTCTCTGATGTTCTAATAAAAGCAGAAGAGTAGAGCATTGGAATGTCTGCAGCACTCTGCAGTATATTGCTCATGTTTTTTGATTTTGTACTATCACTAAGATTAATCTCACAGTAACTTATTTCTTTTTTTTACAGTCCGTTTAGTTGGTTATGTAGTACAATCCTGAAGCAGGTAGAAGAGATAGAAGGGCTGCCTGGCATCATAGAAAGCGAGACCTGCCCTATTGGACTGACTTGATGTATTGGTTTGGCATGAATGGTAAAAAAATCAATGAGTGATCTGCTTTAAAACTGACAGCCAGGTTGGCCAATTGGATACAAGTGTACACCTCTGGGACACACGGCTTAAATACAGGTGGGATTTTGGGAAAGGTCTCTTTTGCTGAGAGCTTGCCATGAAGTAACATCAAAGGAGGGCAGCAGTGGGGCCCGGCTTAGGCCCTGTCACCTCCAGGGCCGGGCTGGGGCGGCCGTGCCGGGGCTGGCCCTGGCTGGAACCGAGCCGGGTCCCTGAGCCCAGCAGATGCCGGCAGAGAAAGGGGAGCCACGGCTGCTGACATCCAGCCGATCCTACGGCCTGCACCATGCCGCCGGCCGGGCCGAGGGAGATGATCCCCCCTGGGTCCCCAGAGAGCAGCACCGAGCCCAGGCTGGGCCAAACCCACCCCATAAGACCCAGGGGTTGAGGGGAGAGAGAAGATCCTGGCCGCCTATTCTGAAGTTTTCTACATCTCATAGATTTGAGGCTTTCATAGATGCTGCAACAGAGACCACATGGCCAGCTGCAGGTCCAGGCAGGAAATGTTAACTCTTTCTTAACACAGACTGAGACTTTTTTAAACTCTACCCCTTCTCAAAGAGAGAGGAAAGGCCAAATTAGAGGTATGCAAAGGGATAATATGAAGATATCAAAGTCAGTAAAGGAAGAGTTACTTCTTAAGTGGAAGAGATGACAAGTTGCCTTAGTTCTAGGCTGCAAACCTCCTTTGGTTTATGGTAATGGACTGTAATATTTCCTTTAAATAGTGGACTATGAATGGGGAGATGATTTTGTGGATTCAAGCAAAGGAGTCTGATTTTACTGAGTGGTTATTGAATTAGGAACTGTAATCTAGTGATCCTATGAGATGTTTGAAGCCTTGTCACCAATGAAGAATGAGAAATCCTTTGTTGTGGAGCTGTGCATCTTTAAAAGGTGAAACCCCGCGTGTAAGTCCACGGCCCATATGTAGTCGTGGGAAAGACTGCATTTTAGGAAGCTCACAAATGCAGATTCTTGGGCGGGCTGCTTTTGTGGGAGTTAGAAGCCACAAACAGTCTACGTTTCTTGTGGAAAGCTACCAGAACAAAAATCAGGAGGGACTTGTCTCTCTCAAAGACTGAATGAAAGACTATTTTCTAAGTGGTACTGACCTAGAGTTCTGATTTTCTGTCTCCTTACACTGTTTTGTGGAAAAGAAAAATGTTGGTAGTGGGGAGGGGAGTGTTTTTAAAAAGGTTTCATGGGTTTGGTTTTTTTTGTTCTCTCTTTAGCATGTGTTAATAAATCTAACTGTTTCTATCTTTAAGTTAAGCCTGTTTTGCCTTTCTTCCAACCCTATTCCATGGTGGGAAGATAGACCACTACATAAAATTTAACAAAACAAATTTGGCAAATGTTAAACCACTACACTTGACTTCATTCTTATCTTCTCTATCTAATAACTCCTCTGTCCATTCAGTAATTTCAGACAGGGGACAAAATGTCTGAAGATTTGAAATTTCTGTGAATATTAGGAAAACTGGATATGATAGGACATGAGATAAAAATCCAAATCAGTGTCCTTAGTTAGAAAGTCAATTGTAACATGATCTCTCATCTATTTCATAAGACAGCCTCAATGTTTTCCGTATAAATTGCTCATTGCATTTCTATGTACTGGGTTTGGATGGGATAAAGTTTTGAGTTAAATTTCTTCAGGTTAGCCTGTATGATGTTGTGCTTTCAGTGTGTGGCAAAACCAGGGCTGATAACACACAGAAATATTTTGGCTATTGATGAGCAGTGCTTGAACAGTATCAAGACCTTCTCTTCCCTCCCACTCACTATCTCCCAAAGGCAGTAAAGTGTAGGTGGCAGAGTGACTGGAGGTGAATGAAGTCAAAGCAGCTGACCCAAACTGACAAAAGGGATGTGCAATATCATACAATGTTGCACTCAGCAGTAAAAACTCAGGGAAAGATGATTGAAGGGGAGACATTCACAGTATGGCATTTATCTTACCAAGCAACTGGTATGCATTTGAAAGCCCCACTTTTCAGTGGTTGTATTTCTGCCCACTGATGGGCAGAACTGAATTAATTTATCTTTCTGTTTTGCCTGCAAGCACAGCTTTTGCTTTTATAATGAAATTGTTTTTGGCTTGATCCACGAATTTCAACTTTCTTCTATTTTTCTCTCCATCACCAGTAAGAGGGAAGTGAGGTAAACAGAGATTGGGAGTTTGAATCACCAGGGTCAATCCATCAGATCCTAAAAGTGAATGTACTCCTCTGTATCAACTATAGCTTTAGATTGACCAGCTGACAGAATACATGAAATGCAGACCTGGAGGGAAGAGCAAATTGCCAATAGCAGAGAGAGAGAGAGAGATAAGAGTATCAATTCACTGTCAATAAACAGAAATTACTCAGATACACAAATTTTATTACTAATTTATCTACCCAGTGGAAACTGTGTTCTAGCTAGCAACTTCAGTCAAACCTTAAGAGAACAAGGAAAACTGATTCTGATTTTATATACACTTGTACTTTTTAATGAGACTGATACCAGAATAAATTCAGTCTTCAAAATTGTAGGAAAAGTTATTTGTTTTCCAGTCCATTTAACAAATGTTTGTATTAAACCCAACAATAACAGCAACAGCAAAAAGGACTGAGTACATCAAAATACTTGTAAACAACTTAGATAATTTGTTATTCTTTCATATTTACTTCCATTTAATATTAAAAAAAAGATGAAGATTGTGATAGATATGTACACCACAAATATTTATTTACTTGAAAAGGATGATTCTCCCTAAGTTTCCTGAAGTCAGATAGAAGGTGATATTTTTAAACTTAGAGAAAACATATCTGCCAAGAACTGAAAAATAAAGCAGAGATTCTTGAAGAAAGCCATCAACCCCGGAAAAGATGCTCTCCCTTACAGCATATCCTGCAGGGAAAGGATGACATTATCATGAGTAGAGATGTACAAAGTATTTCTTATACATATTAAGAATTATATTCTAAAACAGCAGGATATCACCACAGATTAAAATTGAAAATATAAGATTAAAATATCATACATGAAAAATACCGTCCCATGAGGCGCTGTAACTTCACAGTATTCCACTGACTGTAAAAGATTTGAACTTTATTTCCCACTGTCTTGTTTTTGGAAATTATTCAAATAATTTATATCCTTTTAAATAGTTTTAGCTGTGTGAATTATCATTTGGCTTGAAGCTAATCCATCCATCTGTATAAAAACAAAAAAATTGAACTGCAGTGAGTATTTGTGATCATCAGTAACCCAGAATTTATGAAAACAAGCACATGAAGAATCTAAAGAATATTCTATAGTCATCTCTTAGTTTTCCAGAGTAGCACTTACTTCGACCAGCAATCTGGATATTATTTGGCATCAGCAAGTTATCACAAAGTCTCTTGTTAAGCTTCCAATTAAAGAAAGTGATCCTTATAATATACTGCAAATTAAATTTTAGCAAAAGTGTGGTTAAGTCTCTATTATTTTTAGTTTCTACTTATACTTAACAGTTGGTTTTCAGACTCCTTGCACAGACCCTTTCAGGAATTCAAAACTGTGCACAGTTCTATTTCACCATCTTTTCCAGATAAAATGAGTTTCAGCCTGTTTCTTGATCTAACTTCAAGTGGAAGACCAGGGCAGACAATATTTGGAGGAAATCTGTTTAGGTAGTTCATGGTATCTTGTCCTTGGTATCTCTAAAATTGTGACAAAGTCTTTCCTTCATAGTGAGGGAAAGGAGGAGCAGAAGAGATACGGGGTGTTCCAACAGGCTGTGGGCTGAGGTGATGGGATGTGGAAACAAAGCCCAGCAGGAGCATCATGCATCTCTTGCTTTTGACCCACTTCGTCTTCTGACTGCAATGACATCTAAAGGCAGGGTGATCTGGGGAGGAGGGGAGGAAGAGGAAAAGGCTGCTGGTGTACATACGAACATTTACCATTGCAAAAGTCTAATTTCACAGGAATATAGGCTTAATGGAGCATTTACATGTTTGATAGTGGCTTAGGTTAGTATTCAGGTTATATGGGTTCTATTTTTTTGCTCAGAATTATTTGTGCAAACTGCTTAATCCTTTGACTTGTCTCTGTCTGACCTACAATGGGGTCACCCTTGTTAATAAAACCTTGTTGTAACTCCTGGTGTGTAGCATGCAAATGTAATTTTCACTGGAGAAGATCTTTTAAGTCATCTAGCAAATAAGAAAATAGTAAAACCAGAATTTATTCTGATCAAATATATATAGATACACAACTATGTAACTTTTTTTAACAAATTAACAAATTAATTTGCTCTAGTCTTATCATGTCTCTGGTCATGATACAATTAAAGAGTACACTTTTTCTTCTATCTGTATGTTTTGCTTTCCATTCAGTTCTAGTTTAAATACAAAAAGGATATGTTCTGCTTTTACTTTATTATCTATATCACTATCTATATCATTCTCATAAAACTTAAATTATTTCTTCTGAGGTTTTAAAACTCCAAACTTCAGGGGGGAAGGGAGAAAATGGATGGCCTTTTAACACCAATGTGTATAAATGTTATATTTGCACCTAGTCAGTTGTGACTAGAATTTAGCTTTATATTTTAAACTCAGTTTCAGATTCACTACAAGCTCCCAGTTTACTGTGGAGCATGATTACATCTGAATATTTGACACTATTTTACAGAATGAAAATATATTTTTTTCCTTCTTCTAGAAACGTGTCTATATTTATTCATGACATTCCCCAACTAATATTTTTCACCTGATAGGCATATTAAGGGTTTTTACTTTTTATAGCTATCATACTCTTTCATCTGGTTAGAAACCAGGTTTAATGAGGGAAAATAAGTCCTATTTGAAGTGTGAGAATAAAAAATTTTATGACATAAAGTCATAAAACTTACTATTCATTAAAATGCTGTGACTCCAAAATATGGAAAAATGCATGTTTATTTCCATCAGATGTTGAAGATGAATTTTCTGAAAAGCAAAACTCCTCTTGTGTAAAATCATAAGTTTATGGATCTACCTTTGTGTTTGATTATACTTGTATTTATATGTGCATCTAATAATGCTTTTTTGCTTGTTGCTTAGGATATTTTCTATTCACTTGAAAAAAATAGTTGAGATAAATGCTTTTGCAAATCCATGTTATATATTATAATGCTCAGAGTATTATTTGTCTGAATAATTTAAAAGATTATTGAAAAGTGATCCTCTTATCACTAATATAAATTTTCCCTTGGTGAATCATTAGTAATTCAGATCTGTCTGTTAGTGGAACACAGCTATTTAAATTGATGCAAATATTTTAATTTATTCTCCCTTAATAAATATCTCATTTATTAAAGAACAAACAACTTGATAATTTTCGGTTACATCTATCTGAGGAATTCTATTTCTTAGAAAGACTTTGTGCTGCCCTGAAGAACAGCCATACAGAAGGTAGGTGTCAAGTCACATAAAACTTGATATGGCATCTACAACTGGAGGTGAAAATAAATATTATATTTTTTAGAAGCTGTACCCTATCTGATATTGAAGAAGAATATACAAATAACTTTCTAATTTATTTTAATCACCAAAATGATACACTGAAGCAGAAACTGTGATGAAAACAGTCTTCAAATATTTCTAAGGTCTTACTGAGATTGACAGAGTATTTTTGCCAAAGATAGAAATAGATCACTTAAATTGTCTGTGCCCATAGAAATTTTTGAGGTTACAGAATATGCTTTAGCTCAAAGCTTGTTCTTCCATCTAGATATTTCACATTTCCAAGCATGTTTATAGGAAATTATTTCATTCTGATGTCACCATAACCAAATGGCATAACTTTTAATTTATTTTCTGATCACACAGAGCTTAAGCGTATTTTTTTTTTTCTTCACAGAAAGCTGCCCTTAAAAACCTGTTCTTATCCAGAAATATACTGGTACTACTTAGGAAAATTTTGTTTCTGGAAAAGTCTAAAATTGGCCCTTTCAAACATTCTGCAGAGCTGTTGAAACTTGTTAGTACTACCATCTGTTAACCTTAACAGGGGAGAGATAACAGCTTCAGATCTGGTTCATATAAGGTATCAGACAATGGAAAGCTCCAGTAATGTCTGACGCCGTTCTTAAAGGGCAGTAACAATTTACATGTGAAAATACCTGAAGGGCTTTTAGGTCTTTAGGGCTGTGAGCTTTTGAGGTTTTCTTGGTTTAGGTTTTTTTTACTTTCCCAGTACTACTGGCAACAGGCTAAGTAATTTTTCCAATACTAAAAAATAAACTTCATAGAAACTTCAAGTAGTAGTGAAGTTTATATGAAGTTTATATTCAGTTCGAAAGCATGGATAGGTGTAGTGGTTTCACATTCACTGACTTTTGTTTGTTAAATTTAGTATAGTGGTCTAAATATTTTTCTACTATGGAATAGGTTTGGAAGAAAGGCAAAACAGACTTAACTTAAAGATAGAAACAGATTTATTAACACATGCTAAAGGGAGAACAAAAAAAAATTAAACCTTTCAAAAGCATTCCCCTCCCCCCTACCAACACTTTACTTTTCCACAAAACAGTGTAAAGAGACAGAAAATCAGAACTCTAGGTCAGTACCACTTAGAAAATAGTCTTTCACTCAATCTTTGAGAGAGAGAAGTCTCTCCTATCGTTACGGCAATGCTCCACAAGAAACACAGTCTGTTTGTGGCTTCTAACTCCCACAAAAGCAGCCTGCCTGAGAATCTGCATTTTGTGGCCCTCCCAAACATGTAACCGTTCCCATGATTAGATATGGGCCATGGACTTACTCTGGGGTTTCACCTTTTAAAGATGCACAGCTCCACAACAAAGGATTTCTCATTCTTCACTGGTGACGAGGCTTCAAACATCTCATAGGATCACTAGATTTCAGTTTCTAATTCAATATCCACGCAGTAAAATCACAGACACTTTTGCTTGAATCCATAAAATCATCTCCCCATTCATAGTCCACTATTTAAAGGAAATATTACAGTCTGTTACCACCAAATCAAGGAGATTTACAGCCTAGAACTAAGGCAACTTGTCATCTCTTCCACTTAAGAAGTAACTCTTCCTTTACTGACTTTGATATCTTCATACTGTCCCTTTACATGTCTCCAATTTGGCCTTTCCTTTCTCTTTGAGAAAGGTTAGAGTTTTAAAAAGTCTCAGTCTGAGTCAGGAACGAGTGAACATTTCCTTCCCAGGCCTGCGGATGGTTACATGATCTCTGCCGGGGCGGCAGCTGTAAAAGTCTCTACGCCAGTGTAGAAAAGCTCAGAAAGCAGCAGCCAGGGTCTCAGTGGTTGAGTAGACTGACGGATGCCTTCCATCCTCCAGCTCTGAGCCTCAGCTGAAGGTGGCTCGAACTCGGAGATGCTTCCGGGGGCCCGGGAAGGGTGGGGGACATCTCCCCCGCACCCGGCTGGCAGCACGAGCAGGCCTTAAGATTGGCAGGATGTTCACAGCTGTGATTTCCCCATCCCTGACAGCAGTCACTGGCTCAGTGGCCCAGCACGGCTCCCCCAGGGCCAGCCCCATCCCAGCTACCCCGGCCCGGCCCTGGGGACAGCCCTGCTCCTGTCCCCCTCGATGTTACCTCATGGCAGGCCCAGGGCGAAAGGGGACAGCCTCCCAAAATTCACCCGTATTTAAAGCCATGTGTCCCAGAGGTTTACACTTGTGTCTGATTGGCTATTCTGGTGCCAGTTTTAAAGCAAATCACTAATTGGTTTTTACCATTCATGTCAAACCAATACAATAGGTCTCATCTAAAGATTCCCAAAGCTCATCTCCTCTAAGTGATAACAGGTGGCAGAATCTCATCTTTAAGAAATGATGATCATGTCTGGGGAGCTCTGTAGGAGATATATATGCAACAAGCATGAGTGCTCAAAATCTATTAAAGTGAATGAGAAAAAGTCTCACAAGGCACAGTAGGTTTTGTACATAACAGGTAAGGAGAGATCTTTAGGGAAGGTAAAACTTTAGGCTTGAGGAGAGTGCTGACATTTCTAAGCTGTTGAGAATGTGTACAATAATTTCAAAGGAACTTAGGGAGCATCCATTGGAAAAGGATCAGTTTTTATTCAGCCACTTGACCTCTAACGGATTATAAACACTTTCCTTCCTCTCCTACTTTATTTTCTTACATGTTTTATTTGTAATATGTCTTTTTTCTTTCTTCTGATTTAAAAAATCATGTTGACTCCAAGAGTGAAAATATATATGAAAGTAAATAATTTTTTAAACTCTAAATGCTGCTCTCGTAAATATATCCTACAAATATCCCCTCTTGTACTGTTGGGGAATGCATTTAAAATGAGATGAGACATGCAGAGCAGAAATATTCCCTGCTCTGCACAGCATAGAGGAGATAGAAATAACAGACATTTCTACGAAGACTCAAACATTGCAGGGAGGATGAAAGCTAAAATAAGTCACATCTCTACAGGAGCATCAGTACCATTTATATGTGCTGTCAAATAGTTCTTTACTGAAAAATCTGTGAGAAATCCCTAAACTCTGAATAATGTCTAAAGTGATTCTGACCACCTGAGATCTTGGAAGAGGGAAGGACAGGGTAATTATATTAAGAGAACTTTGAGCAAGGACAGCATAAAGCATGGAAAACACATCTACAGTCTTTAGGATACCTCCAGAGAAGTTATTTAATTAAAAAAATAAACAAAACCAAAAACAAACAAGGTGGGATTGAAACCCCAAACACAAGGATACAATAATCGATCCTTCTACAGGTTGCTGAGAGAAAAGCTAGTCACTGCTCTAGAGACAGTGCAGTTCACAGTCTGTTGATGAAGATGAAGATAGTCCAAGACAAGACAAAGGCAGTAAGAGAAAATAATATGCTACTTGAATGACATTGAATTTAGGGACAACATAGGAAAGGACCCTTTTCTCACCTATCTTCACTTTTGCTTATGAAGAAAGATATTTTACAGAAAAAAACTCCAACAACAAACCAAAACTAATTGCTGTAACTATCAGTCCTTGAAAACATTGCAACCTCTGTAGCTTTACTGTCTTGCTTTCTTCATAATTACTTCACTCTTAAATTTTCCTGGATAATGTTTATACCATCCTAATAATGCTTAGTGCAGTAGACAGAGTGTCATTTGAAACAAAATGTCAGACTACACTCATGCTATTGAATTACTCCAAATAAATTCTAAGAGTTAAGAGAAAGCCACAGAACAGTAGTGAGTAATCTTTTAGAAATGAAAAAGTATGTAAAAATGTAAAAGTGCTTAGTGAAAAAATTTGTATTTTAAATTCTGCTGCACAACAAAGCAAAATTTTCTGTTATAGGGAAAATAAAGATTCATCTTTAATTAAAAAAAATGTAGAGAATATATCTTAGCTGTTAAACCATACATTAAAACTTATCATTTAAATATAATATGAATAGTCCACTTACTAGACCATTTTCTCTTTTTCTCTTTCTCTCTTTCTCTGGCAATAGAAAATATAAAAAGCTGGCCACCTATTTTCTGTCCATTGTTTTGAAAGACCTGGTTTCTCTTTACAAAATAGTTCTGAAGTTATTTTTTTTAATAGCCTTTTTAAAAAAGTGTGACTTTAGGTTGAAAACTCAAATCAATTTAAAATTATTTTCAGTCTATTGGTTGACATGCTCCAAGCATTCAAAAATGCTAGTGGACACAGCCAGTCTGGTTCTTTACATAATTCTGTCTTTAAATATTAATTGGCACATACAAATAACCACAAAAATACATGAATTTTATACAATGGAATTTTTAGAAAAAGTCCTGAGTCATGAACACACTGTAGTTTTATTACTATTTAAGAATTTGAATTAAAGGCCAATGTGATTAATTTGTAGAATGGAGATATGAGATGTTTCTTAAAGAATACTATTTTTCTTAGAAATACTCTTGAACTTAGTATTCCCTTAGAAATACTTCCTTGAACACTTAACATCATGATCAGTCTAGCCATAGAAGATAGAAGATAAAAAAAAGGGGTTATCAAGTTGTCATTGCCTAAATAGCAAATCTGAAAATATTTGATAAAATTGCACAATATCTTTTATATTTAAAAGCAGTATAACAGTCTGAGTTCAGACAGCTCATTCACTTGGAGTGAAATCATGTCTTCTGAAGCACCAAAATATCCAGTCTGCTGTTAGACTGTATTTTGTGTGGACTCAAAATTCCCATTCACATTGTTATATCAGGAATATAAAAGAATCCTGATACTCTTTGTTCTGTACTAACCAGTTAGTGTTCTTGATTCTCAGTAAATCTGTAACATAAGTCTGAGATTTCTCTGACCAAATCACAGTTATTCCTATTCAGACAGCTAGTCTAGGACTTCAAAGCTTTCTTTATCACCTCTGGAACAGCCTCTCTCCTTTGGACACTTCATCATGTTTTATATTAAGCACCAAAAGTCATGGAATAGAGAGATATTCACTTGCCATTACATGCAGAAAAAACATTTGTGACTAGTTTAGATTTCTACATCCTACTTTTTTTGACAGGTGTTTTGGGTCAGTCACATCTTCAGTATTCTTAGGCTTTCTTTACTAGATCTTTTAAAAACACCTTTTTTTGAGAAAACAATGGAAACATTAAGAATATGACTGAGCAATCACGGGAAATATTGTTACAGTGACAACCTTCCAGTGATGCAATGGTCATTGAATTTTGTTTCTTGGAGGCTAAGGTGCTTCCTTTTTTACCATTCCAAACATAAATGCGAGTTTCCTTGCCAAAGATAACAGGATTATGTCAGTGCCTTAGGAGAGAATTGAGAAAAGCTTTTGAGCAGCGAAAAACTTTTTAAGTGATTATGTTTTTCACAACCAAGAAAAAAGGTAAAACAAATGCAGTACAAGGAGAAAAAGAAAAATTCAGAATTCTTTCACCAAAATCTCTGTGCCTATGTTTTTTGTCTCATATCAAAAAACTGCTCAGGAAAGCCTGTGCTGTAGGAATAATGCATGTCTGACTGTTTAATCCAGGAATACTAGTAAAGGCTCCCCCGTCATAGCTGGAAAATATCTCAGAAATCACTCTTTATATACTTTATTTATACTTTATACTTACTTTATTTAATAAAAATTTCAACTAGATTATTAGGAACAAGTTGCTATACAAAGGAATTCTAAAGAAAGTGGTGAAAGGGAAATGGTGGAAAGGACTGAATTCAGAGTTGCCACTAAAAAGTTTCCTTAATAACTATGTGCTCTGAGCTTTTTCAGTTTCCTCTGTAGCTGAAAATAACTGGACAAAACTACTTAATCAGCTAGTGATTCTTTCAAAGTGTTCTTTTCTGTTACAGGACTGATTAACCTGTAATGGACACATGTTCAGAAAGCAGAGTTCTGTGAACAATGGCTTTTGAGGACCGGACCTGTCTTGTTCCCTGTTTGGCCTTCTCTTCATATTTACTTAAGAGACTTGAAGGGATAGAAGGTTTCAGCTGCTTCAACAACATTAAACAGAAATTGGAAGACACTTCAACATGCTTAGCTCTTATAAATAAAAGTTTCCAAGTTTAAAGTTTAGAAATGGCAAGAGAAAAGTACACTAAGAAAAGCTACAAAAAAGCAGGAACTGGGACAGAATTAGAACTCCTTAAAGTTTATCTTAACCTTCAGGGTAGCTTTTAATCCTCATCTAAACATATGTTTTTGTTCCTCTACCTGAAGTTTTCAAAGGATTCCCTGGAATGAATACTGGAAATAGATTTGAATTAGAAGTTTGTGTTCCTGGCAAGTCTGAAAGAAATTATGTCATGCTCAAGGCGCAAACCCATGGTTTTTATGCCTTCAAACTTTGCATTTGTTTGGATAAAGGCCTTGCAGCCCAGACCTGTGAGAAGATAAGGAACATTAAAAAAAAAAAAAAGCACACACCCCATCCAAATACGAGATTTGGCATGTATTTGCCAGATGAAAACAAGAAGGATATACTATTAGAAAAAATGGTTGACACTGAATGCTCACAAACTAATTTTCTTTACATTTATAGCTCAGTGGCATTTTTTTTATCAGTTGAAACTCACCTGAGAAAACTGGAAGAATAGGAGAGAGGGCAAATGAAAAGGGAATGCTAAAATCTTTCAACTGTCTTACACATGCTTCAATTGATTTTATAGTTAAACAAATCACTTCTGCTAAATTACATATATACTGCTTATTGGTTCCTACTCCTGAATAATTAATATTCCTCATATATCATTATTTTAATTGTAAGATACATTTGCTTAAATTTTAAAACTTGTATCAAAATGAGGTTTGCGTGACTGGCTGGATGCCAATATCTAAATACTCTCTACATTACAATGACTCTGAGCCCTTCACAATTCCCAAGAGTTTTTCCAGCACTCTCTCTGCATAGATTTGGGTTGACAAGCTCCTTAAAGTCATCTTTGCCCAGGCTCAAATCAGTACTGTGAGATCATCTGGCCATGCTTACAGCAGGACAGTATATGAGGTTACTTTACTAGTGTCTGCGTTATTAACTGGTAGTAAAAAAATCATGTCCTTAAATCAAAATAATTGTATCAGTATGGTCTTATCTATTGCTTCTCTTCAGTCCTTCAAACAGTGATGCTTCCTGTTTTTCCCTGCACATTTTTAGCAATTTCTTTCAACATCAAACAGCAAGTGTTGTCTTTTCTTGTGGTATAGTCAGAAAGAAATACATACATAGATTTGAACAGAAGAGTTTGGCCACTAGGCTGTTGCGGGACACAAAGCAATCGGCTGAGGACGCTGCGGGTTGTAAAGCTCCTGAGATTGTGTAACACCAACAGAAAGACCCATTAGTTTAAAACACTGAGAGATTAAATTTTGGGGTAATCTGCAGATGAGATTAGGTGAAGGGTTTTCTCAACCCCCCAACTACGAAACATTATCTCTGGTCCTGGGGATTATAGTACCCAAATGCTTAGATCTTTTTCCCAGCAGAAAGATGATGAGCCACTTTAGTAAATGGCATAAGAACATCTTGATATTTTTTTTTAAATTTGGCAACAAAGCTGGTTGTTGCTCAAAGTAGCTGTTTCAGTTTATTTGTTGTTATTTTTTTTTCCTTTGGTCATCTGACTTATTAATGCCAGCTATAACCAGACATTGTAACCAAAAAAAAACAAAAAAAAAGGTCAACATTTAATGGGTAAAATTAACACAAAATTATGTACTCTTACAAGATCCTTACAAATGTTTGTAAATTCCCAGTTTCCCTCCAGAACTGCAGCAGTCCTACTGTATGACAGTTATAACAGGTATATATTGCCCCAAGAATATTTCCAACCTGATTGACAAAAGTTTTGTAAGGCCTATAGTCTTTTAAGCAGGTAAAAGCTGATGTTGCATGTAACTTCCTGTTAGGTGTTTATTAGCAAGAAATGGAAAAGGCATTCTTCCCCAAATTAGCCCAGTCTTCCAGCCTCAGAGTGGTCATACTATTTACAAGTGTGATCTTTAATTCAAGTAATTCCAAGGTTGTGACTGAATTTCTCTGCCAGAAACCTTTCCAGTCAGGTACCTTCAGGAAAGTATACAAATTATTGGGAAGGAAAAATGGATAATCAGGGGACTCAAATGCATTCAAGACTAACCAGTATTGAAAAAAGTACCCAAAGATGGTAGGCAAATCCATATACAAACCTCTTTTATTATACCTCCTCTGAAGTTAGCAGCACTAGGAACTGGAACTATCGCATCATTTCAAAATGAAAGTAACTGCTGTGAAAATGTATCAGAAGAAAAATAGAATTACCATATTAAGGCATAGAAAAACTCTGGCACTGACAAGACATAAGCAGTGCAAGCAATTTATTGAGTTATAAGCGCAAGCCAGAAATGGCATTACCCTGCTTCATTGTTAACTTGAGGAGTGAATGAAATACACAAAAAATATAATTCTGTAATATTTACCTAAATTGCTACAGAGCACATGCTCAGTGACAACAGATCAAGGGTGTTGAAAGTATTAGCATTATAACAAAAACATAAACTGATAAGACTTTTAACTTGCTTCTTTCATACAATCCTATTTGATCGCAACAGAATAGAGGACGAAGTAGAGCACAATAGGTCAAAGACAACCAGAAGCAGTCAGTGCGGAGGAATCAATATCTGGAAAAAGTCTAGAAAATTGAACTTTTCTGGACATATAAACGTGATCTGCTTAAACTTGCATAAATACATACACATAGAATCTATAGATATTTCTTTAAATAACTGCAAGAAATTGACTAATAGCACATGACAGGAGAAACAGATACAATACCTCTCTACATAACTTTATTATTTCTATATTTAATTGCAAAAAGTGTATTAAAACTGGGAATGTAATAAAAATTCTTGATATGCTGTAAAACACTTGGAATCCAATTTTGTGGGAGGAAGATCAAATACATGATACAATTTATGAAAGAAATGCAGCTAACAGCAGTAAGTGCTGATCCCAGGGACATAAGATATCCTTGTTCAGGTACTAGAACCTTCCTTTGAAACAGTTCTTTATAGAAGGAATTGTGCTAAAGGACTAACTCTATTTATACTTTCTTACTAATCAATATTGTTTCATCTCATTTCTTTCTTGAAGGTAAAAAAAAAAAAAATCTCCTGGGTAGTGGATAATTATAATGGGCAAAGCAATAGTGTGCTGGTTTATTGCTCAAATAATAAAGAAATAACGCAGGATAGCAATAAATACCAGTACATTGGATGTGCTTTGCACACTAGCAACAATTCCAATAAAAGTTGAAGGTTTGAAAACTTAAAACTGATCTGAATAGTTCATGAAGAGCACGTCAGTTGTTCTAAATTTAAGGAACAATTGCTTTTGGAAAGGATCCTGGGAGGATAAAAAACACATTTCTTGATATCTGCTAAGGTCATTTAAGAAAACCTGCAAATGTAACACAAAAATTTTTAAAAAGTAAACCAATAATTTAGTAGCCAGAACTTGATATTCTATTATTTACATTCTGAGGTACCTAAATTCATACTAAATATCTGCTCCTCTAACATTTTAAAAATCAGTTTAATCCAAAATTAGTTTGGATATTTCCAGTAATCTTTCTGAGAAAAAGGTTTGTCTCTATATTGCCTGCTCTTGCTTGAAGAGAATCCTGTGAGAATTAATTTGAAGGCTAAGTAACCCAGGCTCAAATTATACAGAAAGTAGTGAATTCTACTCATTCTCCTGGAAATTCATAGTGACTAATGTTGACAGAATCACAGAATATTAAGAGTTGGAAGCTACCCACAAGGATCATCCAGTCCAAAGCTTAAATGAATGGCCCATCCAGTGATTAAATCTACATTCTTGTCATTATTAGCACCATGCTCTAACCAGTTGAGCTAATCTCAGTGATTTACTTCATCAAGTCATAGAACTGGCCATGCCAATTCTCTTTTTAATTATTTATTTTGAAAGATAAATACAGCTACAGAGAGATAACCACTATGAACATCAAAGATTAGAAGTTCAATAACCTGTAATTGTGAACTTCACCT
Source organism: Donacobius atricapilla (assembly GCA_013397315.1). Taxonomy (NCBI): domain Eukaryota; kingdom Metazoa; phylum Chordata; class Aves; order Passeriformes; family Mimidae; genus Donacobius; species Donacobius atricapilla. The sequence goes on from WBMY01005602.1 coordinate 90,855, forward strand.
GCAAGTCCTTTGGCATCTTCTAAGTCCTGAGCAACAGCTTGCATGAACCAATGTTTGATGGATTAGCATCAACACTGTGTAATTTAAAGTAGCTTTCATCTTGGGAAAATGCAGAAAATGACATAATTTCCAAGGAATATAGTGTAAATCAAAGGGACAAGTACTATACTTCAATTAACTTACTCTAGTGTATTCAAAAAGAAGGCATCAATATTTATATCTGTATTAAATGCTTAGTAACAGACATGTTCAGCTACACACATTTCTAAGACAGGAATAGTTAATACAACCTGGTTAAAAATTAAAATGTCTAGAGGAATAAAGGAGGTTATATTGATTCCATTTTACAGAGGTTGGAAATATCTTTGATGTTTAGGAAAGTTTAGTTTTTTAATCCATCTCTTAATTTCACCAAAACTACTGAAAATCAGTTGCTTTTAAAACAATTTTGCACCACTTACATTGACTTGCGAATATTGAATTTTCTCAGTAATTTTTTCCAGCAACATTTTCGAGTTTTCCTAACACTCACTCATCATAAGCTTCTATGGCCCTTATTCAGAACAAGTCTCTGGAAATGATAAACAATTGATTTGTGATCCTCAAAGGGCAAAAAAAAAAAAAATATAAGCAACTCACTTGGTCAATCCCTTCATATAAGACTGTTCAGACTTAAGAAGACCATGGTTACTGTTCCTAACAACAGCTGTAAATCTAAGAGAATTAGTATATAGAAGTCTTCATCCATCACAGGTAAGAAATCAGTTGTCAGAATGGTTAGTGCTGTTTCCTTAGTGTAACTTGATTTAATGCCACATCACTTAAGGTGAAGGAAATTTAAAGGCTGCCCTGAAAACAAGTGTGCTTACTTTCTCCAGAATTGTTGAAATGCAGAGCTTGCAACAGTCACCGATGTCCAGATAAAGAATTAATAGAGAAGAATTATATGTCTTTTAGTCTACTTATTACTTGCTTATTTTGGAGAAAATTATAACCACTGTTTCTCTAAAAGAAGGAAAAAATGATAAAGCTTAAAATGTCAAATAGGAGAAAATCCTGTGGTTACCAATAGTTTGGAAAACTCATACTGGATTTTTTTGTTGTTGTTCACTCAATTTAAAGACTTCACCCTTAGCCTACCCTGTAGCTACTTCCCTAAATATTCCAAAAACATCTGACTTTTTCATGGATATTGCCTGATCTACATTCATACTGGCATACATGCTTTCCCAAGTGCAATATATTTTACTATGCTTTTCTGATTTAATACACTTATTTACATATTTTTATTGAGATACTAAAGATCTAATTAGAGCCATTTTTTAGATGATCTTTGAGCTTGTTAGTCAAAATAATCAATAACTATGCTTAATTAGCATCTGATTTTAAAGAAGTTTGCTTTCTTTCAGCTTTTCTTAAAATTTATTTGGTGAAGAACTAGAGTTCCAGATGTCATTTAAAAACTGCTGTCTATGCTCTTGAGAAATCTGAAAATATATTATCCAGATTCCAGGGTTTAAAAATCTGTTTTGTTTCATTCTTACATCTTTGTCACCTTAATTCACCTATTTTCTGTAAAAGGTGAATTATGGAACTGCGACCATGATATGAAGGTATGAGACTTAATTGTCTCAAAATTAACGAAACTTCAGAATTACCAATGTGGCAAGTATACATAAAATCTATACACTTCATAGGAATCTAGTTTTGAAAGATAAAAAACCAACATATATTACTTCCAAACACTAGATTGCATAACAATCAGAAAAATTATTTATATGTAATTCTATGTTGCTTCTCTATAGTCATTTTTTGTAATATGGTACTTTTAGTAATATTTTTTACCATACTAATTAGTAGTAACTCTTCTGTGACTACAGAACAGTTTGTTACTAACTGCCATGAGTTCTCTATCCATTTTTTGACTCTGGAACTCTGGAAGACGTTTCTCCTTCCACATGATTGCAATGCAAGGAGCCCTGTCCTTAATTCAATGTGTGAAACCCCATTTCTTTCAAGCTAACCTTTCAGGAAATAAAGTTGAAATAAATTTTTACTTCTTGCATATACGTCCACTTCAATTTGGAAGATTCCCTTATGTGTGTGTCCTAGAGTGACTCTATGATACCTGTATCCCAGTCGTCTCTTCTGTATATTGTGTTCTGCACCTTTGAGGTTGATTCTTAGAGTGCAGTTTGTTCTGAAAAACTATTTTACTCCTCTGCATTCCTCTCCTGGACAAGTCAGTTCAGCTGAGGCTCGGACAGGCTGCTGCAGGACAGAGACCTCCTGTGCTTTTTAGTTGTTTTTTAACTAGCTAGGGCAGAGAACTAGTATTTTCCTTTTTTCTTGGGATTGATTAAACCTGCTCTGGACTGAAAACCCAGAGGAGAGCTGAAAGATCACCCCTGTGCCCCTTTGGAGACCCAGGATGGCATTTTTCTCCAGCGCCAGATGAACTGATAAGAGACAGAGAGACAAGCTGCACCCACAGCAAGGACTTTTCTCAGTTTACCATCTCACTTCAACAAAAGGTTTTATTGTTTCATATTATTCATCCTGTGTGCTCGTGGCCATTTTGTTTGTTAAATAAATAGCTTTTTCCACTTTTCTCCAAGGAAGTTTTTTTCCTGACCAGTTGTGGGGGAGGGGCCGTTTGGGTTTGCATTTCCAGAGGAACCCCATTTGGAGGTTTCCTCCCAAAATTTGCCCTAAACCAGGACAGTGTGATGCAGTCATATAAAAAAAAAAAAAAAAAAAAAAAAAAAAAAAAACAAAAAAAAAAAGCAGGAATATATTTATGGCTTTAACAGATTTCCAGGTTATCAGGCATCAGCATAGTGTGCCTCTTAATTTTTCAATCTTTGTACTTGGGTTATTTTACTTATGCCAAAATGACTCCGTAACTAAATTCAGAAAATTATTCTTCTTTGCCTTCTCCCATCCTTGAATGGAGATATTTTTCTCAAATATTTTTGTTTTCCTAGAATCTCCTTCATTATGTCTACTTTTCCGACGTTTTGTAGCCTTCTTCAGAGAAGACACAAGCATAGATTAAAGCAGAAGAGTGAAAAAAATGTTGAATAGATGCATAGCTATGTTTCACTGTAAAAGTTTTTATTTAATTTTCCTCTCTAGTCTGGGAATTACAGATTTGGTTCTTCAACCGAGAGATCAGAAATGGAAAGATATTGAGCTGGTAGACAAGGTTTGTGGTAAGGCTTTCTTGTTAATTCAGTACGTAGAGTAATGTGTGACCAAGAGGTAGAGTACCTGATGACAGTAAGCCACGATCAAAAATAATGTTTTGATTGGACAGAGGTGTAAAAGAGCACATTAAAATGGCTTCTGATTTCTTTCTGCTCTTATTTTGGAATATCCTACTAGATAGTATGCAATGGTGAAACCATATTTTAAACACGGTAAAACAATTGACCTGTCTATCAATGGCTAGTATTATATCCAAATTGTTGAGGGACTTGCTTCCCTTAGAAGATATCTAAATCTTTTCATTAATAAAGATGCTACATATCCTCATGAACCATGTTTTAAAATGTTATCTGAGCTCTGGGGATGCTGTGGAAGCAACACAGCTAGATTCAGACCCTATTTATTCAGGATACCTCTAGATGATTTAGAATGGATTTAAAGCTCAGCACATAGACCTAGCTTGGAATTAATTTTATAAAAAGTTTTACAGTTCTACAGTATTAATATTTTCTAATTAAATAAGTTGAACTCATAGTTTCTTTGGAGTATTTTTGTCACTTTGAACAAAAAGCATGACCTCATTGGGCAGGTAAAGGATTATCTGTCGGTGGTTTCATAACAGGCCTCTCATCTAAATAATATGCTCTGCAATCTCCACAAACTGCAGAATACAACAACTTTTAGTGCAAATAACAGACAATGAAGCCTACCTGAAAGAACAACCCAACATAATGAGCCTTCAACTAGATCTGCCCATCTCTAAATGACTAGATTAACCTGGAATAGGCTGGAAATGAAAAGAAGAAAAAAAAAAAGAACAAGAAAAAAAGAAAAAAACACAAAAAACAAACACACAACTAAAAACCAACCAACCAACCAAAAAAATGCAAATCCAAACCAAACAATTACAGATTTTTCTAACACATTTGAGGCAGGGGTTTACAAAAATCTGGTGATAGTCATTGAGATATATGCCAGTGGTGATTTAGCCAGTGAGATAATATAAATAAATGAACTATAGAGCAATTGAAATGCAGGAGCACAGGAGCAAACATACAGGTGTGTCTGGCATCATGGGGAAAGCTGAGCCCATGGTGGAGAATCCTGTTTGGCACAGGAGCCCAACCATCAGCCAGGGCTTGGAATGTTGAACCAGGGTGAGAGTCTTGTTCCTCTGATCTGTGCTGCTCCTTTACTCTGGACTGGAGTGGCTACTTTGTGCATGCCACAGAGAAGAAATCTGAAAATAAACATCAATAATAGCATCTTATATCTATTCTTCTTAGCAAATATATTTTGGATTAGGCATCACTGAATATTGTGGTCCATTCTTGTAGCCACCCCTCTTAAAAACTGCAAAAACTTGAAATAGCTTTTAAGGTAAGGAGGAAAAACAAAAGAGAAAAAAACTTTCTTGAAATTACAGTTAAAAAAACCCCAAAACAACCCTCTCTCAAAATGATATTAATATAATTCAGCATGGGAAATTTTATATCAGTCTGTAACACCTGTTATGAAAAAAATACATACCTTACTAACCAGAACTCAAGCCTACTTTGTTCTAAAACTACAGTCATTCTTAGTGACATGAATAATTCAGTCATTAAAATAAAAATGAGCATATAAGTATATGTGTGTGTGTGTGTGTGTGTGTGTGTACATTTTCTGTCTTAAAAATAGTGTTTACTGGAAATGTAGCAAACAATTTTAGTCAACTTCTTTTTGGTGGGTATATGAATAGTTTTGGTTAGCACTTACAGGCTTACTAGTAAGCATTATGTCATTCTATTTTTTACCTATTCTGCACATTTAATTCAATGTGCATTTTTCCCATTCTCTTTTTTCTTATATTAGAAGTTTAGCCTTTGGGTAAAATAAAGAAAGTAATTACTTTTCGTCAAAATGGTGCAGAACACAGCTCTGAGATTATGAAACAGACTTCATTAGTGGTGTATGTCTTCATTTTTTTGCTATTATTTTAGCTGCCCAGAGAGACCTTTAAANATGACTAGATTAACCTGGAATAGGCTGGAAATGAAAAGAAGAAAAAAAAAAAGAACAAGAAAAAAAGAAAAAAACACAAAAAACAAACACACAACTAAAAACCAACCAACCAACCAAAAAAATGCAAATCCAAACCAAACAATTACAGATTTTTCTAACACATTTGAGGCAGGGGTTTACAAAAATCTGGTGATAGTCATTGAGATATATGCCAGTGGTGATTTAGCCAGTGAGATAATATAAATAAATGAACTATAGAGCAATTGAAATGCAGGAGCACAGGAGCAAACATACAGGTGTGTCTGGCATCATGGGGAAAGCTGAGCCCATGGTGGAGAATCCTGTTTGGCACAGGAGCCCAACCATCAGCCAGGGCTTGGAATGTTGAACCAGGGTGAGAGTCTTGTTCCTCTGATCTGTGCTGCTCCTTTACTCTGGACTGGAGTGGCTACTTTGTGCATGCCACAGAGAAGAAATCTGAAAATAAACATCAATAATAGCATCTTATATCTATTCTTCTTAGCAAATATATTTTGGATTAGGCATCACTGAATATTGTGGTCCATTCTTGTAGCCACCCCTCTTAAAAACTGCAAAAACTTGAAATAGCTTTTAAGGTAAGGAGGAAAAACAAAAGAGAAAAAAACTTTCTTGAAATTACAGTTAAAAAAACCCCAAAACAACCCTCTCTCAAAATGATATTAATATAATTCAGCATGGGAAATTTTATATCAGTCTGTAACACCTGTTATGAAAAAAATACATACCTTACTAACCAGAACTCAAGCCTACTTTGTTCTAAAACTACAGTCATTCTTAGTGACATGAATAATTCAGTCATTAAAATAAAAATGAGCATATAAGTATATGTGTGTGTGTGTGTGTGTGTGTGTGTACATTTTCTGTCTTAAAAATAGTGTTTACTGGAAATGTAGCAAACAATTTTAGTCAACTTCTTTTTGGTGGGTATATGAATAGTTTTGGTTAGCACTTACAGGCTTACTAGTAAGCATTATGTCATTCTATTTTTTACCTATTCTGCACATTTAATTCAATGTGCATTTTTCCCATTCTCTTTTTTCTTATATTAGAAGTTTAGCCTTTGGGTAAAATAAAGAAAGTAATTACTTTTCGTCAAAATGGTGCAGAACACAGCTCTGAGATTATGAAACAGACTTCATTAGTGGTGTATGTCTTCATTTTTTTGCTATTATTTTAGCTGCCCAGAGAGACCTTTAAAAATAAAACTTAGCACTAATGGACCTGAAATAATAATACTAACTCTAGCATACAATCTTGTAGGGGTTATATTATAAATAAGAAATAGTCTTTCACATAAGTAATTGCCAAAAGTTTTACAAATGAGAGAAACTTGGTTTGGTGGGTTTTAACTGTAATTTTACTCAATGGTGAAAAAAAGCATCTGTACTGTTCCATCATTAGCAATGGTTTCCAATGAAACACAACAAAAAAACTTTCAATATTTAGTTGTGAAATTATTCTGAATGTTCTTAGGGAGGGAAGAAATTATTTAACCCAATTGCTATAATTCCAAACTGTTGGACAGTTTGAGGATTTAATTTCTGTCTCAAGTTCTTTGCTGATGGAATTTGGTGACTGAGATTTAATGTTATAACATTATCCTAGTATTTCAATGAAAATGAAAAACAAAATCATGGAAAAAATAATCCACTCAAAAGTCAAGTAGTTCATCTGTAACCACATCTATGCCTACAAACTTGTGAGTTTCAAAGGGAAATACACCTGAAAATTTAGTGTGAATTGATGGCTATGAGCAGAGATACATCTGTTGATGCCCCAGTGCAGAAGGGAGAGGTGGAGGAATCCCAGCTATTAGACCTCAGCATCAGAGAGGTCCCCTGGTGTACCTTCGATGCTGCCAGCAGTCCAAAAGCATCTCTTGCTCTGATTGGTGTCAAACAGTAATCAGGGAAATTGAAATGAGAGGTGGGGGAGGAGTGAAGGACAAATGAGGTGGAGTGACATTAAGCATCCATAGGCAGGAATATTGCTTCAACTCCTTCTCTGACGTTTTTCCCTTATATAAGTGTAGAATTAGGCCTGAATTTGTAGGCTAGACAAACTTCAGGATCTGTTGAGGGGTGTGTGTGTTTAGTTTGTTTTGTGTATTGGGGGTTTTTTAAGTAGATTTGGGCTCTGAGAAAGAACAATCTCTGCAGCCCACACAATTGCAAACCTTTACAAGAATATAAATAACTGTTGATTTTGTAACAGAGCTTATTTGTTCAGCTGTCAGTTTTTGAGCTGCAGTTTTGCTTCATTTTGTAGACAAAATTCATATGACTGATAGACAATACTATTTTTTTTTGATTTGGGAAGATCAGCTTTGCATGTGTATTTAACAAGTTCTTGAAAACGGATGAGTCGTTTAATTTGCTTTTTCATTTCTTGTTGTTGGAAATATCACTTAAGTAATCCAACATAAAACTAATAAAGCTGTCAATTGGCTCTCAACTATAAGTTCTTTAAAAGATGTATCAATGTATCTATGGCAGGAGAATTAAATCTGTTGCCCACCCAATCATCTTGTTTACTTTTAGTGTTCATGTTCCTTCACTCATCCAAATAATTTTCTAAAAATGGAAACAGGCATGAAAAATGACTTAAACTGGAGATACTCACCAACTACAATTTGATCAAATTGGTGCTGCAATCAAACCTGACTGACAGTTCCCAGATGTTGCATTGACTTGCTCTCATTGCCAAGTGAACAATCATTTATTAAAAAGATTAGTTGATTATAATGAAAGCAAGTTACTTCAAGTATTTTTTTAGGCTTTCCAAAGAGGACTTAAAAATTAATAGAAAAGGGCCTCCATGTGATTATCACAAGAACATTACAGCCTTGCCTTGACCACAAGTGATGACTCAACAGCATAAGATGCAGCATACAGGGCAACATAAAAATGAACAGAGTGCGATGAGCCATGGCAGGGACTGGGACCCAGCGGTGTCAGAGCAACACTGCCTGAGACTGCTGGAGAGGTGTAGTGTGATATCACCATTGTCTGACTTGATTGATGACATGTACAACAACCCTCCACTCCTCAAGGACAATGTCTGGGGAAAAATGCATATATGCAGAGAGCCCAGGACAAGGCTGAGCTGCTGGGCAGTTTGACACTGAGCACAGCTGCAGTGATCGCTGTGTTTCCTCAGGCTCCTCTATGCCAACCCACTGAAATGGTACCATGGCTGTCTCAGCTCATTCCCACTCAGCGCCAGTTCTTTGGGGATCCCAATTAGAAAAAAACTCAGGTTTATCTATTTTATTGTGTAAAGGATAGAAATGATAGAAAATATCACAGCAATCTTATATCCCACCCAATGCTTGGGAACAGTGTCTGTTGCACTGCTGGATGAGAATCTGTTGTTTGATTACGGTATGCTGCTCAGACTTCCCATCTGTGGTTGAGGTGGTCAGCCTCACTGTTTCTCTTTTTTTTTTATATATATATTTTTCAAAGTGAGCAAAACTATCAATCTTTTACCTGTACAATACCACGTACAACTTTCCATATGGTACATGGAGGTTCATTCTGGACACTGTGTTCTTACACCTCTCCTTAGGAATGAGCTGGTACAGGACATAATTAAAGGCAATGCATGCTGACATCAGAGTACGTGCTCAGCTTACAGAGCAGTCTCTCAGGTACTTACATGTAGGTCTCTAAAACCAAGGTCTATGACTGTACCCTGCATGTATTTGTACTAAAATCACAATCTACTTGTAAAAATGCCTTCCTCGGTGCCCTACTGTGGCACATGCATGTGCATACCTGTGTGTGTGCGTGAATGCTGAGCTATTCATGACACAGCCCTGCTTGGCTTACTTCATAAATCAATCTCAGCAGCGTCCATGAATAGGTGTTCCTTTTTTGCTGCATGGCATCCACTCCTGTTAAGAAGAACGATTTTGTTTTTATGCTACACATGGCCAAATGTTGCACTGTAAAGCAGACAATGTATAAGCAGGGGAAATAGAAAGATATATGCTGCAAACCCTCATATTTTCATCTTGAAGAGCATGCAAATGAAATGTTTTTTATATACTGGGTGTAAAAGAAGTTGATAATATGTCCTTAAGTCATTTTTATATTCTATTATTATTATTATTATTATTATTATTATTATTTCACCATTTCTTAGATCCAAAATACTTTTAGCTGAATATTCAAAACTATGGAGTTTATGACACATACATATGTCATTAACTTCATAAAATTCATTATTTCTTCATATTATACTTATTAAGAAAGTTCAAAGAAAATAACAGCGGACAGAATTACCTCCCATAAAAACTGTAAAAGAAAAAGGATTTAAATCTAGCAAAAAAACATAAGGAAGAAAGAAATGTATAGTTAATGGGACTGTGAGTGAATCACTTGTTTAAAACAGAAAAAAGGTTAATGTCTAACTTGGGGGAAATGGAATTTTTTGATAATTCAATAAAGAACTGCCCCACCTTTATCTCAGGCTTCAAATAATATAAACTACCTAATATCTTAATTTGAAAAAAAACCCTACTTTGTGGTTTTAGTGAGTGTAGTGGTGGTTAACCTTCATAAGCTGTTGCATAAGCTAAGTTCTCCTATTAAACCAGTGGAGAAAACATTTACATAGATTGTGGAAACTACACAACATTACTTATTCCCTCAGCTGCTGGTGACTTCAGACTGATTTCACATTTATAATTTTTTTTTAAGTGGCTGAATTAAGAAAATTAACCGAGCATTGCCAGTTCAGAGATCTTAAATGACGCATTAAGGGACCAGTTAGTGTGTGTATGTGAAAAAAAGAAACAACCAAAATGTAGTTATTAAGTGAGAGTAAGTTAACCCTAGCACAAGTCCTAGAATTTCTGTATCAATGAAGACAGCTGCTAATGATGTCAGTGAGATGCATCTATATTATGAAATCTGTGCAAAAAGGAGGAAGTAGTACAAGATCAGTATGGTCAGATGTCATGAGTTTCCTTTGTCATCTCATGAGGCAAGTAAAATTTTCAGTCACTACAGTAATGTGAGGCAAAAAAAAAGGCAGGCTATTTCAAAAACCAATTTCAAAAAGCAATTTACAAGACTACAGAACAGTATATGTAATTCATGCATTTGCAAATTAAGAGTGGATCAAACTGAGTGACATACCATACATTTTATTTGCTTAGTTTAGATGACAGATGACATTATTTTAGAATTCAAAAACAATCCTTACATTGGAGCTTAATACGAGGTTACTTAATAATTTTAATTTACCATAGTTTTATCAGACATAAAATAATTTATAGAAAACCAGATTTAGACTGGTTATTAAACTGCTGTCTGATTATATCAGATAAAAGCAGTACAGAGTAGATCATAGTTAAGACAAAACAAAGTTAAGATAAAACAGTTTCTCCACAGCATATTTTTGACTCGTAATGCATACCAAAATTACCAAGTGGAGAGAAGTACTATGTACATGATATTGGCTGATATAACCGAATCTGTTTATCTACCTCTTTGATTACAAGGATAAAAAAAAAGCTTATCCAGAGAAGAGTTAAAGAGTATCTGTGCTATCCTGTTAGCTTTTCTTTTTTTTGAACTATCCTCTTAACTTTTTAACTGTCCACAATTGATGTATTTGTCACAGCCAGACTCTAATCTAAGCAAAGCAGTTCTCCAGACAGAATAGTTTAGTTATCATCAGTTTAGTTATGTCTGGATTCCTTGCATTATTTCTGATGTGTTCTGTAAAGCAGAAAATTTGAATAATTCCGAAACTCCCATAACCAGTAATGAAAATGTTGGTCATGAAAATCATGCAGTTACCTAAGATGTGACTTGACACAGTATTCCTCTAAATCATACTTAGTATTCCTGGCTGAGTGTACGGTAACTATATGGCTTCTTCCTATTTTTATAAAGGAGCTCCTTAATAAGTTCTTTTCTATCAAGGAAAGACCTTTAGAACCAAGCAAAACAAATGGAATAGAAGATTCATGAATTTCATATAAAATTGTTCAAGAATTGGAAGAAGATGGGCCTAAGTCTGTCACAGAAAAATGTCTTTGCCTTTGAGTTACCAGGCCTTTCCTTTACTGATCTGAGAAAAACATCCTGTATGAAAGTGATATCAAGACTAATATCCTTGTCTTTCAAATCAGCTTCATTTGTAAAGGGAAAAAAATGCAAAATGGGACATTAAACCATGTCAACCCTCTTATCAGAAGGTGAAAGAGGAATTACTGAGATCAGAGAATTTTGGTGCAAATCTGAATTAGAGATGCATCCTTGGGCTGTTAGAAGAGTTTGCTGCTTATTCTGTAAACTCAGTGTCTGTGAATAAAGTGGCTGCTCCATGCAATCTTTTTGTAGGAATGGCTCTCTTCAAGGATGAGATTTATCATAGAATTATAGAATGTTAAGGAGTTGGAATGAACCTTAAAGTTCAATTTGTACTCATTGTCCTTGTCCTGTTACTAGAGCTTCTTACAGAGTCCCCCTCCAGCTTCCCTGTAGACCCCTTCATATACTGGAATGTTGTTGTGAGATGTCCGCAAAACCTTCCCTTCTCCAGGCTGGACAGCCCCAGCATGCTCAGCCTTTGTAAGGGATGTGCTCCAGTCCTGCTATCAACTTCATGACCCTCCTCTGGACTTACTGCCACAGTTTCATGTTCTTCTTATGGTGGGGACACCAGAGCTGGATGCAGCACTCCAGGAGGGGTCTCACAAGAGAAGATTAGAATGGGAGAATCACCTCCTTCAATCTGCTTGCCACATTCCTTTGAATGTGGACCAGGATACAACTGGCCTTCTGAGCTGCAAGCGCACACTGCCAGCTCATCTCAGATTTTTCTTCAGCCATCACCCCCAAGTCTTCCTCCATAGAACTGCTCTCAATCCCTTCTCTGCCTAGTCTGCAGGTGTGCCTGGGATTGCCATGACCCAGGTGTAGACTCTTGCGCTTTGCTTTGTTGAACTTCATGAGGTTTGCATTTGCCCACCTCTCAGCTATGTCAAGGTTCCTCTGGGTGGCATCCCCTTCCTTCAGCACGAAATAAAGGGTTCTGTAATCCCTAAGGCTTCAGAAAAGGTTTATTTGAATTTGGGTTTGGCTTGAATTGGGTTTGTTTAAATTTGGATATGTTATTGAAATCTTTGCCCTTTCTGTCTGAGAAAGACTTGATCATTTATGATAAAAACTAAGATTGCAACAAATAGATGGAAATTTCAATGATAGCTCTATTCCCATAAATCACTATTCTATGTTACTATGAAGAATGTCAGGTTTTACCATGGAGCTAGGATCTTTGATGGTATAAAACCACAACTCAATAGATTTATGCAAATTTATACTATTTGAGCTTATTGTGCACAGACTATTAGAGGACATTTTCTGGCATGCAGATACCTCCATTTCACAGTTAAATTAACTTCACAATTATCAGGATTGGACTTATTCCCTTAAAAGCCCTAATGATACCTTTGCTGATTATTTAAATGAAACCACATAGTATTAATTAAATTATGGTTATTTTTAAATGCAATGACCCTTTTTTATTGATGCTGGCAGAAGTCCTAATTTTCAGACACCAGTATAGGCTCCAGCTGCTCTGGAACTCAGAAAACAAGGCAATATATCAATGAAATATATCAATAAACATATATAGTGGACTATTGGAACAATGAAGCAAGTAATTAAAATTTTTCACTCTGGCAGTTCAAGCTGTAAAAATGTACCTAATAAAACCCTTTATTATTTCTGAAATGGTACATTTTCAAGTCTAGATAAATGTAAAAAGGAAGCCTCTTCTAGACAGAAATTTTGATTGTAAACCAATTATTTGCCAATTTATGTTTAATAATACTAATGCTGAAATATTTTATTTTTAACCAAAATCCCTTAAGATAAATGTCTTTTTTTCAAAGCTTGACCTTGCAGTCTGAACATTTTTTAATTTTATTTTCTTCATGTTAGTGCAGAGTTTTTTTGTGGAAGTAACATCTATTAATTATGACAATCTCAGTCACTGAAGCAATGATGTTTAAATAATCTTTTCAAACTTAGTACCTATGTTCAGCCAGCTTAATTAGCCATTTTTAAGTACACTGTTATCAACTTATCCTTGTTTAATTTGAATTAAAACCACCCCAAATTTATAAAATGGTCTTTATCACGTTCTAGTGTTTTCAGTGATGCATTGTGGTATTTGTAGATTTCTCAGCCTGGCCACTAGGCTCATGACTGTACTTGAAAAAGAAGGAATAAAACTAATAACGAAATAATCAGGACAAAAAAGTATGAAGACACAGAGCTACAGATACAGAGCTGTTTTAAGTGTTAAACAGAACCTAAGCCATGTGGGATATCTGGATTTCATGAACGTAGTCTAATTTAGTATCGAATTACATCTCCTATCAAAGTGCAAAGATATTATCAATTTACCTTATTATTTTATAATGAGGTGTTCTACATTGAATACTTCGCTGCAAATCCGAATATAATTAAAATTGTATTTTTGAACAGCAGTTTTATTTTAATTGTCATGGTAGATTGCTTAGCTAAACATTGGTTTTTGATTGTACTATCTTTATCTACTTTTACCCCCGTGGATGAGAAAGCATGGGATAGAATTCTGTATAAGATCAAGTGTGGTGTTAGCAGCTTTAATAAAAAGTCTAAGTCAGCACTGAGATGTACCAAATCTATTCCGTAACATGAACATATCAAAAGTCCCAAAACAAAGTTTTATGACAACTGTGATCTGTACATCAGTTTCTTCCCATGGCTTAAGCAGTTCTAATACCCAGTTTTAGACCAGAAATTGCTCATTCTGTTGCTTTGAGAGCAGTCTGATCCCAGCTGTGCAGGTAAACTTGCATAGGAGCAAGGCACATCCTTGAACACTATCCTTTGGTCCAGAATGCCATTTCACTGCTGGCACACTGCCTGGGCTGGCTTTGGCCTGTGCCTGCTCATACTCATCCAGATAATACTCAGCCATATTAAAGGATATCAAAAGAGAGGAGCCACACCGAATAAGAGAATGAATGAAAACCATCCAGTATTTACAGAGAGAGATTATTTGCTGGCAGTACTTATCAATGTGGGCAAAGCCTTTTCTGCTTCCCATGCAGTGACTGTGTGGCAATAAAGCAAGAGCTCTAGCTGAACAGAGGGTGTATTTGGGAGCATGACTCAAGGCTCTAGTATGCGCTGATAACTAGAAAGGACGGTTAGACATAAAGTCACCAAACAACTCCATGATCCATATCATCAAATAACTTCCCTTTAGTCATTGTTTTGAAGCAGTGCCTGTAATGCACCTAAGTTTCCTGCCCCATCAAAGAAGAAGTATAGGAGTTTTCAGGGTCATCTGAGCAATGTTCCTTTTTCCCCAGATGGAACACACAACTTAGAGGAGCTGGACCTTTTGCAGTATTTTCAGTAATAGATATAGAAAGGAGATTGCTTTTATGGCCTACCTCTGAGCACTGTTTGACTCTTTATAAATTATTAAACATTCATTCTCACTTCACTTCTATGATTAAAGGAGATAGCCCCCATTTACAGCAGAATAACTGAGATACAGAAAGATTAAATAGACTAGTCTCAAAACCTACTACAGGCTGCTATTGATTTGAATGAGAATTAGATCAGGCCATTTGTGAATTTACTTCCTGAGAGAGTGTGAAAATCCATCTAAATCTATTTATAGAACTAATACTGTAACCCAGGCACGTCCCTTAATTTCTGTATTGCTACACCTTCCTGAAAAAAGACAACAATTTTTAAATGCCCTAAAAGTCTTCCTGTCTTTTAAAGAAATACATCATACATATCTCTCTGTGTGTGTGTATATACATATATATATATATATACACACACCCACATATATGTATGTGTGTAATAATGTATCTGTTTCAAAGATTAGGTGCTCTGGAGCTGAGGATTACTTTGTGGGAGGCAGGTGAGCTTTCCTACTCAGCAAGACCTCAGAACCAGAGCAGAGAGAGCCACCCCAACCTCATCACCCATGCAGGAAGTGGTGGAGAAGTGACTCAAAGGCAGCTCTGACTTGCACGGGTGGAGCCAGCAGGCCCCATGCTCAGTCCGACCTGGACAACAGCCACTCCCAGGGAGCTTTTCCCTGACAAATTTTGGGGTGATATGGAAGGGTTAGAGGGACAGGTGTTAATAAGGGCCCTCTACCACTGGCTCTGAAATGTCCTGGCCACATCAGCACACGATTGCAGTCTTACAGAGATGAGCCAGGGACTCCTGAGGTTACGGAAGCCAACAGAGAAACACCAGGGAATATCTCAAAGGAGTTAAGAGGTGTTCCTGTAGGAAGGCAACAGGACTGAAAGCCCAGGTGATGTGCCTTCACATGAAAGCACGCAGCACGGGAAACGAGGAGACTCTGGAAGTCACCAAGCAGTGCTGGAAAGTAATGCCTACATCCTGGCCTGCACCAAAAGCAACCGAGCCATCAGGTTGAGGAAGAGGATTCTGCACCTCCTCTCTACTCTCATGTGACCCCATAAGGAGCACGCTGGGGTCCCCAGCACAAGAAGGACTTTGACCTGTTGGATGAGTCCAGAGGAGGGACACCAGTGTTATTAGAGGGATTGAGCACCTCTGCTATAAAGACAAGGAGAATTTGGTTTGTTTAGCCTGGAGAAGAGAATGCTTCAAGATGACCTGTGGTCTTTTACTACTTGGATGGAGCCTGCAAGAAAGATGGGAACATCCTTTTTATGTGAGCATGTAGAGACAGGACATAGGGCAATGGCTTTAAACTGAAAGTGTGTAGGTTTGGTTTAGGTATTAGGAAGAAATTCTTTGTTGTGAGAGTGGTGAGGCACTGGAACAGGTTGCCCAGAGAAGCTGTGGATATCCCATCACTGGAAATGTTCAAGGCCTGGCTAGATGGGACTTTGAGCAACCTGGTCTAGTGAAAAGTGTTCCTGCCCATGGCAGGGGTGTTGGAACTAGATGGTCTTCAAGGACCCTTCCAACCCAAGCCATTCTATGATTCTGTGATTTGGGGGGGNTGTGGGAAAAGAAATTGAAAATAAAACCAGAAAAAGTTCAATTTTGTGAGACAGTAGTGCAACTGTGCTTGAAGTGGCTATTTTGTAATTTCAAAGCAGTTACATGATATTGAAAGAAACTGATAAAATGAGAAGTTATGAAAAATCATGCAAGTCAGAGAAAATTAAAATATATCAGTTGAAGAAATGCTGAAATATATATCTTGATCATTCCTGTGATTCAGATTACTTTAACATGTTAAAAATAGTCCTTCTAAATTCTGAATCCATAAGTTGCTCTTAAATAGTGAAAAAGAAAAAAAAAGGTGTTAATACTAATTTTACAGCAAATCTGTTGAATCATTTTCTCTTCATATAAATTGGAAAAGCTTCAAGATCAAAAGATCATTGCAAAGTCCTGAAGGCATCCCATAGGAAAAGATGGCAGATTTTTGTGTATTTTTTTAAGCTATAATTATATAGGGTCATAAAATGAGTTTCTTAGAAATTATTTTTGGGAGATACAAGACAAGCTTTGATGTTTTTGACTTTACTTGATGCAATTTAGTAGCATAGTTGACAAGTATTTTGGTGCCTCTGGACACACACGATTACTAGAAAGTATGCAGAACTGACCTCTGATGATTACTTGTTGTATATGATTGTGCTGCTTCAAATGCAGAAATAGATCCTATTTGTGTGAAAATCTACTGTGATGAAAAAATTTCCTATAGAAATGTTGGAAAGGTAAAATGGTAGAAAAGGATGGGTGTGAAAGCAACATCAGAGTGGATGGATTCTTTCAAGTCAGAGAAAGACTAAATAATTAATTACTAAGTATATGGCTCAGTAGATTAGAATTCTTAAAAGAGTAGAAAGACTATTGCCTCCAGACATGACATACTTTTGGTGATTTATTTATAAATAGTATTATACCTTATTCTAATGTCTTAGTATATGTCGTAAGATATTATTATTTAATCTCTAGTGTTTTAATCAAGTTAATGTCAATAGACAATTTCTCTTTCAAACTAGAAGTTTAAAGAAATTCTTGCTTCACTAACAGGAATCCAGATGCGATAAGGATCAGTCAGGAACAAATTCTGTACCTGAAATACTTGGCCCCTGCATTTAGGTGTTGCTAACTGCATAGTTAGAAGAAAGTATTGAGGGAACCAGCCTGAGGACTGATGAAGCCTTTTCCTTATAGATACCACAAATTATTAATTATATATGTGTGTTATAGTCACTTTCTTATCTCAAAGGCAGACATTGTTCATAACTGAGCCTGTAAAGATAAATTGGACCCACCATTATAAAATTTTCATTTCTAAATTTTGAAGATGATTTTGCAATGGTTTCCAAATTAGGAAATTCTATTCTTTCTGACTCATTAAACCTTCTGGAATTTTACTTGACAAGTGAAAGATAAGTTGACGATATCAGTTGACTTCATTCAAACATTAATGAAATTTTTATTAACTGAGGGCCTGAAGTAGATAAATTACACATAAAAGGTGGCAAGCTAAAATATAACTGTGAAACAGTCATGTTAATGTAAGAAACAACTTTGTGAGGTAATTTATAATTAAAATTGAACCCTGCCATTGAGAGTGAGAAAAACCCTTGTAGTGGATTGACCCTGGCTAGATGCCAGACATCCACCAAAGCCTCCCTATCACTCCCCTCTTCAGCTGGACAGGGGAGAGAAAATATAATGAATAGTTCATGAGTTGAGATAAGGATTGGGAGAGATCACTCACCAAATAGTGCCACAGGAAAACCAGGCTAGAATTAAGGATATTGATTCAATTTATTACTAACAAAATCAGAGCAGGATAATGACAAATAAGTAGGACCTTAAGTACACCGTTCCTCCGGCCCCTGCCTCCTTCCCAGCTCTACCTTGTCCCCCAGCAGTGCAGGGAGATGGCAATGGGGGTTATGATCAGTTCATCACAGGTTGTTTCTGCTCCTGCTCAGGGGGAGGAGTCCTTCCCCTGTTCCAGCTTGGGGTCCCTCCTACAGGAGATAGCTCTCAATGAACTTCTCCTATATGAGTCCATCTTCACAAACTACTGCAGTGTGAGTCATTCTTCTACAGGGTGCAGTTCTTCAAGGACAGGGTGCTTCAGGTCAGTCTGCTCTCTCCACAGGCCTTTCATGGGGTCACAATCTCCTCTCAGGCATCCACTTGCTCCAGTGTGGGTCTCTTCCATGGGCTGCAGGTGGATTTTTACATCCCTATGGACCTCCAGGGCCGCAGGGGCACAGCTGCCTCACCATGGTATTCACCATGGGCTGCAGGGGAATCTCAGCACCTGGAGCACCTCCTGCCCCTCCTTTTACACTGGCCTTGGTGTCTGCAGAGCTGTTCCTCTCATGTTCTCACCCAGCTCTTGTCTGGCCGCAATTACATAAATGCGCTTTTTTTTCCCTCCTTCATCTTGTTACCACAGAGGCACTGCCACCATTTATAATTGGCCCAGCCTTGGCCAGGGGCATGTCTGTCATGGAGCCATCTGGCATTGGCTTTTCTGGATATGGGGGAAGCTTCTGGCAGTTTCTCACAGAAGCCACCCCTGTAGCCCCCTCTGTTACTAAAACCTAGCTGCACAAATCCACTTCCGCCCTGCAATGTCAAAAAGAGTATAAATACAGTATTTTTTTTAATGAGAAGAAACCCTACAACTTGGTAGTTTTAGATCAGCATGTATAAATCATATTTAACATATTTTATTCCATATAATTCCTAAGATCTTGCTAGGGAATTAGGCTGTTGTAAAATTTGTAGTCACTGCATCTCTTCAGCATGTGGACAGATACCCACAGTCTTAGCTAAATTCAGGGATACATAAATGAAACTCTTTCATTAGAAATTTTCTCCTGCATTTAATGGGCTAGTAAGCTACTCTTCCCTCCCACAGATGGATTTTTGATATCTTTGATGAGAAATCTGTCTCTTACTATATCAGATCATAAAAATAGTCATTAGGATTATTTCAGTTCTAATAAAGCAAAATATATTTATTTTTCACACTGTATGAACCTAAAACTTTTGAAAAATACATGACACAAATGCCTGAAAATTATATATATCTTGTTTCTGACACCTGAAATTGTTCTGAACCAGATTAGATGACACCATAAAAAGTTCTAAATAACTTCAGGTTACTACAGTGTGATTAATCTGTTTTGTGTGTAACTTGGGTGAAACACTCAATCTCTGTTTGCTGTTTTCCTTTAACCCTGACCTGTTTTTCTGTCACAATAAACATATATTAAGGTGATCTAGGCTATAGGTGCTGCAAAGTGCCTAAAATACATTGTCCTTCTTCAGAAACAGAGTTATGCATGTTTCACTCCAAGATGCCCACTTTAAATGGTATTTTTCATTATTATGTTAATTTTTTGCTAGGGAAAAAAGTACGTGTGTGCACCACAAGGTTTTTGGGTGGGGTTTTTTTGGTTTTTTTTTTTGGGTTTTTTTTTTTTTTTTTTTTTTTTTTTGGTGATGTACGAAACTAATGATTGGTAGGCTATGACACTGGGTCATGGGAGAAATGCTTTCTCATCCTGGTTTAGCTTTCTGATTGATCACTGGGAAGATATGCTCCTCTGAAAGATTAATTTTCAAAATCTGTAATATATTTATTGAAATTTGTTAAGCAGCCTTTCTGATAAAGTGATTGATTTTAGGAATTAAAATATATCAAGTGTTTATTCAGTTTTTCAAAAGACCTGAAAATGCCTAATACTTTCTTGACAATCTCATCCTGAAATAACTTATTTACAAGGTGTTATCATTTGAATATATCAATAGTTAAATGAAGGTGAGAAGAAATATTTTTAAATTTTCTAACTATTACTTTCCAGAAAGCTTTGCTACAGAGTATTTTTCATTTGAACAGAGGGCCTGTTTTATTCGTTAAAATACATTTAAAAATGCATTACATTGGGTTTATATAATGACAAAATTAAGCATGACTTTTTAATTGAATTACTCCTCTTCCTGAATGTTAGGGATTGCTACAAAGCTCTAACATAAACTTCTCCAGAAGGTTGAAGGAAAAGGTTATATACACAGTGGTAATTTTGGTATAATTACAACATTGCTCTGAAAAAATGGCAAATCCTTGGCTACACTTGAGTATATAGACCTGTAGCAGCAACGGATGTCGAAACCCACTGAAGATTTGTGTTTTTTGAAGACTTCACCCCTTTATCCTCAGAGTCTGCAACTGTGGGCAGCTGCATATTTACTGTTTTCTCAGTCTATGCTGTCCTCCACAATGCTGTGAATACAACCGTGGGGGAACACAGCTTTGCTTTGCAAAGTTCTTACCACTCACCCTGTGGCATACACTGGTTGTGTTTTTCATTGCCAGGCCAGATGATAACTATGTATACTTCACTTCTTTGAGAACCTATTTCAGCCCTCAATTTCTGTAGCTATAGTCATGCTCCATTTCACATATTAGAAAAGGACAGATGTATTTAAAAACTTTGGTTATTTCACAATAGAACTGGGTTATACATCTAATATTCTTTTATTATGGGTATTTTATTATATGATAATCAGTGATAAAATGTGCTTTAAAATATGACTTTATAGCTGAAGTGCTGATGCAATTTCTTTTAAACAAATTATGCCTAACAAAATAGGTTATTAGTAAATGAATCCTCAAGACTGTTTGCATAAACTTTGTCAATGTCTAGGCCACATTCTCATTCAAAATTAATCTAATTAGGCTGTATTACTTCCTGCTAACCATTACACAAATTGTAAATGAGTAGGAAAACCATCAGATATTATCCTTGAAAGAAATGCAGAAATTTGCAAAGAAAATTTAGGAAGAGTTGAGTGCATTCTTCACTGCCTTTTAATACATTCTTATGAAGGGAAATAAGGAATAGCATATTTGCATCAGCTTCTCAGCTTTTTATAGAACATCCACTCATGACTAATGTGGAATCTACAGGGAAGTTCTATTTTTGTACTAGTTTTGTCCTCAGTAGGTAAAAGACAGGGTAGGTTTTTAGGTTGATTTTGGTCCTGAGGGTAGGAGCATACCAGGTATGCCTATGGTGGCTGCAGTTCATTAGGCTGCATGACTAAATAAAGTAAACCAAGTTAAACTCAAAGATCTGGCAGAAATGTGCAAGACTTGCAGCTGGGTTGGGACACCCAAGGCAGTAAAAGGTGGATTGGGGACAAGAAAATGTTGAAAAACAGAGGAAGAAGCAGGGAGGGAGTCTGAGTTGCATGTGAACAGGTGGCTGGTCAGTGTGCTTTCCTCTGACTGTGCCTTGTGCTCGATCACTGCAGTCTGTACTGCAGTCCAAACCAATATTGTATATAGCATTGCCTGTGTGAGTGTGCCTCTCTACTCAGAGCCTCTGTGTGAGCACAAATGTGAAGGCAGACTAACAGGTGAGTAGGGGAACAAATCTGGGTGCCAGCAATTGGACTGACAGATCATGAGTTTACCTGGTGTGATAGTTTTGTCTGGGATACTGTTAATTTTCTTCATAATATCTGGTATGGGGCTGTGATTCGGATTTGTGCCAGTAGCAGTGTTGACAACCCAAAGATATTTTCATTACTGCTGAGGAGTGCTTGCACAGAGCCAAGGCCTTTTCTGCTTCTCACACCACCCAACCAGTCAGAAGGCTGGAGGGAGGGAACACAAGGAATCTGGAGGGGACACAGCCAAAAAAGCGATCCCTATTGTTTAAAGGAATATCCTACACCATATGGCATCATGCTCAGCATATAAAGCTGGGGGAAGGAAAAGGAAGCAAACAACATTTGGAGTGATGGTGTTGGTCTTTCCAAGTGACTGCTGTGAATGATAGAGTCTTGCTTCCCTAGACATGGCTGAAACAGCTGCCTGCCCATGGGAAATTGTGAAGGAATTCCTTGTTTTGTTTTGCTTGCATGTGCAGCCATATCTTTTAAAATGTTTCATTTGTTTGCTTTTAGTTGCTTTGCCTCTTAAACTAGTTTTATCTCAACCCACAAGTTTTCTCACTTCTACCCTTCCAGGTCTCTTTTTCCACTCTGTCAGGGGAAAACGAGCTAGTGGGCTGTGTGGGGCAGTGTCTGAAAGTCTGAATAATTCAACTGTCTGCAGCTAGCTGCCAGAGAGGGCAGGGGGATGCACCTCTGCCCGCCTTGGCATGTCTGTGCAGAACCTTCTCTAGCAGGGTCAGTATTAGCATGTTTTGACTGTGCTGTTAACCGTCTCCATATACTAGTTTTAAGATCTTGTTTGCTAAAGAATCTAAGGTTTCTCAGGTAGGCTGAGATGTCTGTAGGCATTTTTATTGACTAAAGCCCTCTCCTTAATGGATTAAAAGTAGAGGTTTTCCCAGTTAATTATATGTGATCATAAAACCCTAATTTGAAACTCACAGGTGATCCTACTTTTCAGATGCAGTAACTGACTACTGCGTATAGTAAAGTGTGGGGATTTTTAACCCAAACATCTCCCTAAATAGGGTTTTCTGTCCCTCAGAGTCCTGTACCAGGGTTGAAAGATGAGACGGATCCTGCAGCTTGGTCTTCAAAGATGTTTATTCTATTTCTTATCTCAAGGTCTTACAAGAGTGTCAGCGCGCTAGGAGAAAACTCTGCCACAGTAACATGGAGGCATGACCACAAGATCCTTTTAAAGATTTTTAATCCAATTAACTCTAAAAACGTACTATATTTATGGTTTTGTGCCAATTACCATCACCTATTCTAAACACGTAATTTCTACCTCGATTTCATTCTACCAATGCCTTTGTGCCACCGTCACAGCCGAAGATGGAGTAGACAAAGAAGAAGAAGAAGAAAAGAAGAAGAAGAAGAAGAAGAAGAAGAAGAAGAAGAAGAAGAAGAAGAAGAAGAAGAAGAAGAAGAAGAAGAAGAAGAAGAAGAAGAAGAAGAAGAAGAAGAAGAAGAAGAAGAAGAAGAAGAAGAAGAAGAAGAAGAAGAAGAAGAAGAAGAAGAAGAAGAAGAAGAAGAAGAAGAAGAAGAAGAAGAAGAAGAAGAAGAAGAAGAAGAAGAAGAAGAAGAAGAAGAAGAAGAAGAAGAAGAAGAAGAAGAAGAAGAAGAAGAAGAAGAAGAAGAAGAAGAAGAAGAAGAAGAAGAAGAAGAAGAAGAAGAAGAAGAAGAAGAAGAAGAAGAAGAAGAAGAAGAAGAAGAAGAAGAAGAAGAAGAAGAAGAAGAAGAAGAAGAAGAAGAAGAAGAAGAAGAAGAAGAAGAAGAAGAAGAAGAAGAAGAAGAAGAAGAAGAAGAAGAAGAAGAAGAAGAAGAAGAAGAAGAAGAAGAAGAAGAAGAAGAAGAAGAAGAAGAAGAAGAAGAAGAAGAAGAAGAAGAAGAAGAAGAAGAAGAAGAAGAAGAAGAAGAAGAAGAAGGTGATGAGACAACGCCCCAAATTCTCCATCTTGCTCCAATCTACTTCCATACTAAAAACCCAAACTACAATTTTTTACCCTGTGACAAACTAAACTAACTCTATTTTAAATCTTTATTATTTCTTAACTCATCTATAGGTGTTGGAAGTTTTTTCCCATGGACTAAGGTCGAAGACTGTGCTTTCCTGGGGTCTCTGCCAGGGTTTCAGACCCCCCCAGAGCAGTTTGAGGGGTTTTCCACCTGCCCTGGACTCCTGCTAACAGTAAAGTATGATTTTGGTTTTGAATTCTTCCAGTGTGAGAATATTTGTGAGATTTCTTCCTCCTTCTTACATGAGGCATATTTTACCTCCATAGGAACAGTGATGCAGTCAGTCTCCTTCATTAGACTGCATATTTTCATAAATCATAGAGGCTTGACAATTTGCAAAGAAATGCAGCTGAACTTGGTAAATTACCTGGGAAAAAAAATTGAATATGCACAAATAGAGAAGATAACATGCTCACATAAGCCTCAGTTCCTGATAAAATAAAGATAAAATTACTTAATGGGATATTCTCATTTCTACTCCAACCCTGTTATTCACTTCCTACCAACAGAATCAGCTTTTAGGCATAAGACCGGAATAGCGTGTTCAGAATAGCTCCACAATTCTTGCTCTTTCATATTTACCCCGTAAGAAGCATGTGACAAACGCTTGTCTGCTCATTACACGCTACACTGCGGAATGTTTTCA
The DNA here is from genome assembly GCA_013397315.1 of Donacobius atricapilla. Taxonomy (NCBI): domain Eukaryota; kingdom Metazoa; phylum Chordata; class Aves; order Passeriformes; family Mimidae; genus Donacobius; species Donacobius atricapilla. Next base: position 115,278 of record WBMY01005602.1, read on the forward strand.
AGAGCATCTTTAATTTTTTTTTATTTATTCATGGTGGGCATTTTTCTGAATTCACAGGGTACTTAGACTTCTTAGTCCTCAACTTTTAAATCTTCAGATTTGAGTGCTGGAATTCCAAACTGATTAAAAAATGGCCTTACTTTCCAAGGTATTGACTTTCCACAGAAGTCAGTGGAAACTCTTGTAACTCACTGCTTCTAAAAGCCTTCTACTATAATGCAGGTGTTTAAATTGTTATGAGAGATAGGATTCTTAAAACTACCTAAGGGACAAAGTAAAAATTTCATTTAAAGTTACTGAAACTGGTAATTTAGTCCCCTTTGAAATTCCCACTTTCAGCAATCTTTTTAAAGTGAAGAATCTAGTATTTCTAGATTTTTTTGGAAATTATTTCTTTCCACCTAAAGAAACAGGATATAAAAGAGGTGGGAAAAAGTTATGAGAAAAATAAATACTATGCTTATGATGAAATACATAAGCATTTAGTCATATAACTATTACCAATTTTATATGTTTTGTAATTACTGTTAGGAATCCAAAAATGAGCTCTGCTTAAGGAAACCCTACTTTGAATTTTAATTTCCCAAACAGCTTTTAAGCCTCCTGAGTCTGAGGAGAGAATTTAGTCCATGTCCACACATTTCTGAGAGGGTTCTGTAACCTCTAGATAAGGCTTCTCTATTTGGGGTTAATGTCATTACCACCATTCTTTAAAACACATGAATGTGGCTTTATTTTGAAAGGTACCTGATCCTGTTGGAGGGAATCATGAACAGTCTGAAACCAGGATCCTCGGAGCATGTAGGAATTATTTCTCCTAATTCCTGTGCCTTCTTGAGGCAGTAAATAGTCTGTTCAAGCATTGTGCTTTTGGAATTGGGCAGACAGTTAGTCTGAAGGAATTTTTATATGGTTCATTCAAATTTGTACCAAGTGAAGAGCTATCTGAATAGCAGAACACACGTAAGAATAAATGCAGAGTAAAAAAGGAAAGGGCAAAAAAGAAAGGACCAAATGATGTTATTGGGCACTCTGGTTCTGCTCAAATTCTAGATTATTTATTTATATCTTCTCATTATACTCCTTCCAACTGTTTCTTTAAGGATGGATTTAGTGTCTGTTTCAGAGACCAAATTATTTAAAATCTTGCTAATATTTAAAGGAAATTTTGTCTCAATAACTCCAGCCTGATCCACTAACAGCAATTAAAAGTCCTGTCATTACAAGGGCTGTTCATGTAAAAATTACTTGTAGTACTAGCATATTTTCTGTCCAGACTTATCAGTTTTCAAATTAACAGCATTAAAAAAACTAGCCAAGAACTGAACAAAGACAGAATTTAAACAACCTTTTCTCTTTCCTTGACTTGGCTTAGACACAATTATAATGAATATGCTTGTATTAATACCAGCTATTCTGTGTCAGAAGCTTCCATTTTCTAATGCTGTTAACAGGAGATTTCCAACAGCAGCCAGTTTGAACAATAATTCTTTATTTAAAAAAAAAGAAAACATATTTAAAAGAAACCCCTTGGACTCTCTGGCAAATAGAGTAGTTAGAGTAATTCACTGTTCTCTGATGTTCAACAGCTGCATCACATAAAGCATTCCTCATCCCACTGGCAGAGGAATAACCATGAGTTGTTCAATCAAGAAAGGTCATGCTCACCTTTCAGGAACACATTCTGGTAAATTACAAGTGGTAGTGATTGGCCCTAAATGAAACGTCTTAACAGACTTAAGACATTTTATAATTTTTTAAATATAATAATTTTCGAATTACTGGATTTGAAAATTATACTCCCAAAACCACTATTCCTATATGTGAAACAGTCTTCTGGGAAAAAAAAGAAAAGAAAAAAAGAAAGAGATCAAAAAGATAAAAATAATATTTGATTTGTAAGGCTTAAAATATGTGCATAAAATTATTAGTGAAAAAATCTACTGCATTTTTTTGTGTATGCACTCTTGTACATGATTCATTTGCATTCACAGAGCATTATTGATCCTTACCTGACAAACAAATATTCATGTGTTCATTCTTACAGTGTGTAAGTACTTTGGAAGATAAAATTTCATTTTGCCAGAATCATGATAGGTGCTCTCAGAACATGATGAGACAGATCATGCATCAGTGATTGTCATGGTGATTTAGGGTGAGTTGGCTGAGAGACCAGGCAGTACCACTCAGTGACATAAAATCTAACATTCATGGATGTAGCAGCTGAATGGCAATTTCTGGACAAAAACTTATCTTCTATAACACAAACAGTATTCTGCAGGCTGTTGGACATCCATGAGTGTATTCCCACTCTTTATCCATTTATTGCTTTTTAAATTTGATTGTCATAATAATATGTCAACAGCTATCCAAAGCAGCCCCAGACCAATCTCTCTGGTTTCTTCCATATCTGAAGCCAGTTGGGCATTGCCTGGGTCACTATCCTCTTCTGGCTTCCTACCCCAAATAATTTACAAGGATATAAATGTACCTCTGGAGTTCACTCTCCTGAGGGTTATAGTCACCGATTGTAGTTTGGCAGATACAGTCCTGATAATTTGGGCAAATCTTCCGTATAACCTGTTCTACTTTCCTATTCCAGCATCAGGTAGGGTTGGGCAGATAAAGTCTGGACTTTTCTTATTCTGATTTCTGCTTTTCATAGGCATAACTTTGTGACACCAAAAGCTAGAACTTCTCTAGCTGACTATTTAACCTTGCTAGATAAAGCATTGTACAACAATATGTTTGTGATTGGGAATGAGCAGGTTATAATTTCCTTATTTTCTCCTGTAAATCAGTGCAAAACCCTGTGTAAGGATTATCATACTCAGAGGGAAATCAATATTCTTCCAAAAGGCTGATTTAGAACTGTAAACTAGCACAGAAGGTTTTTCCAGTTTATCTCAAAAGCATAAACGGAAAAGGCGAGGGGCCAGTATTCCTACATTCCATAAGAGTGACTTGACTAAAACATAATTGAAAAAGAGTCTGAGTTCATTTCCCTTCTTAATTTAAGGTGTGTCATGCATGATGCAGTCTTTTGCACAGGAATCTTCGCATGCGTGTCCCAGAGATTAGTGCACTGACTGTTCAAAGTCCGTCTACATTTCATTTGCTTTATTTGAGTCACTAATAATTACATATTTGCCTGAAGGGTGATTCTCCATCTCTACTCAAGACTGGTACCTTGTTGAAATAATTTGTTGTCAAGTAGGTAAAACAGTCACATGAGAAGAAAGGAATAAATATATCTTCCAGCTTTCTAAAGCTAAGATTGGAATTCGGTGTCAGTTTGCTACTCCACTGGTGTCTTTGGACCAACTGCAAAATTTTGTTCCAGAAAATCCTCCTAGAGCTGTTGTGGCTTGAAAGCATTAAAATTCTGATGGTAGACTACTTTTGCTGTATGATTAGTGTGTAATTTTTCTGAATCACTCTTCATCACTTCATCCTTCTCATATGTCATATAAGAAGACAAAGTATATACATTTTTATCTGAATCACACTCGTGGTACCAGGTAGCTATTTTTTTAGAAACTTTGGTGTCTACATTAGAAATGTCAAAGTAGAGTTTCTCTATCTGATATAGATACTTAATTCAAACATTTAGTCATAAATTACAGTCCTAAGAATTCAACTATGTATGCTGCTAAATCCAAAAGCTTCTATGAAAGGTGTTTAGAAACAGTCCAATTATTCACATTTCTCAAGATTCTGTACTGGAAACAAAACCAATTGCAAAAGTTGTTGCTTAATATTTTACAGAGGCTTTCTAGCACCTACTTCAGAGGCCTGAGTGGTAAAAGGGTCTAAAAAAGGTCACACTTATTTACAAATCTATTTAATTTTGTGAATTACTGGTAGACATCCACTGAAGCACTAGACAACTTTACAACAAATTAAAAGTTGTATTGCTAGTCTATGAAATACAGGAATAAGATATATTCCAACAGTATGCCCAAACTGACCCACCAAAAACTAATCACGAACACAAGGCACACAGTTACACATTTACCATTTTTGCCAGAGAATAATGGCATAGACTGCTGAATGCACTACTAGCATTTCATTTCTTTAGGAAACCAGTGGTACAAATGCTCACTTGTGTACACAGAGCTTTGAAGTTCATAGAATCTTTTGAGCATGTAATTGGTAGAATTCAATGATTCACAGCTTTCTAATTCAGTCGGTATTCTGGCAAGTTATTAGCCAGCTGCTGTTCACTGAAGCAGATGTTATGAGCCATGCATAAAGTTGTCAAGGTTATAGTTAGTCCAAAGAAACTCTATCCCTCTCCTGTCAGGATTTGTAACAAACTTCTACTGACATCATCAGAAGAATCAGCTTCAGAAACTGGGTATTATCCCCCATTAGTTTGTGTTCTTTCCTCTTTCATCTTATCAACCTCAATCTTGCTTGTCATCTTAATGCAGTTTGTATTTGATTTGCCAGCTCTTAACTTCTAGTTTTCTTTCATGTTGATTACTGCACTTGAAAACCTCCTCCAGTTAGTGTATTTCACCTCTTCATTTGTGTTTCTTTTAAGTTTTCTGACATAAAACTGAATAAACAGTAGGAGCCATTTTTTTCCTGCTTTCTACAATGCTCATTTTCCATGTTTGAAAAGCAATAGAATAAGACATAGCTTAATAATTTAGAGTAGTATGTTGAAGCCCAGATATTGCTACCTGCTTGAAGCAGGAAATAGGATTTGTCTTTAGTAGATTTGTTTATTGTAAGTCCCACTGTGTGTTTCTAAGTCCACTGAATAGAATATGGCTGGGATTAGAAAGAGAAGCAGTATTATTTCACTAAAATCTGAGAAGATCACTCTGATATCTGGCTAATACTTACTATACAACATATTGGAAAATGACAATTTATGAGATAGATAGCAAGAACTGAATTTTAGAATTGATACATTAAAAATGTAAGCCACCCACGTTTTACCTGGATTTTTTTTCTTTTATCATCAATTATTATTCTTTCTATATTCTTGTAGCTTAACAATACAGTACAATATGAATTTGAATTATAAGTGAATTTAAGTTTTAAAAAATCCATTTTCTGTATCTAGGACTTGCCTAAACATGGATTAATTTGATCTACAACTACATATATAGTTGCTGTCTAAAGACTGAAAGTATTTACCCCTAAAACCACTGCATTGATTCAGCTGAATTAACTAAGGATTGAATTTGCTTCTGCAGTCTTTTTGGATATAGAATATGAATGAATACTGGAGACCTACCACTAGGCTATTAAGTACTCTTACAGCACAGTAATTTATTGATATGCTTTGTAACCCAGTGTTATTCTTAATCTTCTTATTGTTACTATTCACTTATTTTTAACTTTTAATTGACAAAACCAGGACAGTCCCTTGCATAAAGTGTCACACTGCTTTTTCCTTTGTACACTTATATTTTCAAAAGACAATTTTTGAGATACCTAATTTGACATTGGCACATAACTAGACATAATTAGTTTACACACTAATTGCATTTAAACATCAGGTGTGCTATTGCGATTGTCTTTTACATAGGCAATTTAGAAAATCCTAAAATTAATATATGTGGCTTATAATGTCACAAAATGACCTTCTGCTACTTACTGCCAGACAGTCACAGTAGAGAAATGATCTAGCTCTTGAAGTCCTAAACGAATGAGACAGAATAACCATGATCTGTTTGTGACCAGTCATTTTGATGCTAAGTATGCAAAAGGAAGTCAGTCATAATACATTTGAAATTAAACTTTGAAGAAATAATAAATTTATATTCTAAATTTTTTGATAATTTGAGACTTGATATGAAGTCAGATGTTATTCTGAGATGATTTAAAAAAAAAAAAAAAACTCTACGCTTAATGAACCCTTGATTTCAAATGTAGAATATGCAAAAAAAACCATGGTAGAATAGAGGATGAATGCTCTGTGTTTGGAGTGAAATCCAAAGAAAGAACAAGAGTATATGTATATGCAGAGAGGCTGATGGCAGACAAAATGTACAGAAGCCATTTGAAATGACCAAATACTAACATATGGGTTTCTTTGCGGTCAAAACCAGTAATGTATATTTCATAAAACTTTTTGGAGCATCCTGTAGCACAGTTCTTGGTAGTAGGCATATATTGAAAATAAGTTGAAAGCTACCAATAATGAAGCAAAATACGGTGCTGGTCTTCCAGGCTTTCCCACTAGAATTGAAAGATCTCTAAAAAGCATTTTACTTAAGCGTTGGTTGTGCTTTCTGTATGCTAGATTTAATTTAAAGCTAGGAACAATTGAAATATTCTAATTTATTTGAAATAGACTTCCCAGTGACAGTTAAAAATTCAGTTATATAATTTGTTCTTGAAAGCATCTGACTGTCAAAAAATTATTTTGGTAATTGCTATGGAATTTTTATCATGAATACGCAACATAAAATATTTATTTAGATAAACTACAGACTGCTATTTCCTTGTAGTGCTCTAAAATAAAAGTCATACAACCAATATTTATTTATTGCTTAAAAGTAGTATGAAAAATTTCCTCAAGCAGTGAATATGATTCAAAATTATCAAGATGGAAATAAGCATTTTTTTCTGGCTTCTTAATGCTTTAAAATCAATATTCCAACTTATCCATGTACACAGTAAGAACTAGTCATTTTCATTGCAAACTTCCTTAGTCTTTTCTTCCATAGTGAAAGCAGCTGTGTCTGTTGTACCCTCAAAAGTACAGAATAACGGAATCATAGAATAACGGAATCATAGAATAACGGAATCATAGAATATAGAATCACAGAATCTAGAATCACAGAATGGTTTGCATTGGACGGAGTCATAAAGATCATCTAGTTCTTGTCAGGGTCAGGGACACCTTCCACTAGCCCAGGATGCTCCAAGTCCCATCCAATCTGGCCTTGAAAGCTTTCAGGCATAGGGCATCCACAACTTCTCTGGGCAAGCTGTTCTAGTGTCTCACCTCCCTCATCATAAAAAAAAACCAGCTCTCTTATGCCCAATCTAAATATATCCTTTTTCAGCTGAAAGACATTCCACCTTGTTCTATCACTACTGGCCTTGTTCAAAAGCTTTTCTCTCTTTTTCTTTCAAGTCTCCTTCTGTATACTAAAAGGTTGTCTGGTCAGAAGTTCTCCAAGGTCTCCTTTTTACTGTTCTCAAAAATGGATGTAATATTCCCTTTCTGCAGTCCTTGGGACCTTTGCCTGACTGCTCTCTGCATTTTCATATATGGTGGAGAGAGGTTTAGCAACTATATGAGCCAACTGAATCAGTCCTCTGCCTTCCTTGTGTGATCTCTTACACATGATAATCAAGAGGTCTTGCACTCTAAGATTTCCTTGAAAAACTGTCAGTTTTGTTCACCTTCCTTTGTCCCTGAGTGCAGTTTCCCAGGGGGTCCATCCAAAAATTCCTCAACGAACTGAAAGTCCTAAAATTCAGTCTCTTGACTCTACTCTTCCCCTTCACATGTTCATTAAGAACATGATCACCAGGGTATGTTCATTGTAACCCAGGCTGCTGATGGTCTTGACATCCCTTATTAGTTCATCTGCATTGGCTAACAATAGGTCTAGTAACACTTCTCCTCTTGTGAGACTGTCACATGGATAAAGAAGTTATCCTTGATGCACTTAAAGAGTCTTCAGGACTGCTTAAAAACTGTTCTGCTGCTTTTTCAGCAGATGTGAATGCCCCATCAGGTTCTATGACCATGGTGCTTCCTGTAGTTTAAGTAGGAAGGATTTGTCAACATCTTCCTCTTTATCAAGAAGCTGGTAGTAAACACAAACTACAAGGCTTTGTTGGTTTGGCCTCTAATTTTCATCCACAAGCACTCAACCTGTTCATCATTATTTTTCAAAGATAGGTCTGTGCAATCAATCAATTTTTTTAATAATACAGAAAGTAATCCATACTACTATCTCTCCTTCTTTGCCTGTTCCTATAAATTCCTTGTTTATCAGGATTGCTTGCAGTACTCCAAGACTTGTGATTCATCCCGCCAGGCTTCAGTACTAGTGATTAGATCCTAGCTTCCATTCTGTCCTGGTTTTTTTACTTATTCTACTTCATTGACGTAGTCATTTGAGTCGGGCTATTTGACTGTGTCACCATTTTAGAGGAACACAACCTAATTGCTTCGAGGCATTTCACAGGTGTTTCCATTGTGGTTCCTAACTCAAAACTCTATTCCTTTCTCCTGGGAGAAGTCCAGTTTAAAGCTGTCCTTATAAGCCTGGCTGATTTGGTGAAAACTTCCCTGCCTTAGCAGTATGCTACTGCTTCCTACTTTTTTGAACGACAGCACAGTAATTCATTACCCTTAATTTCTCTTTATAGCACAATGCTAAAAGCTTCTAAATATATTTTCCCTACACACTGATAAAAATGAACTTCACAGAACATTTATTCTATTTGCCAGATGGCCAGTTGCATCCATCTATGAAAGGCATGAACTCCTTTATCTGGAAAAGATATTGACTAGTTTTAAACTCAGCTTCATCTGCGATGGTGTTCTCACTGTTTGGTTTTCCATGCTGAAGAATAGAGGAAAGATGCACGTATAACTAGATGCTGTAAAATTTCTATAGACATTGACAACTACAGGTTTGAATAGACGCAACTGAAGTTTATTTTTATTTCAATTTATATGACTAAGAGATCTTTATGGAAAAAATATTCACCATTCAATTGATTAAATTTACATATTCAATATACCCTCCTAATGTGTATTGATATATTGCTAGAAAGCAGCACAAGGCCAAGAATATACAGGTGGAGTTTGGGCCTGATATTTCTGAGTCTGAGAGATTTTAGCCTGCTAGCAGTTGCTAACCTTTCCCAAAGGAAAAATATCTCAAGAAAGTTTCTTCTCAAAACAATCTTTGTAAACAACTTCTCGTTTTTTCAAAACAATTTTTCTCTATGTGATGTTTACTTTTCTTGTTCTGTTTCTCTAGTTTAACCAATGGGATTGGAGAGGTGTTGTTTCTATTCAACAACCATGTTAGGTCCATATTGGAACACCTTATAAAGGGTAGTAAGAAACTCTACAATAAAGCCTTCTGATCTTAAAGCTTTCCACAAAGGTATTTGGAGTCATTCCTTCATGTCCTACAGTGACAGTGGAGAGCCTATCTAAGCATGGCCAGGTCCTCCACTCTCACTGTTTTCTGTCTATTAGTACACTGATCTTAATACATTCACGGTGAATCGCAAGTAGTTTTGGCAACTACAGGATATAAAAAGTTATGTAATAAAACACGACAATTGCCCAAAATGCCTTGTAGCAAATAAAGTGCAGCTTCTTTGACTAATAACATAGTTAATTTTCTGTCAGTTCTTTGAGTGTGCTTAGTGAAACAAGCTTTCCTAATTTGAACAAACGATCCTTCTTATAGATTTTCTATTATTAAGTATGTTGTGGTTAATCTCTGTCATATACAGTGTACTATAATTAGGATATTTTACACTTCATGGATGGAAAGTAAATCAAGAGTATTAAAAAAAAGGTTTTATAGAACATTGCCTTTGATTTTTTTAAAAATTTTTGTGCATGAAAAGTGAATTCCATCAGATGAAGTATTCATACCTGTTGAAAAGAATAGTCAATCGGTTGAAATATTTTAATCTAAATTAATGTATATATTCATTATCTGTTTGAATATTAAAAAAGTATTTTATTTTCAGGTGTTTCAACATAAATGCAAATGTATGTTTATTCAGTACACAAGTTGAGACTAATGTTTCATATTTTCAAATCAAAACTTCTTACCTTCATTACTAAACTTCTAATATCATCACCTGTAAGTTCTTTATCTGCAACAGTGCTGAAAATTTATGTTCTGTGCCTATCTCAATTTCTTGAAATTAATATATGTTCTGCTAGATGATCCAAAATATAAACAGATGTAGAGGATTCAACATTAATAAAGATCCTATGGCACCTTCTGGTACTTTTCTGAATATATTCTGTTTCACATTTTTGTGGGTTCACCCCAGTAGACAGCTCTGTACCACACACAGTTGTTTGCTTATTCTCCCCCCACCCTGGCCTCCAGTGTAACACGGGAGGAGAAAAGGAAGAGCAAGAGCTAAAAAACTCATGGGTAGAGATAAAAATAGTTTAAAAAGCAAAAGTAAAAGAAAGAGAGAGAAGATAAAACCAGACAAGTGATGTAAACACAATCAATCACCACCTCCTACAATTAGGCTGATACCCAGCTAGTTCCCATGTGAAAAATAGCTAAACTCCCTAAACAAGCTCTCCTGCATTTTACTACTAACCATGATATTATTTGGCATGGAATATCTCTTTTGGTAATTTGGGTCATCTGCATGGTTCCGTTCCCTCTCAACTTTTTACACACCCCCAGTCTAATCACTGGGGGAGGCTGAGTGACAGATAGATGGCCTTGATGCTGTGAAAATGTTCAAAAAATGCTAAAACGTGGTGTGTTACCAGCATTGTTTTGGTTGAAAATCTAAAACAGAGAGGCATACAAGCTGCTGTTTAGAAGATTTAACTCCATCCCAGCTGAATCCATTGCACATATGTGGGCTATATTCTAAATAAAATGTAAATCCTCTTTCAGCATCAGTAAGTTATGACAATTTATGCTAAGAATTTTTGCCTGAACAGGACCTAAAAGATTCAAATATTCTGCGACACGAAAGGAGTAGATAGCTGCAGTTATAAGGTCATTTCTAACAATATTCCTGTGACAATCAGTTTCTTAAAACAAAATAAAACAATCCTACTCTGGCCAGTGTAGGTAAAAGTTTAAGGGCCCAGGGTCCAGATCATATCCTGCAATTTTAACTCACGGTTGCAAAAGTTGAGGCACCTGCCCAGAGGATGAAAATGTTAATTGGCCTCCCATTTGAAGGTTTGATATTGCAAATAGTTGAACATAGAAGCAGACATCAAGAGTTAAAGCATTCTAGCTGAGTAGCAGATATTTTCTTTGGATATCTGTAAATGTCCAGTACGTCATGTTTGACAATGTCATTGCTAAATCTCAACCAGATGGAATTTGCTTGTAGCTTGGGTCCAGATGGGTACTGACACATAGCAGTAAAGGGAGGGAGTTTCATATACGTGAGATAATTGCAGAAATGAAACCGACCTTCTGTTGTTTAATATGATACTGTGTTACCAATCTTCAATAAAACAGTACTTTTAAATCCATTTTAATTGCTCTTCTCTACATCTATTCCTGTGTCACATACTTCTGTGGGATCCTTTCTGAGCGCAGATCGTGAAGGAAATGCAAACACGGAACAGAATTTTGATTACTTCAAGAGGCAAGGTCTTGTAAAGGTCATTAGAAAGAACCACACGGAGATTCTTATGTTTTTCTCTTTCCCTTGTGTCATAGCTTAACCCCAGATGGTAAATAAACACTACACAGCCACCTGCTCACTCTCCCCCAGTGGAATGGGGAGAAACAGAAAGGTAAAAATGAGAAAACTCAGAGGTTGAGATGAGCATTTTAATAGTTAAAATAAAACAATGGAGAGGAATAATGAAGATGAGGAAGGTTCTAGAAAGCATGTCCTATGAGGAGCAGCTGAGGGAACGGGGGTTGTTTAGTCTGGATAAGAGAAGGCTCACAGGGACCTCATTGATCTCTACAATCACCTGAAAGGGATTGTAATAGCATGAGGGTCTGTGACATGTCTCAAGTGGAAGGATGAGAGGAAATAGCCTTAAGAGGTACCATAGGAGGTTTACATTATATACTAGAAAAAAATAATTCACTTAAAGAGTAGTCAGACATTTGAATAAGTTGCCCCGGGAGGTGGTACATTCACCTTCTCTGGAAGTGTTCAAGAGGTGTCTAGATGTGCCACTTGGGCATAAGGTTTAGCAGCGATTATGATGGTGCTAGATTAACAGTTGGACTAGGTGATTAATGTCTCTTCCAACCTTGATGATTCTTAATTCTGTGATAATTGTAATAGTAATAATAATCATTTTTAATGAGAAACAAAATACCAAAGAGAGTATGGAATGATGGAAATGAAAACATTTCCTCACTACCAAGCAACAAATTCCCAGCCATTCCCCCAGCAGTGACACTCACACCAACAACCACTGTCCTAGTTTTACTGTTGAGCATGTTGCCATAACAGTATAGAAAATCCCTTTGGTCATTTGGTGTCATCCATTGCAGCCTTGTCTCCTCTCATCTTAGAATAAAAGAGTCACTGAAGCTGGAAAACACTTCTAAGACCATCAAATTCACATGTTAACCCAGCACTAGGATATTTACCATGAGACCATGCCCCAAGGTACCATGTCTACAACATGATCTTGTCAAACCTCATATAATTGGCCTCAGCCCATCAACCCAAACCTGTCCAGGTCCCTCTCTAAAGCACTTCTTGTGCACCTCTAGCCTACTTGCTGGTAGGATGGCATGAGATGCAAGCACTGCTCAGTAATAACAAAAGTATCCCTGAATTATCAGCACAGTTTTAGCACAATTCCAAAACACAGCCCCATACCAGCTACAACGAGGAAAATGAGCTAACTCTATTCTAGCTAAAACCAGCAGACCTTGAAAGATCTTTCTCATTATCCTGTAAGCACTCCAATTTTTCTTATCACACGTAAGTATGGCAGAAGCATTCCACAGCCATTTGGTGATGGATTAATTCTCCAAGGTCCTTTCCATCTCAGCAGCTTCCAGACTGGTGAATTCCATAAGAGCAAAAGATTTTTAAGTGCTCTAAGTGTAAACTAGTTTTCATTTTTCCAATGTTGGTCAGGTTTTGTGCCTTACTGAACAAAACTGACAGACAGAAATAAGAATTTTAAAAAAAATTCTTGGACTTGTGAGGCTTAGGTGAGTTTAGGGCATGCATGAAGAAAGAAAAACTTATTCTAGGAAATAGAGTAAGTTTTATAATAATACCTGAATATTGCTTGTAGGCAGTGAAGAATAAGTTAGCTATAATTTATAATAACTATGCCAAATGGCCAAAGTGTACAATTATTTTCCTAAATATGAGGTAATCTTACCACAGCACTGAAAATCAGTAGTAGCCTCAAAACAGGTAGAAAAAGATACTTTTTTTTTGTTGCCATTGCTTAAGTACCTGTAAATTGATATCTTCTACTATTATTATCTAGGTGAAAGGCAAATGGGAGGTTCTACAAAGATGCCACCATAGACAGGTATTGTTGGTTTAGCTATCAAAATATTTAGGAACAATTTAAATAGCTGAGAAGAAATTCTGGATTTGAATGTAGTAACTCTGTACAGGAAAATTCTGTTAACTTCTACCTTTAGCATAGTGAAGTTATGAAGAAGAAAGTAGATAACACTGATTGCACTAACAGTGGCATAAAACCACGTGAAATTATGACACAGGAATTTCCTGATATAAGAAAGAATAAACTGGTGAAATTATTTACAAGAAAGGAATCCCAGAGATACTCTCCTTAAAGAAAGCTCTCTCATAGCACTTTCTGCTACCCAATGGAAGTCCTCAAATCACTGATAATTATGTCAAAATTAATTGTTCAATAAAAACTTTTTAGGTTTTTAAAATAATCTAGTAATGTATTCAAATAACAACATGAAAGAGGATACTTTATTTCTTAGTAGCCCCAAAGAACATTTAACACTTATAAAAGCACACACTTTAAAATCTGCAGGATCATCTTTAATCATCTTTACCATGCCTTTGAAAGTGTTTGACAAGGTGAACTCTGTCCAGAATACGTTATGTTTCAATAAGTCTTTTTAGCATTAAAAAGAAAATGAAAGCCATGAAATACACAGAGTGGATGGAGATTATTTTATGAGGAAGTGGACACTCGCCATTTGAGCATCAGTCCTAGACACAATCATGTAAATTTTAATAGAGTCTTACTGCTTAAGACAGACAAAGAAATGCTGTAATTAGTGTTAAGCCAAACGTTGTGAGAAAATGTCTCACCCAACTAAGTTGATGTTGTCTGTGAAATTTCAGTATTGTACACCAAATCTTTTAGATAATTTTCAATTGCGAAAACTACACTGTCTGAACCAACTATTTGCTCAAATTCATGTGTCTATATTCTCTCTTGGGCACATAGCTAGATAAAGAAATGGAAAGTCTACCTGGAAGTGAATAAATTTCTGATTCCTTGTGAACTGACCTGAAGCAGTTACACCTGTGAGCTGTTACCAACCGGCAAACAATTCAAGTTAGAAAGTGGCTGCATAAAAGAGGCATAGTGCACAGCATAAAGGTTTAGTCTTTTTACCAACAGAGTTTGACTTGAATAATGAAGTCCCTTCTACATTAATTGAATTGTTCTCCTCCCACAATTAGGATATACTCAGAGTACTGATCCTAACCTATACTTTATATTTGCATTGTTCTAGGTGTGTCAGAGACTAACAGTTTTGCAAATCCCACTGACATTTCCCTAGAAAGTTTTCTTTTTTTACAAAAATCTGTCTGCTTTCTGGTATAAAACATTCCTATGAGTAGCTGACTTTGCAGCTCTGTAATAGAAGAAAAACATAAACTACAGATGAATTAATTATCTTTTTTTAAGAAACTTCTATAGATACTAGTCTATAAAGAAAGATTAGGGGAAGTATTATGATACTGTAACGCTAACATGAAAGAAAATCCAAAAAACTAAAATTTTAGTGTTTTGGTGTTTGGTGATACATGCGCAACAAAGATGACTGTGCAATATATGTCATGATTTCCAGTTGCAAACAATCAAGCTACCTGCTCCCATTTCGAATTTAAATATCTTAAAACTGCTGACAGATGAATCATGAATGGCTACAAGAAAAATATTAATGTTTAAGGAAAACATGTCATTCTGAATGTCATTTACTATCACAAAGTATACATAATGATTTCTACTACAAAAAGTACTCTGTGGCTTCTGAACTGTCATCCTTCCCCCAAAAACTAATAGAAAATGTCATTAATATTCATTAAATGGCTATTCCTTATTTAGAGCAACTCCCACAGTTCACTGAATTTTTATATTACAATATTCTTGCTGCATATTATGCAACACATAGAGTTATAATGAAAACATGTAGAGCACATTAGGAATATTCAATAGAATATATTAAAGTATACAAGTAATATATAATGGTACATATATGGTAGGATAATGTAATATAATATATCAAAGCACTAATTGGTAATCAACAGATAAATATATGAATTATAACTGGCACTTTAGGAATGCAATATCCTTGTTGCTATACTGATAAATGTGACTATTAGAAGCAATATTTGTCCTGCTTATAAGACTACAGTACTGTGTTCGTACATGAAAATCAAATCTACATCACAATGACCAATACATATAATGCTACCCAGTGTAGATGCGCATCAGTATTAAAATATTTCTTATTCAAATAAGATTATGTTTCAGAGTGCAAAACAGAATGGACAGAGTGGACAGTTTCATAAAGTTCAAAGCAATTAATGCTTTCTAGCATATATAGAAGGTTCACATCTTACTTCTCTCCTGCGAGCTGAACCACAGGTGAATTTGGTTGTGGCCTTAAATTTCTATGTACTTACAATTCTTTTCCTTCACTTAAGCATGAATGTCCATATTTATGAAACAATATGTTCTTTATATATATATATATATATATTGTAATATTCAGAGAACTATAAAAATAAGTAGAACAGGGCTGTCTTGGTTAGAAAAGACAGGTATCTGCTAAGGAGGGCAGGACCTCCCTTTGGAATGGAGAATTCAAACCCCCTCCTTCCAAATTATCAAAAATTTGGATGTTAAGTGGCTCTCAGGCAAAGATATGGGGATAGGAATAACAGCTCTCTACTAGGATGTATAACAAGGCAAACAAACAACAAATACAGCATTAATGATAAACAAAACCAGGAACCTCGAGGGGCTTTTGGTTCAGAAAGCCCAGGGCAGTCTGGTCTCGGTGCAGAACTTTGAGGAGCACCATGCTGGAATGGTGGAGAATCCCTGGCTGGTGGATGGGATGTACCAAAGCTCCGCGGTGGTAGCTGGAAGGGCAGGGATGTCCTGGCAGGGCCGGGCAGTGCAGGGACACAGCGCATCCAAAGCGGTGCCGAAGGAAAGCAGAGGCAGTGCGATAGGGCTGGCCCAGCCCAGCAGGGCAGGAGGAGGAGAGCTCAGAGTCCCTGGGCACACGAGGAGATGATGGGAGATTTCCTCAGGAACGGACTCGGTGATGGCAGTGAGAAAACTCCTCCCGCAGCAAGAGCAGCCTGACCGTTCCCTCTCCAATGCCGAGAGCAAGAGAGCGAAGCTGCTCCCATGCCTACCTTTTACCTGCCCCAAATCTCGCAGTATCTTTAGAGAAAAACTCTCAGAGACCAAAAAAGGGTTTAGCCCAGTGCTTCACTCTCCTTTGGCCACTTCTTTTGTTTTGGTCAAGCGCCCATAAGCACCTAGTAATTAGTCTCCTAGAAGCTTTATGTGAAAAAATTCTATAAGGAAAGAAACACCAAATCTAACCCCCAACAAGGGCATAATTCTATATTAGGAATTTTAGACAAAGAGTAAAAGCCCTTTCCACTGTCATCAGGCTATTCTTAAATGACAGTGAAGCTGATTAACTATTTAAAACAATTCTAAAAATACATCTTCAGGAGCGGGTTTGATGTTGCTGATTTTCAGAAAATAAAATGTAAATTCTAAAATAGTGTGATGCAAATTTCTGGGCTAGATGTTTGTAAATTCATTTTTTACTCTATTTTATTTCTACAGAATAAAATAAAATGTTTATGAATCAAGCTAAAGCAAATAATCCTCACAATATGCTTTATTTTAATTTTAGAGAAGAAAAAACAGCTGAAATGCCCCCCAAAGCATTTTCACAAACACAGTCCAATGCAAGCTAAATATCTCAGAGACATTTTTGTATTCTTGTGTTTGGGGTACTGAAGATGGTTTCATACTGTTACATTCCAAATACCGCTACAGAAAAATTATCAAAATTTCAGTCAAAAGTATTCCTTGAAGCAACCCAGGTATATACTTATCATTATTAAGTTTATAAATATATATTTATATAAATTTATATTATAAATATATATTTATAATTACAATCTCATTACAAATACAATCTTGGCTGTGCTTTGCAGGACTCCAGTAATAAGTACTAGTAAAATGATTATGATTATGAACTGTGGATGTTTTTTAGTATCACATCAGGGAAAAGGAAAATACAAATGTCAAAGAAACAGAGTTTGAATGGTAAAAAGTAAGAAGAGATTGTCTTTGTGTTGTCTCTGTAAAGGATTCTCCTGAAAGTTATACTGCAAATAGTATGTCTCACTTTGAGTAACTGAAATACTTTATTTACAATACCAATAGCATGTACTAGATCTGTAAAAGAATTGATAAATATGGTTAAGGGAAAGTATTTAAGACTTTGTGAATACTAGCTGGTAGATAATAACAGTAATTAAAATAAAACAGTTGGAAAAACTTAACCCTGTTATTTGAAATTTTCTGGTTTTTGTAGAAAAGCAGTCTTTATAATAAAAGAGGCATTCAATTTTTTTGTTTGTTCGTTTGTTTGGGGTTTTTTTGGGATTTTTTTTGAGAAAACCAATTAAATTAGCATAAGTATCTTAAAACGAATTAAATCAAATTCTGATCTATCAGTGTAATTTGGCATATTCTTTTTCTTCACTAATACATAATGTAAACCAAAACAAGCAGCAGAAGCTGCAACTTTCCTGAATCACAGTAGCATTTCAATGACTGACTAACATTATTCCAAGAAAAGCATAATATATACATTTCAGGGACAATGGGAGAAATTAATAGCTTTTATTCACCAGCATTTGTTGACTTGCTCATGATGTTGCAATTTGCTTCAGTGTTAAAATTTTGTTGTTGTCTATTTCTCTGAACATTCATATTGTTCCTTGTTTTCACAGACAATAACACAACTGTGATTAATGATGTGAGGTAAAAGATGAGAAGAAAAAAACCAAATTATCTAATTCAGAGTCCCTATATTTAAAGAATACAACCCCCCAAATTATCATTTATTTAATAGTACATATTCCTAAACCCAATTAAATATATTTTTTACTATATAAATAAATGATAAAATTCTTAATATAGTGTAAAGGAAGAAAATAATATCAAAATCAAAGTCATTCACACCTTCAGCAAGATCGAGAAGGAAGATCTGGGTTAGTAGTTTTAATCAGCCACCTGGGAGCCATAACTGGGAACATAAAGGACATCAGGATTCATACAAGCTGACTGAGGACAGGATAGGCAGGACAGGTTTACCAAAGGCAAAATGTGCCTAACCAGCCCAACTGTGCGCTGTGATGAGATAGATGACTCTGTGGCTAAAAGGAGAGCAGCGTATATGCTCTTTGACAGCAAGGCTTGTAGTCAACTTGGCTTCATAAGGAGTGGATAAGTGGCCAGTGAGGTGGATGGAAAATTGGCTGGGCCATAAGTTGTAAAGGGGTGTGATTAATGATTCCAGCTTTTGGCTGGTTTCTACTGGCATTACTCAGGGATTACTACTGAGACCAATACAGCTGCATAACTTTGTTGACATAATGGATTGCAGTGCTCAGCAATTTAGCAGCCAATACCAAACCAGGGGGAGCAATTAACATAGTGCTATTCGGAGGAATCCAACATAGCAGAAGATATAGCAAAAGAAAACTCATGAGCGTCAATAAAAAAAATGCAGTCTTTAATCTGGAATTAAGTAATTCAGTGCAACAGGACAGATTAGGTGCTGTCTGGATAGGAAAAAATATTACAGAGAGGGACCTGGTAGTTCCAAATTGAAGATGAGTCAGCCACATGCAAAGAAGAAAGCTCATCACATACTCTCTTAGGAGAGAAGTAGCTAGACATTTGTGGAGAGTGATTTTCTCTCTCAATTGAGTATTTGTGAGAATGTACTTGAAGAGCTGTGACTAGTTTGGCATCCTCATTGCCAGAAAGTCCTGGATGAACTTGAATTAATCCAGCTGAGTATGATCAAGATGATTAGGGTGATTAGGGCTCTGGTGCATGTGCCTTGTGAGGAGACACTGAAGAAATTCAGTTTGTTGAGCCTTAGGAAAAAGTAAGCTAAGGAGAGATCTTATCATATATAGCATATAATGGTATAGAGAAGGTGGAGACAGACTGTTTTGCAAGCACATAGCGACAAGACAAAAAGCAACAAGCACATGTTGCAACACAGGAAATTTTGATTTGACATTAGGAAAAAAACCCCCCACATTATTAGCCTGAAATTGGTCAGAGTTTCTTGGAAATGTGGGAGAAATTGACATCCTTGGAGATGGTCAGAACTGGGGACAACCCTGAGCCACCTGCTTTAGTTGGACCTGATTTAAGGTCATTTTACTATATGGCATATTATGCTTTCTTTCTGAAGGTTCTACAGAAATAAATTAATATACCTAGAAATGAGTATTTGTTTTATTTTTGTGACCTTGTAAGGGAAAAGTCAGAATTAAATTGCAAAATAATGTCAGTCAAAACTGATTTCTTTTCAATTTTGGAAATTTTAGAGAGTTGAAGGGAAAATACATAAAATATTTACATCCTTATTACTAGAAAAGACATGATTAAAGCCTGAGCTGGCAGAATTTTTTATAACTAACTTGTCCCTACAAAATTAATAGCTTTGTTTATTTTTTATAAAACAAATAAAATAAAATAAAACTATAAAATAAAATAAAATTACTGATTTTATAAATTCTTATGTTTTGAAATTGCTGTGTGATTAAGATTGGTAAAACTTTGGACTTTTATTGAACTTAGACATTTTTCCACTTAGACTTTCAAGGCAATAAAAAAGCCCCAGTAAAAGCTGGGAGAGGCACAATATTCTTTTCTATCAACTTGGCCATCTAAAGAGTCATTGCAATAATCTAGGGATTCTGAGTAACTGAGACTGTGTGAAAGAAGTAATAGAGTTTATGGTTCAGTTGAGTGTAATTTGTTAATGCAACTCATGCATTGTACATACGAAAAAGGGACAGCTCATCATAATTGTATATTGAACATACTGCACGGTTTTATTATATACGGTGAATTTATGCAAGAGCCCCAAATCTTTATATTGTTCAGTTGTAAAGTAGGGTGGGAGCACTTCAAATGGTTAAAAAAAAAATCTTAAAAAAAAAAATTAATTTTTAAAAAATTTTAGTTTTACGGGAGGTTTTTTCCTGGTCATTGCCATCCAGGATTTATAGTGTGCTATTTGTTTGTCTGCAGTATTTTAATCTTTGACTGTGGGAGTGATTTTCCATTACAATATGCTAATTCTTTATGTGCTAGAGATAATGACAGAACTGTAGATCTAGGAGTGCTAAGTTAACTATCTTCCTTCTTATATTGGTCTAAGATTTAAGACCTAGTACCTCAATGTAGAACTGTCCTAGGATGACTTGTCCCTAAACCAGGACAAGACATTGAAGACTTGTCCCTAAACCAGGACACTGGACAAGAGCATTGGAAAATTTTCACTCTGAAATATTTCCTTGCTCAGTGCTGGTGAAAGTCTGCTCTGCTCTGCTCTGCTCAGCGATGAAAAGTTAGTTTCATGTCTTCTTTACCACGTTAGCTTAGGTCAGATTTTATCAACCCTGGGAACTATTTTGTTTAAGAGTGCAATATTAGTAAGATATGGCAATGAGCATTATACTGAATGTGTTTTATCCCTCACTTAATCCTAAATCACCAGCAGTAATTATGGTAGCCATTTCTTCCATCATGAATCACACTCTTAGTTTGTCCTCAGAGATGTACTTTTATCTGTATGACATCATTCTATGTGATTTAAAATAGCTAGCAAAGAAAGAACAAGGTTAAAGCTAAAAAAGTAATTCTCCAGTGTCAGAGAGCCTATGCAAGCCATGACAAGGTAACTTTTTAACCAGTAGAGAATATAAAACTCACTTCCAGACAATCCCTCCCATGTTATACGGCCTGGACAGTTAGTGTTTCTCTAAGTTTATTATGTGATTAAGAAGTAAAATAGGGTGAAAGACCTTAATTTTCCTTACCCAAGTTTGCAAACATGGATGAAAACCAAAGTGTTTGTGCAAAATACTGCTATTATTCACATTATCAATAATAGAAGTTGGATGTGTGAAATGTCTTATTCTGTATTTAGAAGGACTCTACATAAAAGTTTAAGTTAGAAAAACAGGCTATCTAATTTAACTTTCAGGGGACATTTTATTCATTTTCTTCTGTACTTCAAGGATCAGATGAAGCCATCTTTTTAATGAGATTTATGTAGCAAGAAGGATTAACTGAACTCTCAGTGTTTGCCGAATACTTTCTTTAATGGGTTGTAACATTCCTTTGACATATGTAATTAGTCAATTGCCTGTATGATGCTACAAATTCTCCTTCAGATAGCATCAGTAGTTACTTGTCTATGCTTGAATTTTGGCTTCAGTAATTGAAATAAAGCTTTTGTAGTGCAGGGAAAATGTAAATGAAGGTGAAGAAAGCTCATCCAGGGAATGCTGAGGCCCTGCTGTACATACACTTTTCCCATCTCATCTTACATTAGACAACTTTGTTCTTCATCAGGAATTTATAAAAAACTTTCTGCTGATCTTCAATCATTTGCAGAGCAGTCTACTAAATAATAATCTAACAAAAGACCTGAACCCTTTTCTCCTTTTGACATATTTTGTGGATTTGCACTTCACTAATGCAGTCTATTGGAACTTATTCTTTCTGAGAAAATATTTATCTGCAAAATTAAAATACTTGCTTTGGATTAGTGTCAATACTCTTCTCCTTGATAAGAAAGAAGTTGGTCTTTTTTTGTTTTGATTATTATTCTTATCATCATCCTCATCATCATTGTTGTTATTATATAATAAGAAGCATACAGCTTCCAGAAAAAGAAAAAAAAGCAAAAACAAAAGAACTGTTGCCCTGATTTTTTAGCTTTCTCTTTGTCTCTCAGTTTCATAGTTCTTAGGTTGTTTCTTATGCACGGGTGTTATAAATAGAAGCAATGTTTTCCTTAGCTTAGGGAGTTTACATTCTTTGTATTAGAGATATGGACAGCTGATGGACAGTTGTCTTAATCAATGGGATGGGGAGAGGTGTCAACCTTCTCCCCCAATCCCTGGCCTTTGTAGAAATACTATATAGAGTCAGGTTTTTTAATAAACAGTTCATGCCTTTTCACCAAGGTGAGTGTGTGTGTGTGTGTGTGCATCGAACAGTGTCAAAGAACTACTCTACTGTCCTATCTTTTAAAATGAAAGTGAATGTAGTGATTTTTTTCTTCCTATATTATTATCATAGTCATGTTCAACTCTTTTTTGGCACTGTATACACTGCAGTTTGTTCTTCCCATAGTATTTCTTCTTGGTTAAACCTTTAAAGGACACTCCTTTAGGTGAAGGTGTAAGATGCTATGATGAGAATATATTACAGACTTAGCCAAAACAGATATGTTCTTTTCAGCTGATGGCCAAAGGTCTAGTGGCAAGTAAAACTAGAATCCATCTGAATTTCCTCTGTCCTAATATTCACCTTTGTTTTCTCTCTCATTTGTTTCATCAACTACTTTCCACTGCTTCTTTGATAATTTCAGTCTCTTAGTTCCCTCTGGATGACTTTTTAATTTCCTCACATCTTTTTTATGAGAGAAAATTAGAATATCAATTTCTCTTTGTTCTTCACTTATTGCTTGGAGACATGTTAGTATATTTTACTACACCCTATGTAAATGTGTAATATCACATAGTGTATTTTTATGCTCCTTATTGTATCTCAAGTTGTGGAGAACAATTCTGCCTTTATGTCTGGACTCAGTTCATTGGCATTAAAGGTTAGGCTCCCACTGGGCTTCTTTATTTTTTGTATCAGGAATATGGTAGTTAATGCTACTATATTAGCATGACCGTACAAAAATTACTCCATAGTTAAAAGCAGAACTTTACCCATCCTCATTAAAGGGCAAATAAGGTTCTTAATGAGGTTATGGACTAATAAAGTGTTAATTGAAGCTACATCAGCAAGTAACTTCTAAAAAAGTGAAGAAACTATTACCATAATTAAAAATGCATATGCATGAGACAAAAGTATATCTATTAGTGGGTCAATAGCACTTCTCACTTGTTAAATATACAACTGTTAATATTTTTTCAAACTCCTCTAGTTTCTGAGATTTTCTGTGACCTCTACCTTTAGGATTTCAGTACTCTTTTGAAATTAGTCACCCCTGAGGTTCTCCATCAATATGTAGTTCAGATGTATAGCCAACAAAAACTAATTCAGATCCCTGAATGAAACATATATATGAGTCACCACTTCAAATGATATCTTTTGGTCTTAGATCACTTGCCACTGAGATCTCCTACATATCTACTCTGCTCTGTAAACTTTCAGAGTTTCAGATTAATATTGCCACTTGTTCAATAACCATAATTAAAAGAAGCAAATACTTCTCTCATTTAATAGAACTTTAGTGATGGAGCCATGACTTAGAGACAGCTCTGCCTCAATGTGGTCAGTAGCAGGGATTACACTCACCATAGCATTTCTATAAAAGCTGCACCCAGGGAGCAGGAGCAGCCCAGGGCATGATGTGGCAGTTCTGACAGGCATGGTGAAGATACCCTTTAGGCTCTAGGGTTCAACTTGTGTCATCACTCTCTTGGGAGAAAAGATCAGGTAAGCTCAGAAAGGGAGATAGACTTGGAACCAAGCTCTGGTCCCCCTGAACAGCAGCAGCCAGGAGAAACAATTCAAGATCAAAGGGACACTCTATCCATCCCTCAGCAAGAAGAAGGCAGCAGGTGTTAAGAGAGGAGTGAATGGAGGGTAGTTCATGCTCATGGTAGAAAGTGAAATCTTTCTTTGTCCACCTCACCCCTCCAGGTGCCTCTTCACAGTAGCTAAGAGGCTTTGTACATGGCCGAGTGTTGCGCTGAAGGACAGGATGCCATCCAGAGGGACCTGGAAAAACTTGAAAAGTGAACCAATGGGAATCCCATGAGGTCTAACCAGATGAAGGGCAACGTGCTGCACCTGGGTTGATCTGGTATCAATCCATGCTGGGGAATGACCAGGTCAAGAGCAGCCCTGCTGAGAAAGACTTGGTGGTACTAGTGGGTGAAGAGGATGAACATGATCTATAAATGTGCACTCACAGCCCAGATAGACAAAGGTGTCCTGGGCTGCATCCAAAGCAGCATGGGCAACAGGATAAGGGAGGGTATTCTGGTCCTTTACTCCACTCTGGAGACCCCCACATTGAGCACTGAGCCCAGCTCTGGGAGCCCCAGCACAGGAAGAATATTGACCCGTTGGAGTGAGTCCAGAGTTGGCAATCAAAATGGTTAGAGGGATGAAGCACTCAGGAAAGGCTTAAAGAGTTGGGATTGTTCAGCCTGGAAAGGAGAAGGCTTTTTAGGGGTGACCTAATTGTAGTCTTCTAGTACCTGAAGGAAACCTGCAAGAAAGACAGTGAGACAGCAGAAGAGCATGTAGTGACAGGACAAGGAGGGATGACTTGAAACTGAAAGAACAGGTTTAGATTAAGGATTAGGAAGAAATTCCTCATACAGTGAAACAGCTCCCTGCCCGTGGCAGAAGAGTTGCAAGTAGATGATATTTAAGGTTCCTTACAACCCAACCCCCTGATCAAATGATCAAATCCCTGAGTTTGTTTAAACGGAGCATTAACTAACAAGACATCATCTACATCCTACTCGTGTGTTTATCTCTATGCAACAGTGTAATATTATCCCTGTCTGCATCAGAGAATACAATATGCACAGATTTGAATGTAATAATTTTATGATAATTCATATACAAGATTCTCAGATGCTTTCAAATGTTATATCTTGATTTATTGAATAATCTGTTGACTAACTTTACTTGTCCCCAATTTTTAGTTGCTACTTTCATATAAAAAGCTTTGTCTTATAAATAAAAATGCATGTTTGACATTATGTAACAGTTGTATTTATTTATTTATAGCTGAACTTGTTTTGGGGGTTCAATACAGAAAATATCTGCTCGTGGTATGTGCAATATCTGTGATTTCTTCTTGCTCAATATGATATAGTACCAACAGATTTATCCAGCACTTCTACCTAATTATACTTGAGCTGTCTCAGTCTTGACTGATCATTGGGTAATATTAATATATGAATGGTGCAGAATTTTTATGAAGATAAATCCCACTAAAGCTGACATTTTATTAACTAGTTGTAGAAACTTGTTGGATATTGCTTCTTCTCTGACAAAGCTAATTAACTTTGATAAATATTACCATACCAACATCCTTGAATGTAAACACTTCAGGCGTTACCATACATTAATTTTTAGTTTGATCAACATTTACAATTGTTAACAAGTTTTATTTGTATTTTCTGCTTAGTATCATCATGCTGAGCTCCATGATCAATAGAAGCCTACAAGGTGTTAAAAATTGCTTTTATTATCCTAGATGTTAATTATAACAATACTACTTTTTGCCAGCCTGTGCTTATCTGAAGTTTTTCTCAATATATCATGTTGCTTTCAGATTTCTACTGACTAGAATTTTTTATCGTCTCATTGTACTTACCAGTTCTGCTCCTTGATTAACTAAAAAATGGTACACTGGAGACATTTTGGGGGTGGTGCAAGGCCATTAAAAGATGACTTAAGTTATCTTTCCAACTGACTTTTATTTATGTCTCTGATTATTTCCTATTTGAAGAAATTGTCAGCTTCGCAATTTGTTTTTATATTGATTTAAATTTGAATCTAGAATTGAACTGGATTAGATTCATGACCTGTGTTTGTGAAATTATGTTGTTATTTATATCCAGAGAACTTAATCTCTTTCAGTCTTTTGCCCAAACTGACAAAGCATATGCTTGATAATGACTTTAATCCTCATGAATTATAAGATGTCTCTGGTCAAGTAGTAATACACATAAAGAGTATTAATGCAGCATGTATTATTTTGTCCAGTACATATAAAGTGTTTCCAAAGGAAATATTGGGCAGCTATAGAAAATATTCAATAATCAATAAAATTATGGATGCAACAATTAAACTCAGTGTTTTTCACCAAGTAGTTCCAATGAAGAAATTACTTTTCAGAAAAACTGCTTGTGATGGTATTCCACAACTGGATGTTCACCCAACTGATGAACATAGGTCCCATGCATTAGCTCACGGATGTCAATCTTTATCATTAGGTAACCCATTTAGTTACCTTGGTATAAAACCAATGAGATTTAAATAACATCTGCGGAGATACTGACATGCTGCAATGGTGGAAACTGAGAGTAATATATGGCCCTATATCTCTTTTTCAGTCTCTAGTAGTATGACAGAATAAATCTATTCTGTTCTATTCTATTCTAGATCATCTCTTCTAGTTAAAACTGAAGTAAGAAGTTTCTGTTTATCTCTAGTAAATCTTCAGTTTATGTTCCATTGTGTCTAAGGATATTGATTCAGACTGTTCTTGGAAATCTCTTTCCTGGGAGTTTTAACCAGCCCCTTAAAAGGATCTCCTCGAAGATATTATATTTCTACAAATCCTTTACCATTTATCACACTTTTCACTCTTTTTGAGAAAAATGTTAAACATTTTTAACTATGTAGTGCTCAGCTAAATCAAAAGTTGTTATTCATATGTTAATCTGTCCCTGTCTTTTTGACTGATTTCTGTGCTGATAACTGTTTGTAGTTCTCTGAGTGCAATAGCAGCTGTTAATTTTACTGACACATCCACTGTTCTTTCTTACTCTTTATACTGTTGATGAGAAACTGCAGTTTTAAATTATGCATTTTTTGGCCCAGAAAGATTAAGTGCATTTTCTTTAAAAAAATTCAGAAATTTCTAAGATGTTAAAAAATAATTGTGCCAAAATAATTCCTCCTGTCATCAGAATGGCTAATACAGTATCTGAAATTGTATTGACAATCTATGTAAAGGGAATTGCTTAATTATGATTATTTTCCAAAATACCATGTTGAAACTCTCCCTGGTAAACCTTGTCACCCAATATGTCACCTTACCTAACTTTACTTAGGTGAGACAGATTAAGATAATCTAAGGTCAGAAAATGTTTATCATTTAAGAAAGATTAAACTGTTTCTTTTGGAGAAAGTCTAGGCAGATCTTATAACTTTCAATGTACTACTGTAGTTCAGAACAGTCACTTCCCATTAAAAAAATGCACTGAAGAAATTTATAATCCCACATTGCTATACTGTGTTTTACATTACATTAAAATTATCCTTAAGTGTCTGAACCCTGGAGTCTGAAAACTTCCCGTGTCTCTATCCTGACACTGGCAAAGAAGAAAAGAAGCAAAGTCCATCACACTAAAGGACCAATCTGCATTCTATTTCCTGCTACACTACAGGGAAATACGAAATTAAAAATGTTATAATTTATTGAGATGTTTTATGTAAACTATGTCTCTGTAGCAAATATAATATATACCTTGAAAATCTAATTTTCAAAATGTGAAAAATGATGAAATTCAATCTAAAATTTGGGATGAGTTTTCATGTATATTTCATGTCTTTCAGAGAGAGAAAATAGAACATATAATTTATGTATACTTGCTACGAATAATATGGTAATGGATTTCAGATGTGATAAAAAAATAAACTCATGCAATATGAGTTAGCAAGATAAAGAGAACAAAATTTGGGATTTGTGACATAACTCCTATTTCATAAATTAAAAAATATCAATTATAATATCTTGTGGGATCTAGACTTGTTTTAGTCTGATTACAGACAAGATAATTATACAAATAATTGTGAGAGCCTGTTATTAACTTTCCCAGTTTTATTATTCTTTCTCCATTTCTAAAATTAACAGTACAACATATTTTCAGAAAAGCATATTTAATGGATATAGGGTTTATTTCAGATCATGTGCCTGAAATATAAACTTAGATTAAAAATTTAAATAACAGTTTAACCATTAACTAGGTCTTAAAAGAGAATAGAAACTTAAGGAATGTCTGCAAATTTTATCTATCTTCCTTTGGTTTCAACTGTATTTCTGGCTGGTATGTTTATAATTGTGTTCAATTTGACTGTATAAATATAATCTAGAAATCCTGTTCTATAATCAAATTGATAAACTTTCACTCTTCTATTGTCTTTTCACCTGCATATGTAAATGTAATGGTCAATATTCCATTGTATAGAATTTTTCCCTCGATGTTCAGATGGGTGAGTGAGAAACTTGAAGAGCAGTCTCATTGTAACATGTAAATTAGGGATTTTTTTAATAAGAGGTATTTCCCTTGATGAAATGTTCCTAAATACTTACAGGAGAAGGTAGGTTAATCCATAGTACTCTTTTATTGAAGTTAGAGAGCAAAGATCTTTTCCTGTTGAAATACACAGATAGAAAAAAAGAGCTCATATCTTTCTGTTTGTGTGTACTCAGATGTGATATGCATAATCAAATT
The DNA here is from genome assembly GCA_013397315.1 of Donacobius atricapilla. NCBI lineage: Eukaryota > Metazoa > Chordata > Aves > Passeriformes > Mimidae > Donacobius > Donacobius atricapilla. The sequence continues at coordinate 143,757 of WBMY01005602.1, forward strand.
TCATTTCAAAAACTTGATTACTTCCTGAGACGTACTGGAAGCATGTAAAGTCAAGTACAGGGAAATTAGGAAACATAACCATATGTTCTGCATATTCTAAAACCAGATATTTTTCTAACCATTTTAATCATGGCAGGTGAATATCTGTTCTGTAGTGAGTTGCCTGGTCTCATTTCTTAGCCCAGATGGATTTTTAGACACTGTGTCTAAACTCAGAAAAAACCTGACCCATACGTTCTAAGCAATGTGTCCACAGTTACCCAATGGAAGTGTAGAAAATAACAATTCTGAATCAAAAATTATTATTCCAGTTTCAGGGGGAAATTACAACCACATTCACAACCACAGCAACAATATAACATTGACATAATCAATAATAACAGTAATTATAAATAATTTATTCAAACTTTAGATGAGAAATTCCTTTCTGTAAATATGCATGACATTCTCCAAGTAAGTCAGTGAATAAGTAAGTGTCTGCATGATGAAAAGCAAACCTGCCTCTCCAGAATTCAAATACACTACAACACAAGTGATGAATTTCAACACTAAAATCCACCCCATCATCACCCAAGATATCTACTGAAATTTTGAAAGTTACAAATTTTGGCATGATAAATGAAACCATGAGCCATGACTTTGTGTATGACAAATTATAGACATGACAGAGCAGATGTAAATTAGAATTGATTCAATGAGGGACAATGAGAGCCTGCACAGGCATGTGTTGGCAAAGGCTTGTTTAGACAAAGTAATATTTTATTAAAAGGTCAAAGACACACACAGACACACAAAAAGGAAAAATCATTCAACAATCACTGTCAAGCAAAATCAAAACAAGCCAAATATAAACCACAAACTTAAATCCCTTAGTGTATTGTTTATATTAGCAATAGTCATATTGGAAGCAATTACCTCTGTTCTGAAATTTCAGACGTATATAAGTTCTGACTTACGACTTGCTTTCCCCTAACACAGCCTAAACTCTTTCTTAATATTTACACACTTCAGAGCATCATAATGAAGACAAGCATATAGGCATGGAAACTGGCTGTGTAGATTACCTCCACAATATCTGTAGGAATAAGATTGCAAAGTAAAAAGATCCAGACACTAGGGACATTGGGGCAAAATAAGGCCTGCCTCCTGATACCCTTATATAAAATCAAGTTGCATCTCAAGTGTAGTTCCATCTCAGTTTTCATTTGTTTTAGCTTACAGAAGTCTTTGTTTAAAGAAAAATAATTTTCAAGACCTGTCCTGGTTCATGTACGGCACTGTGTAGAAATGTAGAAAAGATGAACTGCAGATGATGTACCAAATCACTTAGAAGTCCCTGTTAATAAAAGTCATACTCCTTTGTTATGAAATTTTCCTACAGCTGAAAAAAAAAATGTAGGATTTCCCTATGGAGACAAAGAAAGCTGTTGTCCTAGTAATTTAGACATTGCTACAGTGCATTAAGCTTCCACCCATTCTCCTGCTTTCACAGCTCCCAGTGGCTGAATGTTTACATATTCTTTCCTTCTTCTTTATACAGGCTTCCCTTCCAGATTGGTCTCTATAGTATCCTACTGTCAAGACTTAAATAACGCAGTCAACTTGTCTCAAAGTACTGCCAGAGGAAGAAGTCCTCACAAGATAAACCACCACAACAGGCGTAGATGGCAAACAGAAAGGCATTCATTTCAGGACTACAAGAAGGTAAAATGTTTGGAATTAGCACATCAGACAAGATTGCACTCTGTAAACTGTGGAAAAAGCATAGATACAACAACACAAAGAGGCAAGACCTGGTGAGGTAGATCTGAGTTATCTACTTGGACAAAAGTTCCCATAATGGCAAACTGTGGGGAAGGAAGCAACAGCGTACACACGTGCCATCCCAAGATGTTGGAACGGCATATATGCCTCTGGAGTAATTATCCCTGGAGATGTTTAAGAAAAGACTGGATGTGGCATTCAGTGTCATGGTTTAGTTGACAAGGTGATGTTAAGCCATAGGTTGGACTAGATGATCTCAAAAGTCTTTTCCAACATAGTTGATTCTATGATTCGGTGACTTGGACTCTATAAAAATGGTTTCTCTCCTGAAGAACACTCTGGGGATCCCACCACTGAGAAGACCAGAAGAAGAAGGGCCAGGGGAGACATGGTGGTGACTATAATCTCTCTCTCTCTTTCTCCCTGTCCCATTCCTATTTCTACCTCTTTCTCTCACGTTTACTGTTAAACGCAATCTGTACTATTGACTTTAGCATAAGGTCTCTTAATTCAGGCAGTCATCTTTTAATGACCGAATCTTAACACTATTCCAGAAGATCATAACCTTAATTGGCGTCAGGAATGGAATCATAACATGATTCCAGAGGAATGTTATACCTTCCCAGGATGGCTTCTCTCTACTGCCAAAGCAAATGCTACCTAGTTGGCTACTACATCATGACAAGCTGCACTCGCACAACATTTTCTAAGGTTGTCCTTCAAAAATATGCAAACCTACCAACAGTTCTAACTAAAAATTATAAAAATTTATTTTCTTCATTAATTTCATAAGATTGCAAGCACAAACACCTTTTTCAATAACAGCTGCAGGCTACGTGGGCTCCTCCATAAGCTGCAAGGGAGGGAGTTTCCCCACCGGCAACACCTTCTCCCCTCCTTCATCTCTCGCCTCTGTGTCAGCACAGATGTTTTGCTCACTTTCTTTTTTCCTCGCTGTCCTCTGCCACGCAGCATTTTTCCCTTCCTTAATTTTTTTTTCCCCAGTGCCACCCCTGCCTCAGACATGGCTCAGTCATGCCCTGTGATGGGTGGTTGGATCTGGCTGGAACTGGCTGTGTCCCGCTGGAACTGGCTGTATCCAGCTGGAACTGGCTGTGTCTGGCTAGAACCAGCTGTATCCAGCTGGAACTGGCTGTGTCTGGCTGGAACCGGCTGTGTCCGGCTGGAACCGGCTGTGTCCGGCTGGGGTGGCCCCAGCCTCCCCTCCCGGAGCACCCACTGCCCCGCTTGGGACACCACCTTGACACATAAACACAATAAATTCGAAAACTGAAGTCCTCTTTCTTTTGGAGAGTGTTTGGATTAGAAATAATGATGGAAAAAAAAAAAAAAACAACAAAACCCCACACCAAAAAAAATCCAACCAAACCCAATATTCCCTTGACGCCCTTTTTTTGCATAAGTCGTTCTTGCAAAATATTTATAACTGCTATTTTGAAACTCTCCACGTAAGTCAGAATTGACCCATGAAGCCCTTATGCTGTGGGGAACCATTGCATCACAACTACTCCCAATGCATTTACTATGCAGAAATTATGTATCAGAAGTGAACTTTTTCAGCCCTCATAACTTACATTTCACTGCAGCTGGGACAGGAACACCTCAAAATCCTAAAGTAATTTTGTTTAAACAGAATTGTCTGTACTTGTGACAAAGAGTTCAAGTATTTTCTCAGACCACAATTGAGAAGGGGTGTTTAAAGCATATAGAACCCATCTTCATATAACTCTTTTACTTTTTTCCTTCTTTTCTAAATGAATATCTATTTTTAAGACACATACTTAGGAAAATGTGCTTTATTATAATTTGAGAAGCCTTGCAACCTATTTACAGTAAATAATACATCATCATTGTAGCATTGTGATAGTATTGCATGACCAAAATTATTTTTTAGGGATGAAATTGTGTAATAGACCAGTAGAATGCCCCTACTGTGATTATATGTTTATCTTAAATTTAGCATCACTGGCATAAACAGGTTCTGAGGAAATAATTCATAGTATAACGCAAATAGGTTTTATATATATATATATATATATACATAATTTAAATTAGTTGCATTTTGATTCATTTCAGTAAAGAATTTGGAAGAGAACAGATTTTTATGTGAGGGGATATAGTCTTCATAATAACAGCAATAATGATTCATATTTTAACAGCTGCATGAAAATATATGCTTGTATTACAACATATGAAAGAAATTCTTTCAGTGGAGCAGCTCTAGCAAAAAAAAAAAGTACTGATGGCAAAGTATCAAACAGCTTGATGGCTTCCTATTAATGTAAGTTTTAGGAAGGTATATATCCTGAGGTACAATAGCTGAACTTTATGTGTATACATACATATGTGCATATACACAAGTTTTGATAGAACAAAACTTTGTGTATGTGTGTGCAAGCACGTGTATGTGTGACAACAGCTTGCATATTTTAAGCTGTATAAATCCTTCAAATTCATTTTTATGGCTCTCTATTTTAGCTTTTAGAATTCAGTTTGTTAGACCGATTGTCAGGCCAGAAAATACCATTTTGAAATGATTCAGCAATCTACTCAGTTTCCAAGAGAAATACATCTTCCTTCCATATAATTTATTTTTTTAACTTTTCTCAGCAGTGCTAGAGATTGAATGGAAAGTGATCAAGACAGGAAATGGACAGGAAAATATCCCTTTATGCAACCAAAGGTGTGGAAAATATCCCTTTATGCAACCAAGGGTGTGTTGCGGAACAGATGAAAACTTGTTGACTTTTTAAAAGTTGTAACTGCCTTTGATCTATACACAGTCTGTCTTTTGTTTTATCACCCAAGATTCCATGTAACATCTTCTAAATGTACTGCCAATGTTAGGAAAGATAAAAAAACTAATTAGCTGTGGCATTTTTTATGTTGATTACATTTACATATCCTGATTGTTGCAGGACCTTGCAAAGTACATAGCAGACTATATTGATAACACACATTTTTTGTATATAACCATGGCTACCCATTGTCTGAGAATGAGGGATATTTAATAAACGGAGCACTATTAAAAAAGTCATCAGTATGATAGTAGAAACACATATACACTCATTTGAGTAGAACTAATCAAAGAATCCTAACGTCCCAAATGTTTAACTTTTCAAACGCAAGAGCTGTTTTTTTTCCCTTTTTTTGTGGTAAAAGTTTATTCACTGTTCTTAGCATTGAATAAAATATATCCTATCAATTCAAAATTAAAGTTAAATCTACAAAATGTGGTTTTTATTAATAAAATCATGGTAGAAAAGAATGACCCTTCAAAGTTATCCAGTCTATCTCTTTCATACCAAAGCAGGCTCAGTCTAAAGACTACATATCTGAACGATGTTCAGATTTTGGCCTTTCCCGGTAATTCAGTGCTTCTGAAAACTCATCTTTGTGGAGGTTAATAATAACTATTCCTGAATCTTTCATACTGTGATCTAAATCTTTCGCTTTATTCATTGTGTGAAAACTATTATTATTCCATCTCTGGAAAAAGGTTTTAAGTTCAATATATTGAACAAGATCTCCAGGTTTGGTTTTTTTGTCTTAGTTCTTTCCTTTTTATGCCTGATCATTCTCACAGCTGTCTCCAGTATGCCACTTGTATACATCTCTTAACCACAATAAACCAAACTGACCATGTGCTAGCTGAAACCTCAATAATGTTGAAAAGATTTGATGGATTATTCAAATGTGAGTTAAACTGGTATTTAAATATGTTAGAATGACATTTCCCTTTTGGCACAGGACATGACACTGGTAGCTCATGTTCAGCTATGGATCTATTTGCTTAAGATGATAATCAAAACAACAGCTCCCTAGCCCATTGTTCCCCATCACATGGTTATGCAATTGACCACTGCAAGCCAAGTAAAATACTGTGCACTTAGTCCTTATTAATTCCATCCTATTCTCAAAAAGAATTCAGTGAATAATATAAATATATAGTCAGATTGTCATAAAAGTCTGATATTTATGTATTTCTATGATCTGCAAAACATATTACCTGGGCAGAAGCATGAAACAAATTTTCCCAGGGTGGAAGTGGAACACAGCAGTAAATGAGTAGGAACTGAGAGGGCAGAAGCGACTGACTTAGGGCTCAAACTTCAAATGACGCCGAAGACAGGGGAGCTCACATTTCAACCCTAAACAACCCATAGTACAAGGGAAACTATGCCTTGGAGAACTGGTTCTTTTCTTCCCTTCATTTTAAAGGTGTCTTGCCTGACATCTGTAGGTTGGAGTCTCAAGGACTGGCCAACGAGAATGTAGTATGCCTTTGTCAAATAAAACAAAATGCTCGTGATACTTTCCTTCAGTCATGGCTTCTCACAGACTCAGATTTTAGGAAAAAACCAACAGGAATTTCATCATTATTTAAACTGTACCTGTCCTAAAAGGATACCAGTCAAAATATAAAATAAAACTTCAGCTTTATGTATAGTTCAATCGATTTATTCTGGAAGGTGAGTTTCCCTCCACTAATGATAGTCTCCTCTTGCCATCTAAACTCACATTCAGAATTTCCTAATGGTACATTGCGCATGTCTGTATTGGAGATGAGAACTGACTCCCAATGTCTAGATACTCTGGATAATATTATTTTTTGTGCATCAAACTGTTAAATTTGTTTGTTTGTTTGTTTCTTTTGTTTTGGGTTTTTTGTTTTGTTTTGGTTTTTTTTCTGTGTTAAGAGGTTTTTATTTGAAATGAGGCAGACTGGATGATGGTTACTGTACGTCCTGATTTATTCTTCCGTGTACTAGCTTTGATACTTTTCAAAATAAGAAAATATCAGGCTACAGTGTCCATCTGGTAGCATTCAAACACAGCTGCACAGTGGTGAAGTTTCAATAACAACCTCAAATTTCCCAGAAAATCATAGCACACTCACTGAAAATGCAAATTATGCTTTATCTTTTTCACTGGGCACCAAATAGTAGTCACCATGCAGCATCTCATTACCCTCTGCCATGGATTCAAAGTGTAGCAAAAGTTAAGTGCGCAAACAAAGAAGAGGAATTTACTCACTACTTCCCATTGTCAGGCAATGTGTAGCCCCCTTTACCAGGGCCCCAGTATACATAACATTTTCTTGGGAAGATAAACATCATAACCATTAACATCTCTCTTAAGCTTTTGTTGTTGGGTATGGCATCCCATAGTGTGGAATATATTTCTGGTCAATTTGGAGCGGTCCCATCCTACTCACTGAGCAGGGCAGAGAGCAACAAACAGAGAAGGCCTTGATGCTGTGAAAGCACTGCTCAGAAATACTCAAAATATTGCTGGGTTTTCAGCAGTTTCTTTTCAGAAGACAGCACCAGTGCAGTGCTGTAAAAAAAATTTAATCCCATTCTGTCTAGCGATAGTACAATTCTCTACCAAAATCCATATAAAATAGATGAAGAATGATCATTCATCTAAACTGTGGCTATATAGGAGAATTTAGATGCAAGACTGATTGTTTTCAGTATCACAAGGGGTTTTAAGTATATAAATATTGTCGAAGAATCAGTTCAAGAAAAACATTTCTGAAACAAAGACTATAAAATCCATCTCAAGGCCCTCTAACTCATGATTGCATTTCTGTCAGCCCAAATAACCTTGTGTCTCAGTGTCCCACAGAATCTTTTTTTTTTTTTTTTAATGTAATAATTAATCTTCAGAAATGTACAGCTCATTCAAGTGAGTGTTGATGTTAGTACTTATGTTTTTGGTCTGTGGACTCCAATATATTTAATTAAAGGACCTGACTACTTTCAGTAATGTTACAGGTCCCCCATTAACTTTGTGAGGTAGTTATGTAATAACATGATCCTGAGGATGACAAGAAAGAATATTAATTGTATCAGCTCATTAGGTCTGTTTCAAAATAGGTGACACCAGATTATCTGAAAAAAATATTGTGTTCTAGCTATCTTTTTTTAGTTTATTTTCTACTGCCATAATTGCCCAGGGATCAAAGAGAATACTGAGGAAATTTATATTACCCAGGACATGCAATAAAAATTAATAGCTTTTGTTCTGCTGTTCTAAACTGAAAATACAAGTTAAAAAAAAAAAAATTGAAGAACATGATGGAAAAATGCAACTTTTTAATAACATTCCATAGATGAGTTTATTCTTGCTGTCTGAAAAATGTAATATCTGTAACTGCAAATTTATAATTTGCATAAAGATGATTGGAAAAAAGAAGACTTATACTGATCTAAAAAAAGACTTTTCAAATAATGCAAGAACAGTAGTATGAAGGAAAATTGATCCTAGATAGGTTCAGAAATTTTGAAGGCTGCTGTGCAGAAGACACGATAGTTGTAGTTAAAGTGTACAACAGTAAACTTTAATAGCTTTTATATTGACATGTAACCTATTTGCCCTGTCAGCTACTGCCTGTGACTATATTCTAATTTGTGCTGATTCATAAGTTCTTGTGACCATGGAACAGGCTGAGTATGTTACACCTTGACTGAATTTTGTTAGATCTACTTTGGTTAGATTCAAGACACACAAATGTTTTTAGATGGAATTCTGCACTGCACCTAAACCAAGCCATAATTTAAATTATAAAAATGTTTCCAGAAATTTAGTAGAAATGCTTCATGAAAAATATTGTCCTTTAGTCCCTCAAAAAACTTGTAAATTCTACTAAATTTTGACTGTGAGTATAAATTAAATCGAAGATTAAATAGGAGTAGCAATATCACCATAGAAAAAGTTATTATCATTTCCTTTACCCAATACAGAAAGGCACAACCCTGGATGAAAATTTTTACAGAAATTTTTTGTTCACAAGAAATGCTGTGAAATGTTTAATTTTACAGTATCTTTCACAGAGTAATTGTCAGAACAGGTAATTTGGATTTTGATTTGTTCTGTAATGTCCTGTTATGCAGTTTTAAGCCAATTAATTTTACATATTACTTATTTTTTTCATTATCTATTTACACTTATTTTATGCCAAATTACTATATAACAGGCATAATATATATTTTGAAGTATTTAACTGCACATTTGTTGCAACATTTTCATAATTTTCTATTGCATATATAGAAATAATTGTAAAATTTAAATATTTCTGTATTTTCCAATTTCCTTATTTCTAATTTTGAAAGTAATACCTTTTAAAGACATAAAAAATTGTCTTTGTTTGTTGACTAAAAATATAATAGCTTTTTACATTTAATGATAAGAGATTATACTTTGCAAATAGTATCTCCTTTTAATGGGTGCCTTCTGTTAATAATGATTCATTTCAAGGCGTATGTCAGGTAGAAAGGTGGTGAAAAGAAAATGGGAAGAAGTGCTAAGGGATGAGGAAGAGAAGAGGGAAAGAGGGGAGGTAAGGGCAAGACAATGTAGGTCAGGGAAAGGAAGGACAAATTTTCTACCAGGTCGAATTGAACAATTTTTTGTACCAGATAAAATAAATGGATTTCTTGTTTAAGTCCATTTTCTTGATGTTACTCTGACCAAAACTCTGAGTAGACGATCATGAAAGTCTTCCCCACCATCAGTTAGTATATTTGTGGTGGCTATTCATCTTTTCACAATCTGAAAATAACAGGAAAAATAGTTGTATCTCATTAAGGACTTTGAAAGGACTTTGAAACATGAAATAATTGAAAGTAATGTCTGTTCTTCCTTTTGTTTTTTATGTAACTGAGTCTCAGCCTTGGAAGAACATCATACCTTGCAGTCTTTAAGGCTAGAAGTCTAGCTCTTATTTGAGGAGTCTAGAAGTGGTACCATTTTGAAGAGACTCTTCCTTCCTTCTTGACTTTATTATTGCATTTTAAGCCAAGATATTTCACCTGTGATTTCTTTTTCTATGTATGATTTTAAATCAATGCAACAGTTTTTTGTTTTGTTTTGTTTTTCCTGTCTGGATTGCTTCTGGCGAGATTGTGTAAGGCATGGCATGCTCAGGACAGGATTTTACAGCAGCATCATATGGCCTTAAGGACAACTGAAGTGATTCTTTTTAAGTTCAGTTTTATACATAGTTCCATCTCACTTGAAATTTTATTTCTTCATCATAGGGATAGAGACTTAACTTATTCGGTGTCTATCTAGTGACTGCAGTTTGTTGGAATGCTGACTCGGCTCACAGAGAATTTGTATTCTTTCAAAATGCTTTTTTTTTCTCTAAAGAACTTTAAATAATTAGAATCTTTACTTCATATCTTGGAAAATATGTTCAAGATTATAGAGAGGCCATAGAAGAGCCTTCTCTTCATAGTCTGCTACGTATGAAGATTGTGGAAATACAGAACTGTAACGTCTTTCATTAGCTTCACTCAAGGGCAATGGAGGGTAGCACTGCCCAAAATGCCAGTCAGAAATGAGGTCAAATTGTGTAAGAACATATGGATAAAATTCCCCATAATAGGGTTTCTTTGACCAGTGGTAGTAAAGATAAGATGCTAAAATTGTGGATAAAAGCTTGTACGGCTACAAATGGCAATGTCATTCACGCAACCTCAAAGAAATAATAAATACTCACTCATATGCCCTGATAGAATAGTTTTTTTCCTATAAAAACCAAGTGAAACAAAAGTAGATGGCCTTGGAGGGAACTGTGTTTTCTCAACTGCTTTTTTTTTCTTATTCTTGTTAATTTTTTTCCTTTTTTTCTTTCTCAGTTGTATTATTGTGCCAAATACCATAAGCAACAAAAGCTACTTTAAAAAAGGGTCCAGAAAACCTACTAACTCTTCTCAGATTTAGACAAGGAAAAAAATATCTCTATTAGGGCAATCTATTCCATCCTAAAAATGAAGCCTTATGTAGGTAAGAGGAAATATTTTGTAGAGGATGGTGTCCATCTCTGTTGATCTAGTATCAAATAAAGAGTACAGAAAACACACCTGAATTTTAGATGGTTAAAGTTAGATCATAGATACATAATATAATTCAGAGAGGAAGTTAATTATCTTCTCAGTAGGTAGTAAAGTAGTGTGTTTGGATTTAGCATGATTCTAGTGTAGATTCCATGGACATGTTTTAGTTGTTATTAATAGTGTTTATTCTAAATAAGAACTTTTCTGTGTCCCATGCTCTGCCAGAAAACAGGTGTACAAGAAGTTGGGAAGAAGCATGTCCAGGACAGCTGATATTCTATTCCACTGACCATCACACTCATCAAAAACTTTGAGGAGTTGGCCAAAGGACCTGGTCACTGCTTCGGGAGGAGCTGGGCATCAATCAGTGTGTGAGGAGCAATTGCACTGTATGCCACTTGCTTCTCTTGGATTTTCTTTCTCATTGTCTTTCTCTCTCTCTCTCTCTCTCTCTCCTCTTCCCCCATCAGTAGCAGCAGTAAAATTTTTATCATTCATAGTATTACTACCATATTTTATATCAATTATTAAACTGTTCTTACCTGAACCCATGAGTTTAAAATTTTCTTCCTGATTCTCCTCCTTCCAGCACAACAGAGAAGTGCATAGTATTTAGTTGCTGACTCAGGTTAAACTATGACGGAAATGTTGAAGGTCAGTTTGGATGGGACTTTGGGCAACCTTATCTAGTGAAAGATGTTCCCATCTATGGCAGAAGGGCTGGAACTAGGTCAGCTTCAAAGGTCCCTTCTAACACAAACTGCTATATGATTCCAAATAAAACACCTTCAGTATCATTTATCAGTGTCTAAAAGAGTATGCAAAATCTAGATAACACTACCAGATATTTTTTTACTATGCCTTGTGTGAAGAAGTTTCTTTTTCTCTTTGTTTTGAATATGCAGTCTAGTGATTTTATTTGATACATCCTGTTCTTTTACTTAATAAAGACAGCTGTTTTCTGTTGACCTTAATACGAGGATATTAAAAACTTCTATCATACCCCTTGCTACTCTGTACTTGTCTCTTTTCCAGATTATTGATCCTAGTTATATTCTCATGAAATCTAAACTATACTTTTGATCACCTGTGAAGTCTGTTTTCAGTTTCTACTATGTGTCTTTTTGAACTGGAATTCCAGAGCTGCATTGGGTATTCCATGTTCATTTATACTGTGAATTAATAGCTAGAGATAATGAAGTCCTACTTTGATATCTAGCCTGCTGTGTTTCTCACCTGCAACCAAAGGCACCACCATATTTGGCAAATCTTGTCTTGAAGTACCTGTCTCTGAAACTTAGATTACAGAATGTCAAAATTTACTTTTAAAATGGAATGAAAAATACTGAGCAATTCTGAAACTGTTTCCTTGCTTCCCCTAGATGTCAGAAATAAAGGGTAGTATATTAACTTGCTTATTTGAGGAAATGCATGCCCAGAGCATTAGGGATTATCCATTTACATTGTACTGTAAGAAATTAACTTTTCATAAAAGCACTTAGTGTGCCCTAGGTGTGAAGCAATTCTCTGCATTTTCAGAGTCAAACACTTCATGATGAGGAATCCACACAGAGAGTTATTGGGAAATAATGTCTGTACTTTTAAAGAACAATTTAGCTTATTGAGCAATTTTTTCCTCACTTTGGCAGCCCCTTTGATCCCGGAACAGAATGGTAGACAAAGAATAATAACCCTTTTTCATTCTAAACAGAATATCAGATAAGCCACTGTGATCACATGTGACTTCTCTGACTGCGTCTTTTCACAAAGACTATTTCTGGTAACTTGGTGGCATTTTTAGCAAGTTCTTGACTTCTTAAGCAACTATTTTTGACAAACCCAGCATAAGAGTTTGTGTGTATCTAAACACAGAGGTTCCCCTGTAGTTATTCAGCAGTTGATGAAAAATAGATAAGGATTTTTGGGATCTAATCTTTACATTTAGATGCATTAACCAATATTGGCTATGTCTAGTTGCCCTCTTAATAATTTTGGTGAAATAAAACTTTGATCTCAAGATGCAAATATAAGTTGTGGGCAATAATTTAACTTTTTTTTTCCCCTTTAGAAAATTTTGATTGTGACAACAAGCAAGATATTAACTGGAACTCCCCATAATTATTCTTTAATAATTTATTGGAAGCGTCTCTTAAAATACTTAGGATATAACATAAGCAAGCAGAGGCAGACAGATTTTAGGAACTGAAAGTTACTAAGTGAGCAAAAAGCTTGTGCTAGCTCTGGCTAGTATAGGGTTCATTTTCTTCAGATTAGACCATATTGGCTGTGCTGTGGAGGCATTGAAAACAGTATTTACAATATAGAGATGTTTTTGCTATTGCTGATCAGGGCTTGCACAGAATCTGGGAATTTTCTGTTTCTTATTCTGACATGCTGGCCAAGGAGTGGGGACTCCATGTGAAGCTGGGAAGAGGCACAGCTAGGACAGCTGACTCCAACTGACCCAAGGGATATCCCATGCCACATGACATCATACTCAGCACATAAAACTGGGGGAAGAAGGAGGAAGAGGGGAATATTTGGAGTGGTGGTGTTTGGTTTCCCAAGTCACCGTTATGTGTGACAGGGCCCTGCTCTTCGGGAGACGGCTGATCACCTGCCTGATATGGGAAGCAGTGATTAAATTCCTTGTTTTGCTCTGCTTGCGTACATGGCTTTTGCCTTACCTACTAAACTGATTTTATCTCAACCCATGGATTTTCTCACTTTTAGTCTTCCAGTTCTCTCCCTGATCCTGCTGGAGGGAAGTGAGTGAGTAGTTGTGGGGTGCTTTGTTACTGACTGTGGTTGCTTGCTGGGCGCTTAAACCACAACAATGTTCATAACAATTCTAGCCCTTCTTCTATGCATAAACACATTATCTTTAAATTGTATTACTTTTATCTTGTTAATAATGTGCTTTTCTTACCAAGTTTCTCTCTGAAACTTTAAAAGTATTCAGGACCTCATTTTGTATGTCAAGAAGTTCTTCCTGAATGCTATTACTTTGCTCCAACTTAGAGAAGTCTTCAAACCTTTCCAGAGTCAGATGAATAAATGAAACATTGCATGTACTAGAATATTAAAAAAAGCCAATAAAAAAGGCAAATGGTTTGGCAGTGGAAATAATAAATATCTCCTGAAAAAAACTGGCATTATATAGACTATTTTCAACGAGTAAAAAATTCTCTTTAATAACTCCTATACAGCCATTTCAATACACTCAATCATGAAGACTCCAGTGAATGACAAGAATCACAGGAAATTTTTGGAAAAAAATCAAGCTCAAATTTGTTCCTTTAGGATCTGAATTAAAAATCCCTATTTAATCCAAAAGGAAACATTCAATTTTCATGCATTTTTAAGAAAAAAAAAATGTTCACGTTCATTGCAGCGCCATGGTGTATAATTGTTCTTTCCCGCCAATGAACCAGAATGAGAGATTTAAATTCAATCTTTTTTCTAAATAAATTTAATCTATTTAGTCCTAAAAAAAAGACTAGATTATATTTTATTTTATTTTTTTTTTTTGCTTTGTCTTATTTTGATACACTTCAACTTTGAAAGTCTGATTAGCTAAAGCAAAATCCAAAATATAACTGTGCCATATATTGGAAATATTATATACCCACCAAGCTAGAGAATCGGTCTCATGACTGATTATTTCTTCAATATAAAGGAAATTTTTTGTAAAATGTTAGACATATATAGCAAAGAATACTAGAGAGATGTAAAAGAAACTTTTTTTATAAATTATTAAGTAAAACTCTCTTCCAAGAAATGGAAAATAAGCTGCACTCCTTTGATGCATAGACATATGGCAAGGTCTTCCTTTGTTTTTATGAATACCCAGTATGTTTTCTTCCAACTGAAATAATTATTTTAATTCAAAGTAGATTTGCACACAGTTCTCAGGATGGCCAAAATAATTTTGGTTTGTCATTTTTCTTATAGTCTTACAGACCTTCTTTAGCACTGCTTATATCCTACAAATGCTTTAAAATGCATAAACACTATTTGAAGGGAAAAATGTGACTGTTTCAAAAAGTTGAACTAAAAGCTTAAAATTACTAAGCTGAAGAGATTTTATCAATTGAAGAAAATCTGGGAAAAAAAGAAAGAATTACATTCTTCTACCAGTAAAACTTGAACTGGAAATCCCTTTGGTAGTGATACAACCTTGTTGCATCATATGAAGTAACTTATTTCATCATTCTGATGATATTTATCAAGATTTTTATCCATTCCCTTGCCTTTCAGTTGAACAAATGATCTCCTAGAAGGCTGTTTCTATTACTTGGTCGAATGCACTGTCATCTTTAAACATACCTAGAAAATGTGTAAAGAATAATGGGTTTGCACCTGGAGTATCCTTAGGGACTACTGAATTGTAATTAATTTAACTAGACACTGGATGTCAGTGTTGCCGTTTTATAGTTACAAAAAAACAAAACAAAACAAAACAAAACAAAAAAAAGGGAACATTAAGAATATCCAAGGTCTAACCAGAAGTAGAGAAGTAGGATATAGAAGTCTAATCGAATCATTCAGAACAGCTTAGGAGCTAATTAGCATTTTATGTCTTCATGGTAGGAAGAACATGTTAGCTTCAAAGAAGCAGCTCTCCATAAAGGTTTTGATTTCTATTAAGAGCAAACAAACAGATGAAGAAACATTTCACCTAAATGGACATTTTAGGAAACTGTCATAGAGCTTTTACATGGCAATTAACATTAACATCATGTTAATCAGAATGAGGAATTGTGCAGTGTGAGTGATGGTATTTGCTTGTAATTAATTTTGTTCCTGGCTTTAAAAAAAATTCCTGGATTTAACTCACCCCTTGTCTCATGACCTTAATAGAGCTGTTTACTTATATACCAGGATTTTATTTTTCAATTGGTTTTAAAAGGGATTTGTAAAACAGTGAGATTGGAAAAATATGAAGGGGGTTTCATAAAAGTCTCCCCATTAAACTCAACCGTTCATCACCTACTGACACTTTGAAGCAAATTTTGCTGAAGACCATATTTAATGTACTACTTTTCACAGGCAGGTATACATATAATCTCCTTTGAGAGAAAGTTCCCTTGGCAGGAATACTAATTCACCTGTGGCTTCAAGCCATCCTGCAGAATAAAACACAGTATTACATAGAATCTCAAAGAAACAACACCCAATTTCACTAGCAACACCTTTCAAGTTAACCTATTTCAAAATCAACTATGGTAATATCCGATATATTAGGAGAAGGACGTCCTTAGAAACCTTCATCAAGGACAAAAAAATCCTTAAAACGCACGTAAATATTGTTCTACTACCATGATAAATGTATTTGGCTGATAGATGGGAAACATCTAAGATAAACAGTTGAAAACAGAATGAAAGATGTATCTTTTTTTTTTTTTTAAGTTTTCACTTGGACATCCATAAAAGTCCTTAGCACCCAGAATTACTTCTTTTACTGTGAAGCTACAACTCACATAATTTGTGTATTCATGAAAATGTTTCAGAAGACGGTGACCTACAATCAACAAAACATGGATTTGTTATCAGACTGGTATCATGGCAAATATCAAAAAATTCTCTTAGGTTTCTAAATAATATTGCAGAAAATTTGTAGGGAAGCTTAGGTATGTCATAAGTGAAAAATTCAGTCAAGAATATTTCTGTAAAAATTTATAGTGTTCTAGAGGAAAAAAAAAAAAAAATATATATATATATATTAAAAGCAGCCAAAATCATTAAAAGCAGTGGAAATCACTCTCAAGCTTTTGTCATCCCAGAAATGCTAATTACCATCAAGTCTGGTCTCAGTCAAAGGCTAATAATGAGAGACACATACTTATCCCTTTATATGCCTATATCAAGTATTTAAACAACACCAAGTTTTATGTGAAATATACTTCACATTGAACAGTGAAGGCAAAGTTAAAAATTATAAGGGAGTATCACTCTTTTTTGAGATATCAAGATATGAATCAACATATCTAACAGAAAAGATGATCTATGATCTGATATTTTATCTCCAAAGAAATAGGATCACTGAATTGAGGTGTCTAATAATATCTCCCAAATAAATTAGAAATGCTTAAGTTTAAAACATTGGTGAAATAAAGATGGACATAAGAGAGATAAAAACAGTTTGGCCTTCCTGAAAGACCAAAGAAATGAGATTACTTATAGAAGACAACATGCTTCACAGACAGAGGGTTTTCTCTGATAAATGCAACCTAAGATGAATGCAATATAAGACATAAATATGTCAGATTTTTATATAAAGAACATTTCAATGTGCAGTTTTATTATGTATACAAGGGAAAGAAAAGAGTCATATTTCAAATTTACTGTTGATGTAAATTTATTTATTTTTTAACTAATGTATTTATTAGCATTTTGAATTATAGTGTATATTTTGTATCTTATAAATATTTATTAGCATTTTTCTTCAAGAAGAACTCACAATCAGATTACTGTAAGTGACTGATGGTTACCTCCTCATTCAACAGACTAAGAAGATTAGAAACTGGCATACTCACATAACCTTGATGGAATTCAAGTACTTGAACAGAGGTCTCTAGTGCCACAGTTTTTTCCTGGCATCTTATCTCACAAGAAAAAAAAAAGTATCTCATGTTTTCCTGGTCACATCTGCCAGCTCCCTGTTAGTATCTTGGATGCCTTTACTCTTTAAGGTTCCACTACATAGTGTTTAAAAAGATGATATTTTCTTCTTCTCACTTTCCCAAAAACCTCTTCAATGCCCATAAGGTTAAAAGAATACAGGACTGTTCTGAGAGATTGCTGCTAGTTGTCCTAACTGCTACTCTCAGGGACAGGTAAATGCTTCTCCTGAAGGAAAGATCCTTCTTGAGGGTCTGTTAGGCATGGTCAAGAGAGATCACCAACAAATGCGACAGGTGATACAAGAGATCTCATCAAGAAGAGACCTAAACAATCAGAAGCATGCCAGACATGACTGAGTACATAAGGTAGCAAAACAAAAGAAGGAGAAAAAAAAAAAAAAAAGAAAGAAAGAAAAAGCTTTTCATATAGATCCAGTCGTGGCTTTGGTGGGGTCTCATGCAATCCAAAAATCTGAAAGTTTACAAAATGAGAGTGGGACTAAGACTGAATCTATAAAGCTGTTTTGGTCTTTATTCAGCGGTCGTTAGAAATGCTGTGCAGCTAGATCAAGATCAAAACTTTAAGACAGTCTAAGCATTAATTGTGTTGATGTCTAAAATATGTTTGATTTGGGGTTTTTTTTTGGTTGCATTTTTCTTTTTACCAAAGTCCTAATTTCACACTCTCTGCCCTTACTGTTTATATTTCTGTGTATGGATAAGAATGCAAGATGTCTGTACCTTGTGTTTCACTCTGCTGAGATGAATCCAGTAAATATGACATACCTATGCATCACTACTGACTGAATTTCTAATAAAAATATTACAGCTACAATCACTGCTAGAATTTTTGGTCTGGTAGCTTATACGCCTCATTAAGGTAGGATGATGCTTTCACAAATTACCTCTGTGATGAGAGTATGACAGATGAAGCTAGACAGGGAGGGGCTGCAAAGGCATGGCAGAACATGATCAGAGTACAAAACAGTTTTAAGATTGAGGAAATAAACTTAAAATAGCAAGTGATCCAATAAGAACAGCTGAAAGTGCCCTCACTGTAAGGTGGAATACTTAACTGCACCCATACATGTCAATTGCGCAGTCAAGGTGGTTATAGGGGATCAGAAGCTAAAGTTAGGGTAAGTATGATGTCTGTGTATTCTATTTATGTACAGTACTATCGAAACAAATTGCACTCAGCAAAATGACTAAAAAGAGCATGGTTTGCAAGTTGTTGCATTTTCTTCTGGCATTATTAAGCACTCTTATGGAGGTTTTTAATCAGGTGCAAGTATTGCATTTCATGGAAGCTATAAATGAGGTCAGGGTTGATCAGATGTGTAAAGTCTCTCAATTCCTGATTTTCATTGAAAGTCAAAAAAGGTGAGACTTTGGAAAAAAGAAAGGCATTGAAAGTATAATGTTTAGCCTGAAGGAGAAAGGACTGAGGGCAGATAGAATTTAATGAAGGATATTGCAAAAAAAAACCCCAAAAAACCTCAAACAGAAACAAACAAAAAACCATGACAGGTAGAATTGCAGAAAAAGAGAAAAAGACATCAGATTAGAAGGTATTTCCAATGGTGAGGACTATAAAGCATGGAAAGAGATTGCCTAGGGAGGTCTATCATAAAATTCTTTAAGAAAAGGTTAAACAAAAATATCTGTCAGGGGGAGTGCTAATATTGCCTTGGAGCAGACTGAAGGACAAAATAATCTCCCAAGATCCATACTATGATATTTCTCAGATCTTATTCAACTTATGTCTGCCATAATGATTGATTAGTTCAACAATTCCCAGACCAAATGAAAACCAACGGAAAAATATACAGAGGGAAGACAATCAATAATCAGTGGCATACATAGTTGTTTGTTTTTTTTTAATAAGGACATAGATAGAATACTTAAAATAGTTTCCTTATTTTTCTAATTTAATACTGTCATCTCTTTTCCTATCTAATTTACTCTTATGGAAATAATTTACTTTTTACTAATGAATTACAAGGCTAGATTAGAAAACTGAGGAGTTCTGTGTATATATAACAGAAATGATTGCTAAAAATTTTGGATCTAAACATTGTTTTTAGAGTTATTTCTTTAGCTAAGTTAGTTTTAACTGAAAATGAACACATAATAGAAGAGATTACTGATTGACAATGTAATAGAACAGAAGTCTAAAATTTGTTTGTAGAGAGTGTATTAATCCCTATCCTAAACTGATCATCTCACTTACAGTTTATTATGTTCAGCTATACTTGTATACAATGCATGTTCTTACCAAAGGCTTCCAACGTTCTTATGACTATTCTACAGTTCCCTTGGTCACAACAATAAGTCCCAGTTCTGCTGCAACAATATTAGATGGGATAGCTGGTAAAGGTATATGACTTATGATGGTGACTTAAGTCCCCATAGAAGAAAATTTCTATAGTTGCAGAACATAATAGGAACTAAACTTAGAAGGAAAGCTCTCACTCAAAAAGAAAAGCTGAAAATTATTCTCCCTTCACAAAGAAACCAAGTAGAAAGAGTTCTGCCTACCACTGCATTGCAGCAAAACTGGGACAATGTCAGTTTTTGCTGGAAGCTGTCTAGTTTTCTTCCTCCACAGGCTCCTTCCACCAGGCTTATGACAGCCCTCATCCTCCTCTCACTGTGCTCAGGTCTAACAGCAGAGCTAAACCAGCAGAAAGCAGAGCCCCTTAGAGACCAAGCAGTTTACTACTGCTTTACCTCCCTGAACTAGGCTCATTGAAAGGCTGGGATGGATAATAGTATATTAAGAATAAAACAAAGGACTTATTTTAATGAAATGTACAGGTTTATATTCAAGTGATACATTTATTTTTTGGCTTTATTTCCTAGATTTTCCCCAAATTGTGGGAGATATCTAGAAACTTTTTTGATGCCAAACATGCACAATTTGATTTTTAACTCACTGTAAGTAGTTAAGAGGAGACTGGATCAGTAGTCTGGTAGAGCTGGTGTCCCTGCAGCTGTGTGCCCCAGGTCTAACCAGCAGTGAGCCTGAGCATGTATTATCAGTAGTTCCATACACAAATATATGTCTATGACACATGTATATCCCAAGAGCTGGCCAGACAGAACAACACACAGACTGCCATGATCAGGTCTCACATCAACATAAAGAGCACCAGTGCCTCATCTTTTCTGGTGAAGGTCTGGCAGTGGGAAATGTATGGAAGTGGAGTGTGGATCCCTGGAGAAGCTCAGCTCAGATACTTGGTACATCCAGAAACTGCCCCTCTATCCCACTCTCTCCAATTATTGGCATTTGGGCATGTGAGCCCCAGTGGCTGCCGTTCACATCAGCTACTGTCAATTTCTCTCTTCTGATATTTCATAAAATGTAGCTCAGAAGACCAGTCTCTGATAGAGTGGATTAAATGTCTTGTCCTACAAAATTTTCCCACAACCAATGTAGAACTCAAAGAGAAAAATTTTCAAGCCCAGGAGGTCACTATATAGATGAAGTTTTCAATGAAATATCTATACATAATATTTCAACCATAAGACTTTTAAGTCTCTAAACAGAAGGGAATCTTAGAGTTTAGATGGCAAGAGAATATTTGGCATCCATGAGGTGTTAAAAACTTTATTATAAGTCATAGAACTGCTTAGATCAAAAAGACTTGTTTTCTG
The DNA here is from genome assembly GCA_013397315.1 of Donacobius atricapilla. Lineage (NCBI taxonomy): Eukaryota > Metazoa > Chordata > Aves > Passeriformes > Mimidae > Donacobius > Donacobius atricapilla. Next base: position 164,680 of record WBMY01005602.1, read on the forward strand.
GATTTATGAACATAGATATGCTCCTGTGTTAATCTAGATAGAGATATTCTATATTCTTGTTGAGTGACACGTACCTTTGGAATGTATCTGATTACTGCCTCTCTGAACATCATGAAGCCAAGCAATAAACTCATTAATTAAACAAATCTTTGTGCAGTTCTTTAGACGATACAGTCTTGTCAGTTCTTCCAACCTAACAGAGACTGAATAAACCAAGAATCGAAAAAAAAAAATTATCTCCAACAATAAGGCATGCTTTTTCTGCAGTAGAGTGCTAGAGTTAACAGCTGAGTTATAACACAGGGATCATATTATTGCAGTGGTTAGTCACCATAACAGTGAGTTTTAGTAGTATTAGGTAGGGCATTGTAATACATTATGATGCAAATGCAAGATGTAAACAATGCTTTGGAGAAAAACATTCTTGTCCAAATATAACCCACAGTAAAATGACTGAGTAATATTACTTGTACTTATTTAGGGAATAGTGAGTGAGTGTATGCTGAGCAGCAATTTGCACCTGATGAACTGCATTGTTAAAATACAGCAAGTATCATAGAAATATTAGAGTAATATCAGGCATGTAACAGTAATGTTATAGTATTATGCAAGACATAATAAACTGAAAAATGTCTGGAAATAAAGAGAGGAAGTATGAACTTACTGCTTAAGTGCATGCACTAGGGAAGGTTGAATTCTGATTTTCTTTAAGAGAGATCCAAGGAGCTATGACTTTGGGGCTGCTGTCTGAGTTCATGTTTTTCAATTTTGGCCTGATTCCTCATGCTATTTTCCACTTTCTCATCAGCTGAATCATGTCCCTGCAGCTACCACTCAAAGAGGACAAAGTATTCCTAAGGCTCACCTAGCTGCTGATACTTCATTATTTGTTGAGTTTTTGTGCTGTGGTCTGATCTTGCCTTTACTAACCTCAGTGCTTGGGAAACATTCACACTGCCAGACAGTTGAAAGGAGCCTCTTTATGCTGTTTTGTTATTTCTGTCACGCTTATCACATATGTATTTTGTGAGCTGGATTGCATTTGTTTTGAATGTCTCCCATTTACACTTTAATCTGTTAAGTTCATGCAATTCCCTTTTTCTATTGTTTGTTTTTGCTCCTCCATTATTCTTTTTCTGAAATAATTAAGCCTCATGTTTTCAATCTTTGATTGTTTCCAAATAATAGAATCTGCTTCAGAAATTTTAAAGGTCTTCTTCAATTGTAATGATTAGCAGAAAGATAAAAAGTTGTTCATTTGATTGTGAATTTAATTTTGTCATAAATACAAGCATAGTAAAATCTAATCTTCAATCTTGGGACTGAATAAATGAGCAAGAGTGTATTGAATTTTATATTATTATGTTAATTGTAAAATCATTGCTTATAAAAATCTAAGTTTTAACCATTAAAATTAATGATTTTAATCCAATATTCAGATATATGCTACTACGAGATCTTTACAGAGAAATAAACAAAGAATAGAAGGAGCCTCTTTACCCTTCAAAAATAATATTGTAGGTTTTGCAGCACATAATTATACCTTTATTATCCTTCTATTATAGTAAACCAACCCATAAAACAAATACTGATTTTTTCTGATTTTTAGTTGTCCTTTTTGCTTGGTTTTTAATATTTCTATTGCTTATAACCTTGATTGTAATGTAAGTTTAGTATTAAAAAAATCACTGCTCTAGGTGTTATAAAATCTTTATGTGTGTTCAATACTATATGGTTTGATAAGTGCATTGCCTAAAGCATTTTTCAATGACAGCAGTGTTTTTAAAAGAATCATTTAGGGTCACTTTCTCTGATTGTTTTCAGTGTTCAGTAAAAAGCAGAGACTATTCATATATTTCTTCTATGTAATGCATGCATAGTCTAGCACAAGACTGCTATTACTCCTTTATAAAATGCTCAATATGAATAAATATCATCTATAACCTGAAAAATACACACACCAGTTATCAAAAAAAACTGGCTGAGTGAAATCTGGTTGCACTAAGGCTAGACAGAATTAATACACAAAACATTTTTTACAATCTCAAACAAAACTATCTTACTTTTTAGTACTAGTGAAAAATATGTAACAAGTAGGGAAAAAAGTATGCATGGGAATAGGCATAAATTTCATTTTGAAATTGAATCAGTCATGCATGCCTCAAAACATTTGTTCTTGCTCTTCTCTAGTTAGTGGCTCCATAAGATAGTAAGGGTCTGTCCATATTCTGTCTTTTCAAGCAGTATTCAAAGCGCCGTATAAATCATATCCTGTCAGGTCAAACTAGAATCAATTCAGAAACTTCTGCTTCTAGCAAGCATTGAGAGTTGTTTTGGACTCAAGCATGCCCTCCAGCATCCAACTATTTCTACAGATTAGAAACACTGATATTAGTGCAACTTCAAACAAAAAAGAAACTGGTGACAACCAAATGAGCTTAATTCTCAAATAAACAGTCATCATACACTTACATTGGTTGAACTTGGAGTAGTCAAAACAAACACATACCAAAACAACCTCTCAGGAGATCAGAATCACATATTTACACTCAAATCTTACCAGCAAGATGCAAAAATGACAGAGCCTGAGGTATCCAAAACTTAAAAGCTGGTAATTGCCTTACCATGATACCAAAGCTGGGGGTTAGAAAAAGGCTGCTAAAAAGGCTTTCTGAAATTATATATATGAATCAAGTCAGATTCATTAAACCAATGTACATAGGCAGCCTCACCTTTCTCAAGCAACGGTAGAGTTACAGAACTTGAAGGGAAGGAGGTAGCTAAAAAATTACCAAGTTGCAGAAGGAGTGTGACAAAGTTCATACTCACAATCATGCAAAATAGGAAAAAAGTATTACTAAAGGAATTTTTGAGATGAGAGCATATAGTAGCGCGGAAATTTAAGGAGAGAAGTATCAACGTGGAAAAAGATAAAATTCAAAAGCAGAAATATAAAGTGTAAGAAGACAACGTATCAGGGAGAAACAGAATCTTCCCCTCCTTACCAATACCTGCCTCACTTAGATTTCTTGTTGGCAGTGTTGAAAATTTTAGCCTGGTGAAACTTAAAATCTCAGCTGTTCTGTTTGTGCTTTAGCAGCAGGTAATTGCCTTGCACATCTAAGTTGTAAATATCCCACTCACTGAGGGTCCTCAGGTATGGCAAAAGATGCCCAACCGTAGGACGTAGAGATAGAAATCTGTACCTCTCTCACACAACTAAGTATTGCAGCTGACAAAATATTGAAATGTCACCTTACAATTTAGCATAGAAGAATATGTACTTCAAAGCAATAGAAAAAGTAAAGAGAAATTTCAAAGGGAATTTTTTCAAGGTACTGACAATCTTACTTTCAGCTTGGTGATATTGACTTAGTTACCTTTTTTAATATAAACAAGTCAAAATTGTACAAGTGCTCATATATATATTTATATAATTAACAATTTAGTAGTATACCGTTCAGTTGGTTAAACAGTAATAGTTTAGATAAAACACTACAAAGACATAAGCATGTTTGTTTATACATGAAACCCAAGATGGACTTTGTTTGACACCGGTAAAGAATGCAGGTATCTCTGCTATAGGTTGAGATGTTTCTGCTGCGTGTTCTGCACAACAACCACTGGGCAAAGGGGGTAAACTAGGGGGATACTGGGGTGGTTGTGTGTGTCAAGTAAAGATCCTCCTTGTTCTGAACGTGAGTTTTTATAATCATGTCAGGGTTATATCAGTCCCTCCTATGCAACTTAAATTGGAACAAAAAGTAATTACATGAGATGCTCAGTGTCCAACACCGTCAAGATTTTTTCTGAGAGATCCAAGCTGGTCAAAACCTCATGGAATTTTTTCTTTCCAATTAAATTAGAAGCAGGCATGGGACCTCCATAGTCATTCTGACTTTGATAGCAGGAGTATCATGAGTTTTGGCAAGACGTTTTCAATTTGGTTAGGAAGACAAAAGACACAAAATAGGCTGTTATTTGAACATATCTAACAGTCAGCACAGGGAAATATGAAACAATGATACACACTGAGATTTAATGAAGAGGACAAAGACCTCTGCATCCACATAGATTTCCTGTTTTATTGTCTAAATCAACCAAAACAATTAATTATGTTACAGTATTTAAATATATGAAAAATGTATTACACAGTTTTTAATGTCTGTATAGCAGCTATAACTTATATGCAGCTCTGTATATATGTAAATATACATATATATGTTATTAAAAATTCATGTTTCACCATTTAATTCGACATTATATGTGCATCCAAGACTAGAAATATTGCTGAAACCTGTTACTGAGCAGATTTATTTGGTTTTTGCTCTTATGTTTTCTTCCTCTATCATGCTTTCTACTCCATGCATTCTCATGATGATCAGACTTGCAAACTAAATATAATGATAAAAGAAAATTAAATCACACAGATTTCTGTGAAAAATAAAAATTACTAACATGAATGTATTGTACAATCACTGTTACATGCAAGAAAATGGATGAGAATGACAGCAGAAGAGTTTCTGTTATTTTATCAGCGTCCTAAACTAAAGAAACACTGACTGTGGACAGAGAATTTTGACCTTACAGCAATCCAAGTAGAGCCCCTATGTTTCTGGGTGTTTCTGCACATGTCTGGGGAAAAAAATGCTATCTTAGGTATTCAGATTTACTTTTTTTGGTGTTTTAAATTGGCATAAAATTGACTGACATTCATTATAAGTATGTGCCATATTTTTAACTATCAGCAGGTGAAATTATACTAATATGTGTTCATGTCTACCCATCCTTCTACTTCAGGTCTTTATTAGTAACCTGGGTCATCAAAAATCTCTGCATTGACTGTAAAAAGAGCAAGGAGCTAAAATATGTCTGTAGAGAATCAGGTAAGCCGATTCCCTCATCATTACCTTTAAGTAAAATGCTAGAGTGATTATACTGCCTTAATTCAGGTCCTAGCACAAATGGTCTGAGAGGGCATAGGTATATAAATTGGGAACTAAATATTAATTAAAAATATAAAACCCGTTCATTTGTTGATTTGCTCAGGCCATTTAACTGCTATTAAATTGCTGTTTTTAAAGAAAAGACTGTGTAGCATAATTACAAACAGTATGGAATAGTACTGAAATACTTGAGATACTGGTATTTTAATTTTGTCCCCTGTGCAGGTAGAAGGCATAATGTCTGCCTCAGAATAATACTTGGAGGTAATTAGCCTCATTTTCCTGATCACTGTGCAATTCATATTACTGCGAATATCAACAATGTTTATATACTAAGTAAAAGTCTGTTTTTCATTATCTTTAAACACTAACTGAAGTTGTGAAATTGATTTGCATGTGTAATTTAAATTGAGTATTTTTTTTTTGCAGAAAACCTTTTTAAATCTAAATTTGCGATGTACAACTATTTCCAGTTTGGTTTTGCCTTTCAAGCTTTTCGGTAAGGTATTTTAAAATTGCATGAACTTTCTTCATTCATTAACATAACAAAAATGCATAACCCTGAGAAGTGAAACCTATCAGAACCACAGAGTGAGAAAATAGAAGACTGTATTCATATTGACTGTATAATAACAAAAATGATGCTGTTAAAATTCTGCAAGACCTTGCAGAAATGTAATAGCATAGTCTGACTCAATTTACCCCCACCACAGTCTTCTGTAGAAATCAACATAAATGCTAACAACTATGAAAATCGCCCATCTCATTTCTTAAAAAACATCAGTGCATTTTGGATATATTTAGCTATATAGCTGCTTACATTTGTACATGCAATTTAAAAAGTTAAATTACTCGCAGGTCATCTGGTTACTAGTATTTTGAAAATAAATATTATAATTACTGATTAATTCACCATTCTTTTTATAAATTGACTCAAACTAAAATTAATCTGGTTGCACCCTTCCTTTCAATTTACATGCTCCACTTTGATTTCAAATAGGCATGCAAATTAGCAATGGATAATGGGATAAGATACGCAGTGGTGAGATTCAAAGCAGCCTCTATGCAAAGCCCTTTCCATGCTTGGGCTAAGTCACTGATCCAAATACTGATGAAGTAATGGAAGAATAGTGTGAGATAACATTGAACTTTGAGTCAGTTGCTACAGAGGCAAAATGAACAATAATGGATTTTGCATAAAATCTGGAATAAGACAACTTTGTGAAATATTTAGATAGTTGTATTTTAAAAATATTCCCAAATGATTGGACTAGATTTTCAGAAGTGGAGAAGAAGGGAAACCTTTTGATAAACAATCCATCACATCCATCATAAAAATTTTCAGCTAGCATAATTCATAGTACTTATTTAAAATATTTTGTACAATTTTTGAACGAATTATGGAGGAATACAAACAGAAGTCATTTGAACAGGAGCATAAAATCAGTGAATCACAGACATTTGTATTTGCCAAACATTTCAAAAAGAAAATACAAGGTGAATTACTTAGAAAATTTGACTCAACTTTTTTGAAGGCAATACTGGTAACGCCCAGAATATGCAAACATGCAAAGAGAAAGAAATGTGATTATAGAAACCTGAGAATGATTATATTATTCTGCTTAATCTAGGTACTTTAAAATCTTATTCAAAAGTTAAAGAAATGCATCTAATTTGCAACATGTGAGGCCATCCGTATATCAATACAGGCAGAATACTCATCCCTTTTCCTACCTGTGAGGAGACATCAGCAATGAGTCAGATCTAGTCATACATCCACTCTGTTGTCTAAATCATAGGCATATGACTTTGAAAAAGAAGCGCAAACACACCAGGGTTTTTTTGTCTCCTTTGACAGCCAACATAGAGAAAATAAAACAATCTTAGAAGAAAAATGTGGATACTGTTGAATTGGTGTTACACATGCTTCAGTCCTCCCTAACTGACCAGAGTTCAAAATTTTCTTGAAAATGATAGTTCAGGTGCCTGCTAGCCCCACTACCTTCTCTTAGGACTGACATACAACTTAAGCCAAGATTGCTTATCAGAGAAATTACCTGTTCTTCACCACCTTGTTGTTCAGCATGTGCTGAACAACAAGGAGTCCAGTTCTTTACTGAAAATGAAAGTCTCAACCAGAAATCAGATTAATCTGTCTGACATCATCAGAATACAAGGGTTTTTTAAAGAAAATGTGAATTACATTAATCATGTCCCTTTGATGAATTCAAAGTTTATCATGCATATTCTATAAAAGTTGACACAATTATTCTTTGCAATGATTACACAATAAAGAACATTTCGGTATTGAATATGCACGGTGTAGTATAGCTATTGTGTGGAATAATAGAATAAAAAGTAGGGTATTTAAATAAATAATTGCATTCAGTGCTCACTAAAACCATAAAATTAAAAAAAAAAATCAACCAGAAAACCTCACAGCTTTGTTCAGAAGCCATAGAGTGAGTGGCAGGAATTAAATTATACTGGCAATTTGTTATTCAAAAGGGTAAATTTTATTTTTCTCTTAAGGATGCTGAATAAATACATATGGAGTCACTTAATTCAATATGCCATTATTGAATTAAATAATATATTTTCTCCTTTTTAGATCTAAAATTAAAGAGCTGATCTTTGAATAGTTTTTGAAGTACCCTATCTCACCCTCAGAACAGTCTTCTGCTGCTAACAGCTTTGCCAGAAGGACAAGAAAAGATCAGCTTCTTGTGAATACTTCTCTTTTGATACAAGTGGTACTAAGGATACATATGAAGTGTTCTGTCCTGTACCTAGATCAGTTAAGTACATTTTTTCTATTTTTTTCCCTGGAAAAAAATAATATTCACAAAAAGAGTGAAACAGACAAGTCATGCGGAAATATCACAAAATTACCTGTAGTGTAACAATTAGATATTTTCTAATGATAAAATATATCTAATTGTCTCAGTATTTTCTTGTGAATTCTGGGTTTGGTTACTACATGCACCAGGTTCTTCCACTACAAAGGTAATCAAAATTATCAGTGTTATATATCATTATCAGTTGGCAGCCTATCTCACTACAAAAAAAAAGATTAATTCCACCAGCATATAAACAACTTTTTTTTGTCCACTTTCAAAAGATATTGCTACCTGAAATCTATGTGGGAAAAGCAGTCATGCTTGCCAAGGATCATATGCTGGATTTACTTGCCACATGAGATGCCAAAATCAGGAGAGCAGTATTCCAATCACTCTTCAGCTCCTGCAGCTGGCATGCTCAGTGCTACTGTCCTCAGGAAACACCTGACAGCAATTGCAGTATCCATATTTTTAATGTTGGTTCCAGGTTAAAATGCAACAACAAATTGTCAGATTATTATTTGACTTCTTTTAGTAGTTTAACTAATAGTAGTATGTGGAGACATATTAATCTCCTTTTCTTGCAGCCTATTATCTGTACCTTTATTTTATGTTATGTCTGAGACTGATCACTGGTGGTGCTCCCACCTCAACCTTCTCATTAGCCACCACAAATGAGCTTTATAAGCTTGGAGGTTTTTCTTGATGTTCCACCTCTGCATTTTTTCTAAAATTCTAGAGACAGGAAATTTAAGAAAACTAGAGAAGGACTAACAGCAGCGTAAAGATCAGGGTCAGTGTTGCCCTAGTACACAACATTCATCAAAACAGTTTGACTTCATCAAGAGTGTTGCAGCAGACCTCCTATTAGAGGGTAAAAATGAGCAGAGGCACAGACTTCTTGTTAAACACAGGATAAAAAGGGTCCTGGTTTATTCCTCATCATGGCTTAGTCATCTCAACTCCAACTACTCACTGGCTCTGGCTGCAGCAAGCTCCTACTCTAGGTTTTCCCTGCAGCCTCTGATTGCTGGTTATTTCTTGCTAAACTATGACTGCAGGTATCAGTTTGCAGATTCTGAATGAGGACTTTTACCCAGCTAGACTATGGCTGCAGACCCAGACTGGCCTCACATCTGTGATTCACCCCAGGGTTATCCTTCACATCTCTGCCTCCTACTCCTCAAGCTTCCTTGTTCATGATGATCCTCCCCTTTTCACCTACCTCCCTCTTTTATCTCACTCATTCTTATTGGATATAGCTGTTACTTATCAGGGGCAAGGTCACCTGTATTCCCTTCTACAAAGAGAAGAAGCATACATGAGTACTAGTGAATTGCACAAACCATGGTAATTCAATAAACTATGGTATGGCAGGATAATGAATCTATCCAGTTCTATCCAGTTTACTTGGTGCTAAGTTTTGCAAATATGGGTAAGCATGAACCCATGAACTTAAATAAGCAAAAAGCACTGCGCTGAAAGTACATCATGGCAAAATTGCAAAACCCTGTTAGCATTCTTCACATGCTCTCAGTGGATAGAAAATTTTCATTTAAATTCTCATTTGCAAAATCACCAAGTCAGCTGGTTTTAAAAGTTAATGTGAAAAGGAAAGTTCTTAAAATTACTTTTTAATGTTCTATATTGGTGTGGGCTAGCCATATGGGGCAATTGGGTACTGTTTGTCACCTGCTTCATTTCCATTACAATACAGCAAATCCATGCATCTTGAAGTTCAAAATATCTTTTTCTTTTTCTTCATAATAACTAGACACGTTTATTAAGTTTTCATTTCACTGCATTATAATAAGCTTCACAAATACACAACCAAGATAGTTACCTTAACAACCTTGTCATTTCAATTTTTCACACATTTCCATTGTTTGTGCCTTCTATCTCACTGAAGTTTCAACTCATTAGCTGACTGCCATAAACTATTAGTCTGTAGCATTGTTCAGTCTTTAAAAAAATATAAAACAGAACGAAAAAATAGAAAGAAATTGCCTGCAGCCACTTTCAGGCTCATAGTGTCTACAAGTTATGTTGGTTCATTAGCCCAAAGTGCATTCAAAAGGAACCCCTTCCAATGACAGTGAAAAAGGAAAAATAAAGCACCCAACAAGGAAACAATTCATGAACATTCTATTTTCAGAATCTAAACTAAAGGTATCAATAAACACAAAAGACACTATTCATCTCATTGCTTTTCACAAAGCCAAGCAAAATACTTTTATGCATGCAGCATGTGCTTCCTCTGTATTTTAGTACCATGAAACTGTCTAATGTAGTGATATCTGAAAGGCAGGGTGTACTAATTGGTTTGGCTTCAGTTGAAAATATTAAATCCACAAATTGGTAAGGAGTCTTAACAGTATTAATTTGATAATCACTGCCTGTTGTAAAGATTGATTTAGGGAAACAGTATATTGCCAAAACATGTTTACTTTGAATAATCTCATTATACTTTATTGCCTTTTACAACATTTTATCTTTGTAGATTTTTATGTTTGGTTGGTTGATTTGTTTACTTGCTTCTTAGCCAGACTGGCACACTTTGTCCTGATTTTAATCAAATGTATACTGTTATTCTATATTTTTTTATAAATATGTACAAGTATATATATTTTTTCTATAAATGCATACATTTCTATGTCATGTACACATAATAACAGGGTATTTCATAATAGCATTAAATTAGATTAATGTTAATTTTTGTTTTCAAACCTAGTTTTACTTTCACTATTTCAAAATCATTTTGCTATAAAGCATTGAAAATGTGATTGTTCTATTTCACCATATTTTTAAGAATGATTATTCTTATACAACCATAAGGTAGCAACGCCTCAAAGGATAAAGTAGCTTAGCTTGCTACCTTGTCACCACTTACCCTCAGTATGTATGCATACATACTACTAAGCCTGCTTTAAGGCTGTAGTTTGGAATGACGCCGATATATCTCCTAGACAGGAAACCTTTACCCAGTAGGAAGAATAAGGTTCTCCAGAGTCCGCACTGTACAGAGAGCATAAACCTGGATTGTGACAGATTTCACTTCCTCTGCACAGAGTAGTCTTGACATGAAGCACACATGAAGGAAGTTTTTTGCTGTTTGGGCTTGGAACCAACATACAAGCTAAGCTGAGGGATGCTGGTTCCTGGAAAATATCCACTTACAGCTCCAGGGCCAGCGATGACTCAATATCACTTCCTTCTCCAGGTGCACCTGGTGAGGTTGTGTCCTAAAAGAGTCATTCTAAGGAGCAAATTGCTCTCCTCAGAGAGAAGAAAATAAGTGCAAAGAGACATCTCACTCTCAAAAAGCAAGGCTGTTGGAGACTGAGCAGGCACACTGTATTTTTGTTGTTTCCAAGCTGCCTTCTCTTTCATAGAATCATTGACTCATTAATGACCAACCTTTGACAGGACTTTGACCACCATATCAACTAAACCATTGCTCTAAAGCTATGGTTATTTGAAATGTCTGACCATTTCTAGAACATTTCCAGGGACTGTGACTCCATCACATAACTGGGCAGCCCATTCCAATGTGTCAGGGTTTAGGCTGGATATTAGAAAAAAAGTTTTTCACCCAGAGAGTGGTTGGGCACTGGAACGATCCCCAGGGGAGTAGTGACAGCACTAATACAGAGTACAATCAGCATTTGAATAACACCCAGGCACACAGGTGTGACTTTTGGGGCTGTCCTGTGAATGGCCAGGAGTTGGACACAATGATCCTTGAGAGTCCCATAGAACTGAGCAGATTCTGTTATGTTTATTGTCTTTGTATTTACTATTGCTTCAGAGTCTTTTCTTTCAAAAATTACCCTGTTTGCTTCTGAAAGCAATTATGCCTCATTCATCTATCCTTGCTAACCAGAATCCAAGTATTTGCCCTCGGATAAGTCTTTCCCAGACTGAAATGGTTTTTTCCATGTAGTCATTCTGTCTGTACTGTAACTTTTATCTTTCTTGTTGCCCTTCTCTGAATTTGGTCCTTGCCATACTCACTTATCAGAGGAGGTTATATCTCTTTCTTCATTTTTTTGGTGTTGCCTGTTTGAGATGCAAGCTCTGTCAGTACCACCTCTTGCTACATGACTGGACAGTGTCTAACATTTCCTCTTCTTTCCAGATGCTACTATAAGAACAGGGGTGAGAGGCAACACTATTTCACTTTTCACTCGCAGCAGCGCAGGAGCAGTTCTGCTGTCCTGTGCACAGGAAGAGCACTCTCTAGGAGGTTTCATTTCTTCCACAACCTCCTTTCCAATCTTTCTCAAGACCACATGTATCAGTCTTTGCCTTATCCCTTTTGTACCACTGTCACTCATGATTCTTCTTTTTGTTTGGCTTTCTGTATACTTTTGCCTCTTTCTTTTATCTTTCAGCTTGTTATTTGCAGACATACAGTCCTACAAACCAATAACTCCACAGTCTGCACTACTCCAGACAAACTCTGCTTATTTTTGCTGGTATATTTCTTTTCCAGTCTTTCCAGGTACCTCAGAAAGTAGACTGTGCTATTTCACTATTTTTAAACAAAGAGATTTTAATTTCTTTCCTGTCTGAAAGGAGTGAAAGCTGACTAACAAACCCCCTTGCATTCAATGACCTTAGTGACTGCCTGCAAAGTGACATCATGGATGCTGGCAGCTGAACAGCACCTTTACATAATAACCCCAGGATTGTCCATGCTCTCAGTACAATATAAGCTGTCACATCACTTTTGCTGTTGTATTTGTCTAATCTCTCTTCCAGTATTTGTATTTTCCCTTTGGACTTCTTAATTTTTAAAGACAACTACTCTATAGAAGAAAATTTAAAATATTGGGCTCTGCTTAATATTTGGCCAAAGAAATTCACACCTACAAAAGTAGGACAGCATGATTGTTCCAAGTGTCAGATAATTAAAAAACATTAAATCACCATATCACAGAGAGACTTACTTGGAAGGGATCTTTGGAGTCTATCTGGTTCAACCTCTACTTCAGTAAAAAAATAAATTGGGTCAAAATCTTATCTCACTTATAAGGGTACTGAAGAATATTTGGGTTTCAGAATCTTTTTCTAAAACTCTGAATTATCACAGAGTGGGTAAAAAGACCTTAAAATCACATATTTCTCCTACACCTCCTAAAGCACCATTGTTGCTCAGTGGCTGTCTCCTAATTTTTTGAGATTTGGGCTAATATATGACACTCCTCACACTGCTTTTAATGTTTTTTTTTTTTTGTTATTTTATCAGAGATGTTGCTGGCAGCACACCTAGGAACAGGTAACTGTTTCATTTCCTTACAAGCTCTTCCTTCGATGTCTATTAGCAAATATGTGATCTGCTGCCCGTAATGATCTGTACACCTCATTCTCACATATTCATGAGCTCTTGCCCAGCATTTATTAGCTTATCTTCTATGTATTAAAATTTCAGTTATGATTTCCAGCATAGATTTCCTACTCACTGCCATTTAAGATCTCTGTGCCCTACAGAATTTTTTTAAAGCTCCCCTACAACTCTCCCAAGGAGAGTATTGCCTCTAAAAAAGCAACATAAAGTTGAGCATTTTTGATTAAAAGTTGAGCTTTTAATCACTGGCCAATTGCCAAGCAAAGTTATTTAAAATATAGAAAAAAATCTGCTTTATAATATTTATGTTGTCTTTTTTTTTTCTATTTTAGAAACACACAGATGTTGGATATACAAGCATTTGAATGGTTCATTCTGAGATTAGCAAAATTCATTAAAAAGTAGTTTCAGACTTCATTTGTGTTTATCCTTCTATTGTCATTGTAAGGTAGTGAGCTGTAGCATGCAGAACTAGGTAACTTTCTTTCATTAGTTTTCAAATATTTCATGGCAATATGATGACAAAACAGCTTTACACATGGAAGGAATTAAAATATCAAAAGTGTAGTATTTAACCTGAGTAACCAGTATAAAATGCAGTAACAATCTTCAGTGGTAATTTTGTTAATATATCAGCTTTATGCAGCATAGCTATGTACTATTTTTTCTCCTTAAATATTTTATAACAAATTTTTGATTTTTAGATTGCTCATTCTTTCACTCACTCTCTCACTCACTCTCATTTTTCTTATTTTTTTGCCCTTTTGGTAGAATATGAGCTCATTTTACAAGTACATGTGAGTATTTGTTTCTTTAGGGAGAGTTTTTATTCAGGAATTTGAGCCCCTACATGGACAACAATTAAATACACAGTTACAAAAACTACTCATTTGAATAAGTGTTTTCTAATTTCTACACATTTTATATATTCTCCTCCTGTTCAGTGTTTTTTATAGAATTCAAACCTTACTTATACTTACCTATCTACAATATTAGGAAATAGTATAGAAATTACGTCAGGGAAATCTATTAAAATTTCAAATTTGTAAATATATTCCAATGATCACTGACCAATCTGCTGTACAGGGTCTTATTTTTTCAACATGCTATGGCTTCATGCCTTTTAGATTAATCTATGTTTATAGTTTTAGAAATGGTTTAAATATTGTATTATTATATGTCTTATTTTAATCTTTTAACAGAAATAATTTGAAGCCCACCTTCATTTGCTGCAATTGCCATCATTAGCAGATTGTATCCACCTGCAGATACTGTTGTATACAAATAATTATTGTACATTTTTGGCTGTGTTCCCAAGTTTTTGTTTTATAAGACTAACATAGCAACATAAAACTAGAAATACAATTTTTGTAATTAATATTAATATTTGGCTAAAATAAGAAAGTGAGGATGAAACTTAACCATAGGTTTTTTAGCATGAAAAAACCATACTTTTTCTGTAGGTTCCCAGTGCTCAGATGATACAGTTGGAGCTCTCTATCATTCCACATCATGTTGGACCCAGCACAGGTCCTGTTAAGAGTGAAGAGTCCTACAGCATCCTTTCATCTCACTTTTGAACAGAAGTTGGGCTAGTCCCTGTGGGGATTATATTTGTTGTTGAAGTTAGCTAGGGAAATGGCCCAGTACTGTGGAAATCTGGATTTTTGCATCTTGCTTATATCGCAGTGTTTACAGGAAGAAAAACTGTTTTATGAAAAGATAATGGACTTCAATTTTTTTCATGTATTCATTATTTTTAAGTAACTCTCTTTATTTCATGGATAATGAGAAAGATTAAAATAGCATTAAAGCATAAGAAAGGTGAATGCAAAACGAGACAAAGAAATTCCAGTTTTATTGATGTGTTACAAGTGTCCTGCTGTATGTTGTGGATAAGATTTTCAGAGTAGTCTAATAAATTTTGGGTTAACATTTCAATTCACAAGCACAGAATGTTAAAATCACAGAGGCAATTTCAAAATTGTAGAGTAGTTCCTGTTATAAATCATAAATATATCGGTATTTCTGTCAAGCATCTCATTTGTCTTTCTCACCACAGTAAGTCAGCAAGATCAGAGGCAGCATTCTGAGCTATGAATTTCTAAGCTTCGTATGTTCCATTACATCTGTAACATTCTTCCTTATCATTAAGAAAGAACTGTAATGCAGGCAGTGCTTTTTACTAACATAAATAGCCTTCAAGGTCCCCCTCAACTCAAAACATTTTAGCATAAGTAGTATTTGTATGCTACATAGAATCCTAAGATCAGAAGATCAGAATAGGGATTAGTAATATTGGTATCAATAATGCTGAAAACTATAATACATGTCATGAAAATACTGCTACTAGATAATAATAGATTATTACTAGAGTAATAGAGTATTACTTCACAGATTATGTATAGAAATAAATAATAACTTGGCTTTACCTAGAATAATCAAAATTTGTCAAAATCAGAATCTGTAATATGGAGGGACTATGTTGTCTTCAATCTCTGAAAAAACTCTCCAGAAACACTAAGACCAATTTACAAATATAAGGGAATATTATTAAAGAGATAGGAAATACAAGCTCTTCCAGCTGCTTCACTGAGATTTCTCACAGGCATACAAAGCCAGTTTCTTGTTATGTTTATGGGCAGAAAGCCAGAGGTTTGAGTAATTCAGGTTCCTAAAGCACTTTGAAAGAACTTTGAATATGTCTTTCTAATAAACCATATTTTTCAGAGGGTATAGTTTTCTCTTGAGTGTAAGTAGTAAAACACTATTTGTACTCATGCAACTGAGATCTCTTTTCACTCTCCCCTGCTTTTATCTTCCAGAAACTGAGGGGATTGCCCAGCTACAGGAGTGGCAGCAACAGTCCTGGGCTTTGGCTCACCCCAGCCTCAGCCTGCTCTAGCCAAAGCCAGAACTATGGCAGAGGATCTGCTATTGGTTTGGTAGTATAAATGTTTATATGGTGATATTTAAGTGTTTGCCTTGACACTGTTTACTTTAGTAATCTAGACAAAGCCTCAGGAATTAATTCTGGAGTGTGTTTCAATTCTGGAGTGTGTTTTAATTCTGAAGTGTGTTATACATGTCACATTTAATTAGACCACAGAAGCACAAGCTTCTGTTATGCATTTCCCTCTTCCTTTTTCTTTTTGTTTTTTCCCCCTGCTGTTTAGCACTGATTTTCTATATTCAATTTTCATTTTACCTAATCTTTTCTGGGTTTATTTGCATTCTTGCTTTCTGCTTGTTTCCTCTTCTTTTTTAGCCTTTCTTTTCAAGGGAGCTTGAACGCAAGTTTCACATTTCATCCAAACCTTTAAACCCACAGAGTTCCAGTAAATAGAAAACTGTTACCAAGTTGTATGCTTATAACTTTGCCTGCTGGGTTGTGCTTCTAAAAGGATGAGTTAGGAATCACATGGAAGTGGTTTGCAGAAACAGATTTACATAATACCTTCTTTTTGCTCCCACCTTGTCTTGCTACTTTAGATAGAAGCTTATTTTGTTTGCTTTTTTAATGTCACTATTGCTTAGTGATCACAAGAGTGTGATTCAGTTGCTAGTCTCATCTTTTCCAAGCAGTTATGAGGGGAAAGATGCTTTTTTTCTGGTGATACCTCAGTAGAGAACATTTTTATCTGACTACCAGAGATATAAGGAGGGAAAAAAGAGAGCTGCATGTTAATTTCAGAATGGAATAAGGTTTGTATTTTAACACTAGCAACTAAAGTGTATAAAAATAGAAGGCTTGCTATGGATAGGAATCACAAGCTTCTTTTTCTTATACTTCAAAAACATCCGGTGTGGATACAGTTTTAGAATCCCTAAGGAACATGGAGAAAGAAATGGGAGTGAAATTCAATTTATTTCACACCTATTTTTCAGCAAAAACTGGAAATCGTCATGACTGCTAAAGAGAAATAAAAGTTCCAATCCTTGGAAAAATAGGAAATTTCCAAAGCATGAGAAACTCTGACTCTCTGAAAAGTATGATTGGTTTTTCCTCATATCTGTTGCAGCCTCACCATTTTCACTCACCCTTATGTCCCTTGATACATGTTTAACTTCTTACTGAATTCCTAGGCTGAAGGATCCAGAAGGTTTTATACAAAACTGTATATACTCTGTGATCTATATCAGTTAGTGTTAATGTGTATCTAATTCTGAATATGTAGTATCGACTCAGCTATAAGTTTACATAAATCATGTACAGAATTGATTACTCTAATGCAAGTATTCTGCATTTTGTAAGGGTTTGAATATGTCTTATAAAGGGGAGGAGATACTTTACAACACAGAAGCAAGAATCTTAATGACTGTATGAAAGATTGTTACAATCATTAACAAGAAGTCATGCAGTATATGGTTTTATTTTTAAATAGTAGGTCACAACATTTCTCACATAAGTAAATATGAAACTAAAAAAATATTTTCACAGATATGTGTACCTAACCACTGGAATGATGGTATGACCCAGATGAATGAAAAGTAAGTCCATAAAATAAACTTTACAGTATATGTTTTTCTGAAAGTCCTTAACTGAAGGGGAGAAAATCATGGTCACTTCTCTTCCCCCTACATGTTGTTCCTCTTGGTCATATAGTGTCATGTCAGCTTCGTGACCTCAGAACCAGACCATCAGGGAGTGGCAAATGAAATGGGGACAGGAACAGTGGCGTAGGCCAGAAAAGTAAACTTTGTTATTTTGCTTGTTAAAGGACAAAAGCCGCTCATATAGGACAATGTCCAAACACTCAGCAATAAGGTAAACTCAACAATATATAGGATTACATCTGAGTGTAGGGAACCAATCGTCAATGTGAACTCAAAACATAATCTTATACAGTAAATGTTACAAACTGATCATAGAAAAGAACTAGAAACATTGCCTAATATGGAATCACCTAATTTACATCACTACTACCATAATCCTGTTCTTCTCACCATAACCTAGGTAGATGGTTTCCCTCTCAACATCCTGCTTCCCACAGCCTTAAGTTGATGCCTTCTGTGTGACCACTGTAGGTTAGCCCACTGTCTACCCCAGCCAACCTGATTCCCGCAGTATAGTTGCCTCTTTAACCTCTTCTATTTTCAAGCATTTTTTGTAAGATTCCTCCTGCCTCACCTGTGCTAACTCTCACCTGACACAGGATTGCAAATCTTATTATAAGGTAAAGTTTAAAATGCATTTTATTGGAGATAAGAAAGAATGCAAACATATTGCTTGAAAAAATATTTCCTTTGCTAAGATTTTTTTGTTAAGAGAACAGAACTCAGAGGAGTAAGAGTGGGGTGATGTACCTGAACAGAATAGCTTCAGCTGTTGAATTTTGAAACTAGACAATGGTCCTAGAAAGCATACAATTAAACTCTACTCATGAAGTAAGCAGCAAGATTAGCTTCTAGCCTCCAGGAGAGATAGCTTGATTAACCTACAGAGTTTTGACAGCATTACTAACCAATTCTAGAATTAACAGCATATTTGGAATTAGAAAACACCTTTTCTGTGCAGGGAAAAAAAGTGCCTGCAGGCCCAGCAAACTCTAAAACAGAATGACATGACCATGATCTTTTGTCCTAATAATCTCTCTTTTAATTGCAATTTCTGTGGGTGTCCTTCCTTTTTTTTTTTTTTTTTTTTGAGGCAAAACCCTACAGAAAGATTAGGCAATTTGAGGAATGGANACAGTCAGGAATGAACAAAAGCCCCAAATAAATAAAACTGAAAAAAAAATCCATAGCAATAAAGTCAGAACTCATGTTTGACTAGGGGTAAGAGGCAACCACATGTAAACTGTTTTTTAAATGATAACACTGGAAAAGCTTTGTGATACTTGAAAACAAGATAAATAAAATTTGCAATGGAAGCTGAAGTTTTCAAGGTGATAAACTTTCAAAAGTTAAATCTAGTCTTTGATCCAAGAACTTTTCAATCCTCTTGATCTCATTAGGGTGCTAGTATTAAATAGACTTCTGCACCTTAACTGTGCTAAATAAAATTAAGAGTTCAAATCCAATTCTGCTGAACTTTGTGAATTTGTGAGTAGAAGTTATTTCAAGTCTTGCAGTTCATGTATTTAGCCACTGAGAGTCCACATTTAGCAACTAAAAAGAATTCTTAGTGATTTCATTCAGAAGATACTTTTAGATTTTATGTACTGAAATCTCCAACACATGGAAAACAGTACTGAGGGTTTAACTGAAAACAGATAGAAAGTAGCATTGATAGTACAGCAGTTAATTGTAATAAATCCATAATATGGTTAAAAGACATACATTTGCAGTTTAATCAGATGTTAAATTGAATGAGCAATGGCAAAACACTGTGATCTAGATTACTGAGTTTCAACCTTTTCTGATGTGAAAACACTGAAAACATGTCCTGTAAGTCAGCAGATCTCTGACAACTGAATTTGTAATTGGTTTACTTTTGATGTTTACTATTTTAATATGTAACTTTTGCTCAATATCAACAATATCAACATTCATCAATATCAACATTCATCTAAATACATATATCTTATTAACAACTGAAAATTAAAATCTTAAATGCTTTCCCAGTAGTATAAAAACTTAATTGATGCAGAAGATAAGACATTAACTCTATGAATTAATACATGACCCAGATTCTACCTTGGGGGACAAAAAAAGAAGAGGCAGTGCGATTTTCATCTCAGGTTTCTAGCCAACACTAATTGGACTGTCTGTTTTATGTTGGATACTTGTTTTCACAGTGTAATACTGGCATTCCTGTAGTGAAAAGGAGTTTGCAAGCAAAAGTTTCATAAAAGACAAGAAGACCATAAAGAGACTTTTCTTAAAGATGATCTGAGCTGTATCCCAACTTGATGGCTACATGATGGCTGCAAGTGTGAAAATTATTTTAACCTTCCATCTTACACTCCTTTGTGCTGTTTATTTGCGCAGAACTGCATATTGCTAAAGATATGGGGTTGCTCCTTAAGTTTCTAGTGCCCCCTCTCAATGCCCATGTCAGCATTAAGTTCACCCCCTTTTCATTCTCTCTTTGGTCAATTGATTTGAACTCTTAGATTCACAACAGCCCAGCATTAACAGGCTGGATTTATAGAGAGGTATTCCCTGTTTATTTAAAGTGACTCAGATCTGAAATTACATACTTTAGTTACACAGCTAGTTTTAGACACTTAGTTCTCAAAACTGTGGTTAAAGAGATTATAGGGTCATTAGGCTCATGAAGAGCTTTGTGCTCCAGCATGACCAAGCTGAGAGATCAGACAGCAATTATGAGCAGGTGAACTTGGCATCCACAAGTCCGTGGGCCCTGTTGGAATGCATGCATAAGTGCTGAGAGAGCTGGTGGACGTCAAAGCCAGGCCACTCATGATCATCATTGAAAGTTCTTGGGGATCAATAGGATTGCAGAGGACTGGAATAAAGAAAATCTCACCCCAGTCTTCAAAAAGGGCAAGAAGGAGGACCCAGGAAATTACTGGCCAGCCAGCCTCAGCTCAATCCCTGTGGATTTGGTGGAGTGCCTCCATCATTATAGAGGCCATCTCTATCCCCCCATGGTTGACAAGAAGCTGATCAGGAGTAGTCAGAATGGATTCCCTAAAGGTAAATAATGCTTGACCAATCAGAATGCTTTCTGTGATGAAACAAGTACCTGGATCAAAGATGGAAGAGCAGTGAATATTTTCTACCTTTGCTTCAGCAAGGCTTTTGACCCTGTCTCTCACAACATCCTTGTAGGCAAACTCAGGAAGTGTGGACTGGATGAGCTGACAATGAAGTGGATTGACAAGTGGCTGAATGGCAGACCCCAGAGGGTAAAATCAGAGGCACATGTCTGTCATGAGTAGTGTCCCCAGGGCTCAGTACTGGGCTCAGTATTAACTTTTTCATCAGTGACTCAGATGAAGGGCCAGATGCCTCCGCAGCGAGTTCACTGAAAACATAAAGCTTGGAGGAATGGCTGATGGCCCAGAGTGCTGTGAAGCCCTTCAGAAGGATCTCAACATGTTAGACAGATTTTGTTTTGTTTTGTTCAAAATAATTCCAGATTTTCTTACATTCTTTTACCCCTATCTAAAATGACTAATTAAACAGAAGTGTGTTTCAAGTTCATATACTCATGCATGTGAAAAATTTCAGTTATCAGACCACAATGTGTCTTCTTCTTTGTTTAAGGGAGTGAATCTGGGTTAATTCTACCTGTTAGCAGAGCGGTTTCAGGCTGATCATAAAGATAAGAAACATGAAGAAATGAGCTATGATATTTTTATGTCAGTTGCAGATTTTTTTACCAACTTCCTTTGGATTTGAACAAAGGTTGTATAAAAACATTAAAAATGTTACCTATAAAATTAAATTTTAAACCAATTTTTCAAATGAAAAAGGAGTAAATGTTGCCAAAATTTAATTTACAAAATAAAATTTAGGCTCCAGTCTTTTTGAGCTAATTTTATTTTTATGTTCAAGTTCTTCATTTAGGAAACAGTTGTTACTGTTTGAAAAATTCATTCTATTGTCTTTGATATTTAAGGTAAATGGAGATAAGAATTACAGAATTTTTTGTTAATAAACTTCAATGAAACTAGGAGAGGGTATAATACCAAGAAGAGCAGAAAAGAAACACAGATAAACATTGTTAGCTAAGAAGAGTTGAGCAAAACCATCTTATTCAGTAAAACAAGATCAGGACTGTGGTAGAATTTCAACTCTGTGAATGTTTAGCTAACTGGTGTAGTGGTTGTGTAGTAAAGACCTAGTTAGTGTAAGCAAATGCACTCAACAGAACCTACAGGAATTTAATTTCACAAGAATGCTTGGAACTGCTTCCTTTGCAGAAACAGCTGACTAAGGAGAAGCAACAACTGAGTAGATGTATCTTCCCTGAATGGGAATCCTTTGATTCAGTTTCACTGAACAAGAGAAACCAATGTTGAATGAAAAAGCAAGCTGATCACTTTGCTTCTGTGATAGGTACTGACCTGAGGTTCCCCCTAGCTTTTGAACTCAATAGGAATTAGGAAGACATAGCATCACAGAGACCACAATATCAGTGATCAGAATGGCAGCTTGGCATTCCTTAAATTAGCATTTCCCTTTTCTTTGGAGTAGATGTGAAAGGCATACTCAGGAAGCATTAACAAAACAAAACACTGACAGTAAATTAGAATTCAGCAAATGCAGGAACTTCTTGCCTTCACAACAGAGCATCAGTTACCTGATGGAAATATTGCCTCTATCTTGGGGGAATGCTTCTTGTTCCAGTCATATTCAGAATGATACTCAGCTATTTTTTTTACCAACACAACTAATGTACATGAAATACACCTTATAATTTTTATGCATTTTGATTCACATACACAAATATATATGTGCATAAGAAACAGGTAAGAAGAGTCAATGTGTTTCTGTGTGTCTATGTTCACATGCAGAGGGCCAATCTAGCTACACATAAATAACATGAACACACTCCCATAAAATGCCAAAACCGGAGTAAAGACCTGCAGTAGGAACAGATTCTAGTGTTATTGTTAGAATTCACTTTTTCCCCACTTTAACACACCATATTTGTTGCTCTGCATAAAAAAAAGGGATCAAGTCTGTCCATTTTGGACCTACCTGTCTCACATAGTGAGCTTAGTGTGCTTTGGGTGCTGTAAAAATACTACTTGCTGGTTCACTGCTGGTGTGTTCAGGCTGAAGGATGCTGAAATATCAATCAAACTGAACAAAACTAGTGCTTTGAAACCCAACCAACACTATGTAACCAGGATTGTCATGTCTGAGACCTCTGTGTGTAGAAGACCCTTCGCTGAAATTTGCAGAAGATGAGCACTCTCTTAGACATGTGCAAACAAATTCATGCCAGAAGTGATAAGCTGCCACTGCCAATGACCTCTACAAAAGATAAGACTGAAATGATGTCTGCAGAAGGAAATAATATGGCTGAGGGAATAGAATTGAAACAGTATACATAGGCTATGTAAAGTAAAGAATAGACTCTGCATTTGTGACTTAAAAAAATAATGCTCTCCTAATGTGTAAATTAAAAACTACTATATATTTTTTATCAGAAGAGCCAAAAGCATGACTTGTAAAATGGGCTTAAGAAGTGTTGACAGTCTTTAAAAACAGATATTGCAATATCTTTGGAGACTTTCAAACCGTTGAATGAGTAAATGAAACCAGAAAAACAATGACAATTCATGTGTGTACAACACAACTATTTTATAAAAGTGAGCAAGGGTAACCACTATAGAGAATGGACTGTCCTAAAGCCACTCAATAGTATTCTACACTGCACGTTATAAAAATCAGTCCATTTATCAGTTACCTTTCTGCATTTATCTCATATTTTGAGTTTCTGCAGTACTATATTTGATATAATTAAATGTTCTTTTTGATCAGAGGAAGGAAGAATAAATGCAAGGTAACCCTTGAGACAGATTTGCAGAAGACCAGAAATGTAACTTCATAAGTCAGATTCTTTTTCTTAAATCTAGGGGAGTTTAAGTTCCAAGAGGATTTAAACTTCTAGAATGGTTTAATATGGACCAATTTGAAAACCAAGGTTTATATCCAAGGAAATATATACCTGTTTTGTTTAAGCATAGGTATTTCTTGGGGCTTGACTCTATGGATCAGATTAAACTAACATGAGAAAATGCAGTTCTAGTTGTTATTTAATAAATTTTTGGTTATACTTACATAAAACATTGCTATCTGGAATATGAAAAATATTTATTATAAATATTTTTTCTGATTAGGCATCGAAAAGACAAGAAAATCTATAAATAAAACATTGTTTCTGTTTAAGTAGGTGTTATTTGCTTAGTATAATATGGTTTTGAATTAATATTTCCGCTTTATGTCATGGCACTAAATAACAGTGGGCCAAAATGTTCTACTTTATGGAATACTGTAGTGTAAGGAAAATAAATTAAAATCTGTACAAAAGTCTCTTAATTCTCTTCTCATATTATACTTATAATTTTTGTGGTGAAAACACATGTAAGACCCATTAAAATTATGTTCTGATAAATGACATCCTTACAAAAGAAAATTCACTTGCAAAAACAGCAGTAGATAGCACAACTTTTACTTGGTTTTTATGTTTAACATTGGTGAAGCCTACCTGTATGGATCCCATTCCTGTTATCTTGCACTCCCATTGCTTCACTAGGAGTTTTACAACGTCATCTCTTGCTCTTAACCCCTGACACAGTTCGTCACACGCACACAAACACACACTCACACTTTGATTAGAAGGCATGAACTAAAAACTCTACTTTATTTGAAAGTCTGACTTCAATATATAGTATCTCTAAAAAGACCAGGGATTGGGGGAGAATGTTGACACCTCTCCCCATCTCATTGGTCAGGACAACTGTCCATCAGCTGTCCATATCTCTAAGACAAAGAATGTAAACTACTTTGAAAATTATAATAACATTGGCCAGTGTTTACAGACCAGAGCATGAGAAAGAACCCAAAACATGAAACTGTGAAACAGAAGAGAAGGCTGAAAAAATCAGGGCGACAAACCCCATCCCAAATTCACAAGGATATTGCTTTCCCAGTATTCAACAGGAAACTTTGGCTTGTACAGAAATGCTTTTTATGTGTACTTGATATTCTTCATGAGGAAAATACAAAGTGTTTACAAAGTATTTGGAATTTTTTTAACACTAGCATATTCTATTACTCAGCTACCACTTTTCACTGGGTATGGAAAGGTGAATTTTTGTTACCTCTGTTTTCCAGATCCTTTTAGTATGTTTATTCACAGAGAGAGTCTTGTTCATGAGTGCTCAAAATAGAGTCACACTTTCATTTGGCTGGTAAGAGTCTTGCCACAAAGCCTCTGACAGATTCACTATGTATTCAGAAGTTTTGCTCAATGTATTATTAAAATGGTAATAAAAAGATTAATTTAGTCATTGTACTACTGCCAGCAAAATCCATCATCACTTTCTTTGCTAGAGTGTGATGCTTTAATTTACATATTAAAACCAGTTTGAAATAGAATTAATAATCATAAATAATATTCAGGCATAAAGACCTGATTAACCTTTACAAGTAGAACGGGACATTTTTACTGAATAACTTTCCTGTATAGGTGCAGAAAGAAAAGGTTACTTAGGTCTCTTTATCCTTTCTCTTCTTTCCTCTCTTCCTTGCCCCTCCAACCTTGGAGGGTCTATCACAGGTCTTCATGGTAGTTGCTTAAAGTATCAGGTGAAGTGAGAATCTGGAATGAGCAGCTTTTCTCACTGACACTAAAGGTGAGATTTTCAGAAGCACTCAGCCTTGATAAATCTCTGCTCTCATAGATGTCAGTGGTAAAATGAGGTCAGTGGAGTAATTATTTCACAGCTGAATACCCATAGTAGATGAGAGTTTTCTTTTTTTTTCCTTTTTTTTTTCTTTTTTTTTCTTTTTTTTTTAAACTTCAGGCTCTCTAGAATTCCTACAGTTTGAAAATCAGTCCATTTAATGGCTGTGAATTATACAGCCCCAGAGGGGCAATTATCTATAAAATGTACAAGGTTATCCACATTGCAATTCTTCTCCATTCTGCTTGGGATTTTTTGTGTCTATTTTTGTGGGGGTGTCTCTGAGGAAAAAGATGATACAAGCCAGGGTAATTCAAAATGCTGTTCACAAAACAATTCTGAAACACAAAGGAGAAACCAAAGAATTATAACCTTGAAACTATATTTCACATTGATAGCAAAAATATACTTCTTCTGTGAAGAAACCTTAACTGATGCAGATTAAAAAAAATGAACATATTTTTCACTTAGATGCACATATTTTGCAAAAAAAATATATATATATATTAAATGTCTGCATTGCATCATAGCAGAAAGCAAGCGTGAAGGTCAAAGGGCAATTAACTTGAATGGTGATCTTGCTCACTGAATTTCACTTTCCAGACCAACAGATGATAACGCATGCATCACATTAAAAATAAATAAAGAAATAAATAATACACCTCATAGATGAATGTTTTAAGAGAAAAGAAACTCAAATGACATGAACTATGGGACTGAACCCCACAAAATAACCTTTGCAAGATCTAGTATCCTTCCTGCTGCCATAAAGTCAAATCATTTTCATCAGCATATAATAGTCTAGTAATGATTTTCACCACAGTAACTATAGAAGTATTTAAGAACTTAAGAAAACATATTATAATATGATGTTTGTTCATTGTTGCTCACATTTATTTTAATGTTTTATACTGGAGTGAATAATGGGAGACTATTACCCCCACAGCATTGTCCAAAGTTGGCTTTTATATGAGTCACAGTATTAGGTCAAACACCCCTCTTCCCAGGCTGAGACGTTGTGCAAGGCAACATCATTGTAATTCTACCAAAATGTCATGGTATCTAGCAGTGAAAGGGGAAGAGGACAGTGCATACATTGATCTGCTTAAGCAATTAATATCTCTTCTATATTTCTGTAGAAAATCTTTGTCAGAAGCAGGGACAGTGGAATCAAGTACACCCTCAGCAAGTTTGTTGATGACACTGGGTTGTGCGGTGAAATTGACACTAGGAAGGAAGGAAGGAAGGAATGTCATCCAGAGGGACTGTGACAGCCTTGAGAAGTGGACCTGTGTGAACCTCATGAAGTTCAACAAGGCCAGTTGCCAGGTCCTGCACCTGGATTAGGGCAATCCCAGGCAGAAATATAAACTGGATGGAGAATGTATTGAGAGTGGCCCAGAGGAGAAGGTGTTGCAGTGAGTGTTGGTGGACAAGAAACATAACATGTCCTGGCAGTGTGTGATCAAAGCCCACGTAAACAACCAGATCCTGTGATATATTCATAGCAGCATGGCCAGCAGGGTAAGAGAGGTGATTTTGCCCCTCTACTCTGCTCTGGTGAGACTCCACTGCAAGTATTATGTTTGGTTCTGAGGCCCCCAACAGAAGAAATATGTGGACCTGTTGAAGCTGGTCCAAAAGAGGTCACAAAGATGGCTGGAGCACCCCTCCTACGAAGACCAGGGAGGAGAGCAGCCTTCCAGTACTTTACTGGAAAGGAGCAAATTTCTATTTGGTATAAGGAAGAACTTATTCACTATGTAAGTGCTGAGGCAGCAGAAGAGGCAAGGTGTGGATGTAACATCCTGGAAGTGATCAAGGACAGGTCAGAGTAAACTTTAAACAAGTGGAAGGTGTATCTGTCCATGGCAGGGGACTTGGAACTATATGATCCTTAAGGTACCTTCTAGCCCAAACCACATCATGATTCTGTGAAGTATAACCTACTTTAGGCATTTTGAGAACTTTTTTTAAAAGATGAGAGACACAAATATGGAGAAATTTTTGAAGCCCTTGACATTTCATGTCTATAGAGTTTCACCTAGCTCCAAAAAATGACAGTGTGTAGATAATGCAGGTTACATCAAGAAAACACGTCTGGAAAGACAAGATCCACAGTTAGAATTACAGTTTCTTTTAAAATGGTAGATATAAGAAAGGTTTTTTTTCACGGAATCACAGAAAGAACTAGGTTGGAAAAGACTTTTGAGATAATCAAGTCCAACCTATGACTTAACTCCTTGTTAACTAAGCCACGGCACTGAGTCTCATGTCCAGTCTTTTTTAAAATACATCCAGGAATGGTGACTCCACCACCTTCCTGGGCAGATGATTCCAGTGCCCAATCACTCTTCCAGTGAATTTTTTTTTTCCTGATGTCCAACCTAAACATCCCCTGGTGCAGTTTAAGACTGTGTCCTCTTGTTCTGTCAGTGGTAGCCTGGGAGAGGAGGCTAACTGCAGCCACCTTTCAGGGAGCTGTAGAGGGTGATAAGGGCACCTCTGAGTCTCCTTTTCTCCAGGCTAAACACCCCCAGCTCCCTCAGCCATTCCTCACAGGGTTTGTGCTCCAAGCCCCTCACCAGCCTCGTTGCCTCCTCTGGACGTGCTCAAGCGTCTCAACGCCCTTCCTAAACTGAGGGGCCAGAGCTGGGCACAGCACTCAAGGTGAGGCCTCACCAGTGCCCAGTGCAGGGGAAGAATGACCTCCCTGCTCCTGCTGGCCACACTATTGCTGATCCAGGCCAGGATGCCTTGGCCTTCCTGGCCACCAGGGCACACTGCTGGCTCATGTTCAGCTGCTGTCACCAGAACCTCCAGGTCCCTTTCTGCCCGGGCACTGTCCAGCCACACCATCCTCAGCCTGTAACATTGCAGGGGGATGTTGTGGCAAGCTTCTAAGCGTTCCAGACCTCAAGACTTGGGACATAATTGTCACAGTTACCAAGAACGACATAGACTCACTTTTTCAGAAGGCTAGAAAATCTAATTCTTTATTTTGAGATGATCTCTCTTTTATACTATTTTACACAGAACAATTTGATTGGTGAAACAAAGGTAAACCCCTTCAATCACATTGGTCAAAAGAAAGGGAGATCAAGAAGTCCCTCCTATGAGTCAGGAATGAAACAACATAGGTACAGTTAGAAAAACATTGCTCTTGTTTACAGAAAATCACCTGGAAAAGGAATTTCCAAAACCAAAACATGTCAGGCATGAATTCAGGGCTATACAATAACTATTTCTTGGAATCCACATCATAGAAACTAAATTTGGTGGAAAAAGGAGGAATTAAATATTGTGTGATGGGAATACAAGGGGCCTATATTCACTGGTAAATGAAGTAAAGAAGTAGTGTATATAGTTGGGTAGGGTGTGTATTAAAAATGCATAAAAGCAGATGATTTTTTGAACCTCTCTCCCTTCCTGCAATCAGGGTTGCTACCTGTGCACAAAGGGCCACATTTAAAGTCAGGTATCCCATATGAAACAAAGGTCCTCCCAATCATCCTCTTCCAGACTGTGGGACACTGATATTGAATCAGATCCCAAATGATTTCCAGTTTGCAATGAGGCAACCAGATCATTATTGCATAAAAACAGAAGCCATCTGAAATTTGAGGAATTCTACATATCTATTGGTAAGGAAGGACCGGAAGTACAGGCACCAGTAGCCACAATGTAAACGGACACTTTATCACAGTACTTTTGTCTAGGAGAAACTGAAGGCTGTTCTACCTCAAAGAAAGACAGTCTGATATAAAAATGCAGTCATCATGCACTAGGTTATTGTCCATAGGTCTGTCTTAGAATTTAAATAAGCATAGATTCACTTTGTCTTTTAGCTGGATCTGAAATTAGCACTGAAGAATCCCCACATTTTTTTTAAAACTTTGAAAATAGCAAGGGTGTAGATGATCTGAATAAAAAGGCTAAATATCCAGCTGCAACATAAATTGATATATTCACCCTGGATTGATTCATTCGTCTTTGATTAACTAGGAGGTGATTTTCTGGAACTGTGCAATAAGTCCTGGTGAGTGCACCTTCTCCCAGGTCTGTTCATTTCAGTGCATCAGCAAAGCCTGTTAGTATGGTTACAAGGTAGACAAGGTTTAAGAGCTGTAATGGGATGGATTTTATTCCATTACTGCAATCCTGCTGATATAGCATATTCTCAACAATCACAAGGCATTAGCAGAATGATTACTGTTTTATAAACATCCTGAGTGGAAAAATAAAGTAATGAAAATGCTCAAAGGGCAGAGCATTATGGTAGTATAAAAAAATACATGGAGAAGATTTAAGCAGCATTTTATTCCATGTCTGAAGAAGATGTGTGCCACAAAGCAGTAAAACTCAGCAGATAATATCATATTGCACGATAGCTAGCCCTGAAACACTTGATGTGTTTAATAGTTTCCAGTCAAATCAAGAAGATGAAACTAAACTGCAAGAGGATGTTACAGAAATTAGAACATTACTGCACTACATTAGAAAATGAAATGCACATAAATGAAACATTTTTTATCAGAGAATACAGAAGGAAGATGATACCATCAAAGTGTTTGTGACTGATCTAAAGCTGAAGAGAAACAAGGGAATGAGGAGAGGGAACGAGAGAGGAAAGGAGACAGGTTGAGTTTCTGATAAGATATTAAATTGCATCAGAAATGAGAGGAAGGAGCGAAAGTCAAGAGAATTTGAAAATTGACAGTGAAAGATACTCAAAGGTGACAATATACTGGATCTTATTAGACAAGGAAATCAAGTCCAGGCTGAAGTTCTGTATTTACAATAAATGCTTGAAAAATATCATAAATTAAAAATATTTTGCAGGTTTTAGCAATCTTTTAACAAATATATTAGGTAGCAAAGCTAAATGAAGAAACATATAATGTGCATTTATGTACTCATCCGCATTTTTTATGTCATAAAAATTAAACTTCTCTTTTTTCTACTAAAATAATTTTCTCTGATTATTCAGACATGTGATGATGTTTACTTTTTCTTATTTTATACTAAAGCTTCTTTTCATTAGACATCTTCCAAAAATAGATCAGAAAATTATTATTAAGAAAACAAGCACTGAAGAAATTTTCTATATGAATAATTTTAATTTTAATTATTAAAGACAATCATCCTGCATGAAGCAAGTTACCATTTCTAAATCTAATTAAAATCAGTGAGATCTCATTTCTTAAATGAAATTGGAGCAAATTTAAAATTCTAGTCTTGTATTAAATGAAACTTTTACTGGACTGTTCAGGAAGTAATTTGCACTGAATTTATATTATGTTATTGGAAGTTATCCATTTAGATAATTTGGAATAATGCATAAGGCAAAAGTGTTTGTAAGTTATAGCTTAGGTATAATCAAAAAGTTGATCCATAGACTTTTGAAAATATGGTATAGAAAATCCCATGCCACTGTATTTGACTTGAGAAAGGAAACTCAAGTGGTTTTTAAATCCTGTGTTTCAGTACAAAACTAATGAGAACCTGGGGTAATATCTAATATATATGAAATTTCATAAATGTTAACAAGAAGCCAGTTGATGCCTCTCTACTAAATAGTTTGCTTGAGTTATTAATGAATAGGTAGTAGCTCTCTGAGAACTATTACACGGGAGAATTTCAAATTCTTACAAGATGTCTGTAATTAGTTAAGATTTTGGTATTGTTTCAATGTACCCTTTTTTGGTATTGTTTCAATTTTTCTGTATAGTAGTGTTATTGAATGCTGCATTTTTAAAAAATTCTCAGAAAGACAATCTGCATCTCAGGTGAAGCCTATATCTAATGGCTAAAGATCATGAAATCATGATCTAAACACAATTATTTTCTTGAATACCACAGCTGAGATGAATTACTAGATTAATATTTTGTGAGTTCCAAACAGGCTCAATTTTGAGGAAGATACTTGCGTAATTGGTATCACAGCATTTATTTTTTGGTTATATGTTTATATTTGTTTATTTGGAAACCTAACTGCTGTGTATATCTTCAGGGTAACTCACACACTGCTTAATAATATACACCCTTGCACAGGACTTAGATTTAAATATGTATGCAAGTCGACCTGTGGACCAATTTTGAGAACTGTGTGAGGAAAATAATCAATCAGATATTAAAATGGGAAAGAAAGTTACGAAGCAGACCTTCTAGTTGTTTTTTAACCTTGACATTAGTTTTTAAATAGTGTCAGACAGTCCCCTAGCCAACCAGCAAAAGTGTCTATGCCAAACTCCATTCTGAGTCCTAGACCATAAAACAAATCTTGAAGAGGAAAAACAGAGCTATGGATCAGAAATGTCTTATACCTGGAACTTCTTTACCCTTGTTTTATTCATTTTCTCTCATGTCTGGGTCTTTAAGCTCATGCACTATGAATGGAACTGAGCTTCAGTGCTTGGTTTTGCAACTGGAAGTTTGAGTTGGAGGCATACAATAAAAAAATTTAAATGCTAAATTTAGAAGCCGCTTTACTGTGCCAGGCTACAGGTTAAGAAAGGAATGGGTAAATGTGATTTCATAAGGGGAAGTAGACAAGAGAAAAAAATGATGAATACTGTCTGTGAAAATGAAAGATCTCAGCACTCCTGAGTGTTGATAACTCTGTAGCAGCTGTATTTTCTGAGAGTAATTATATTAGGGCTGGTTCAGAATCATTGTACAGGTTTCTCTTTGTTATTATAACTATACAACACAAGTGCAACTTTCCAGTAGAATTCTGATGATACAATTCTTTCTTAAAAATAAACTAAGAAGGTGTAAAAGTATATGGTGAGAAGAAATGATTAGTGTAGTTTAGTAAATATTTTGTATGTAAGAATTTCTTTATGACACATAAGAAATTCATTTTCCCTCATTAACATTTAGTTTCAGGACTGATTCAATCACATAGTCACAAAGCAGTGAAAAAGTCATACAGCTCATGCATAATAGCAGGAAAGGATATGCCATTAGCAGGAGAAGAAGGAACAGGGGCATTTTAGAAGAAAAATTATTTTGCTTATATGAAGATGTGGGCTTTTTTTCCATCTAAATTACAAATCCTTTTTTATACATAGCTGCTTCTATCAGATTACTGCACAAATGGAGAATGTCTTAATATAGGTCTGTGTTCTCAATATAATAAAAAGGGAATTGAGATAATTAAGATATTATTCAGCTATTTCTGATGAATTTATTTCTCCTAATATAAGTAGTCCATGAATCTATATTTAGATGTATTAGAACCATAACAAACTGAGTATAGTGTATATTACTAGTGTATATTACTGGAAGATGATATTAAAAATTTTTAAAAGAATCTCATGCTGGATTGAAGATGTTCGTATATGCAAAAAATATCTTGACTGTAATGGCTGCTGAGAAGATATTTAATCCATCCTAACTGAAACCAGGACACAAGTAAACTTCATACTGTCAAATTTTTTGATGAGCAAGATAATACATGTTGTCTTTCTCTGTAAATGCTATACTGAGTTACTGATATGTGGACAGAAAAGAAAAAAGTTTATTTTTTTCTTTAATTATCTTTTGATGCTCTTTGAGCATCCTCCTACAGCCAGTCCCCAGTGCTCTGACCAGCACTTATTATCATAAACAACAGAATACGAGGATTCAAGGCAAAAAAATAATTTGCTTGGGGAGTAAGAAACCTTCCCTTCTTCCTGCATGACAAGCGGTGTTCTTCAAGGTTGCAGATTAATGCAATTTTATTCAGTTTGAATTTTTCATCAGAATATGTCTGAAATATCTTACATAGTAAGCAGATTTGCCTTCATTTCCTTGTTTTAAAATTCTGTTCTAATGAGCCTAACCATATGGAACGAATGCAATTATATCTTCACCATAACTTGAAGTAGTAATATAATATGCATAATAACAATCACAAGAATCATAATACATTTTTGTTAGTCATCCTTTTGTGAATACTTCCCAGTTTTCAAGGAAAGGTAAGAAGAAAGAAAGACACGTTCTACCAATCAGTTTGCTTATTATAACAAATTTCATTTGAATTGGTTATAGAAGTACTAAAAATTTATTACATATCATAATGATCAGAACTTTTTATAGTTTAGCAGGGGCAGTCCAGACAATGCTGTTTCACCAATAGTAAAATATGGTATGCTAAATGTGCATTTTACATACTAGATCTTAATAATAATAAAAAAAAATCTGTAGAATGCCTATGAGGGGTTTTTTTAATCAATTCAATTAATTTACAATTCCGGTAAAATAGACTAATGTCTCCCAAAACAGATTAAAAATAAAGAAAAACAAACAAAAACCCCCAAAAAAACCTGCTTGACCCTGATCATCTTCACAGAATTATAAAATCAGAATAGTTTGGGTTGGAAGGAACCCTTGAATGTCCTCTAGGTCACCTCGCTCTGCAATGAGCAGGGACATGCTGGACCTGATAAGGTTGCTAAGCTGATCTTGAATCTTTCCAGGAGTGAAGCAATCACCACCTTTCTGGGAAAGCCATTCCAATGCTTCTCCGAATTAATAATTAAAAATTTCTTTCTTATATCTAGTCTGAATCTACCGTGTTTTAATTAAAAACCATTACCATTAGCCCTATTTCTAGAGGTCCTACTAAAAAATCTGTCCCTACCTTTCTTATAATTCCCCTTTAAGTAATGAAAGGTTGCAGCAAAATCCTCCTGGAGCTTTCTTTTCTCCAGGCTGAGCAACTCCAACCCTCAGTCTGTTTTCATAGGAGAGGTGGTCCATCCCTCTAATACTTTTGTGGCCCTGGAGCTGCTGCAACAGGTCAAGGACTTCCATGTACTAAGGATTTCAGAGCTTATTCCATTTAATCATAGCTGAAAAGGTCACCATGAGACATTTAACATGGGTTTCTTCAGCGCGTCTTTTTTGATTCCTCAGCCTTATTATCTTAATCACTAAAAGTTTTCTTAAAAGATGTAATTTTGAAGGGTAGATGGTGTCTTTTGTTTGAATTGTTCATATTTAGCATTCAAAACAAAAAGATAATGAAGAGTATAGCACAAACTTTAAAGAATTAAATAGGAAGGATCCCCTTCTTTCATTTTTTATGAAGGAAAGGTAGAGCCATTGAAAAATCTCACTTGAATAGCCAATTTCTTGAAATTAAATTTGACTGTTCTTTCTAACTTTTTGTTCACAAAGAAATGAGTGATTATAGATATTCGTGATGCAATTATTCTCACCATCGTCACATTTAGGATAATATTCTAACGTTCTTTAATTGACAGGAATCACCCCATAGTTTATACAAATTGCATTTTTTATTAATATTGATTTAACAAATTAGTTGTTTGTGTTGATGTCTAAACACAAAATGGCAGTGGGGTATATTTCCCATTTCTGTCAGTGTACTTGTTATACTGAGGAAGGGCTTTCAAATAAAGGGATTTTTAGCATATCAGAAAGAAATAAGGAAAGATCCATTGATGGGAGCCAGAGCATGATGATTTCCAACAAGAAAAGATGTTATTTAGAAGCAGTACTGGAGCAATCAATTACTGAAATCATTACAGGAACATTTAATATAGGGGTGTGGTCATAGACGTACCATGAGCTAAGGCCTATGCACAAAGCCTAGAAAGATTATTCAGAAGGCAATATCTGCTAGCAGTAAGAAGCTGATTGCAAATTCTTAGATAGCTGCTAAATTGTCAGTTTTGCAAAAGCCCTTCTATCACAGTATTAAAGCCGGTCTTTATATTATTTTCTTGGACTTTTTAGAAAACATAAAAAATGGGTAAATTAAATGAGACAAATGAAATCTGGAAAATGAAGATGTAAATGAAATAAATTTGAACAAATTAAAATAATGCAGACAATACCATTCGAAATCCTCTATGTAGGAAAATTCAAATATATGGGATGGAGAGGTGGTTTAGAAGCTAAGTAGATAATAAATATGAAAGGAAACAAATGGGACTGGAGAAGCAAATTATCATTTAGCAGTCTGTTTTTGTACCTTTGTGTATGAGATGCATATAGGCACCAGGAGAATTTGACTAGCATATTTTAAAATTTCCATCTAATGAAGTGGGCAACATGAGAAGGAATTGTATGTTAGGAATATCCGTCTTTTTTAGCTCCTATGTATTTTCCCAAGACACAGGATTCTAGGGGGATAGGGAGTGAGATATAGAAAGGGTTCATATCTCTTCAAACATATCCTCCCATCCTGTATATTAGATGGGGATGTGTTTGACTGGGAGCATAACACAACAGATGCAGCTGTTCTAAGTAACTGACCTGTGCAACAGTCTATAACCAGTATAAAAAACCCCAAAACGCCCAAAAATAAACAAACAAAAAACCCACCAAAACAAAAAAAAAACCCAAACAAACAGAACCACCCCCCCTCCCAACCATAAAATAAAAGCAGATTCCAGTACCTTAAATTATTGAATATAATAATAATAGGAGGTGTCCCCCCAAAAACCTCCAGTTTTATGGCAAAATCATAGGTTAAAATTATCCCTTCCTATCATACTGATGGCCTCTTCCTTCATGTGTCGTTCGTACCTCTGAGATACAAATAGTGAATAAATGCAGTGAATGTCTACAATATTGCTCTTAAGACTTTATGGTCAATTAAGACATTGTCACTGCAATTGTAAAATGGCCAGCTGTCTAAGCTGCTGTCGCAAACTAATTTCTGAGATTTCTTTTCTTTTTAGGCCTAGTGAAACATCCATTTTTCCTGAGATTATTCATTCTTTGCCGGAAGATACAGTTTATTCAAAGACACAAGGATATATTTAAAGAATATATTGTTGCTGCACAAATGCTCCTATTTTGAAGTGCAAGATTACTTTGTTTATCTGTAAAATCATGTCTATAGCAACTTTTAAAAAATGTCTCAATTTTCAAATCAACATGAAAGTGGATGTAAGCACTAATGATATATATTTATTCATTATGTAATGCTTGTAACAAAGACAATCAAGGCTGCATCTAAATTTTGGATAACAATGAAAGTTAAGGTATAAATGTGTATTGTTCTACCACTAGAAAAGTACAGAAGGTAGATTTGCTGATTAAGCTGAAGAAACCATCCAAGCAGCAATTCTTCCATTATAGAGAATAGGAAGGAATAATATATGCTTCACTGAGCAGTCTAGACCCTGGTTCATTTTCAAAGTCGTTTGTTGCCTCTCCAAATCAGACAAGTGTTCACCCTGCCAAGAACATTACGTAGATGAAAAGTAGTCAAGGGCTTGTGAATCATCCTTTTCTCACCAGTGTTTTTATCATCTCTCAGATGTTAATGTGCCTTTTTGTGGACTGTATAGGAGCCTGTGCTCTTCAGATGGATTATAAATACAGGATCAAATTCAGCTCCAGCATAAATATGGAACATCATCAGAAAACAAATGAAAAATTATCTGTCTGTCAAATAATATTTTGATTGACGTATTAAAATGTTAAACTAATCAATCATGATTAGTTTATCATGTCATGATACACATGATATAATAATTGATTAAATAGAAACTCATAATATACTTAGTTCATAGCTCTTAAAGTACAAAATAGTTATTTGAATTCATTTTTCTTGGAACAGACGCATGACATAAATTTACATTAATAAGCCATAGAATCATAGAATATGCTGAGCTGAAATGATCATTGAATTCAACTCCTGGCCCTGCACAGGACACTCCAAGAATCACACCATGTGTCTGAGAGCATTGTCCAAATATTTCTTGAACTCTGTCGGGCTTGAGGGTGTGAGCACTTCCCTGGGGAGCCTGCTCCAGTGCTCAACCACCCTCTGGGTGAAAAACCTTGTCCTGATATCCAGCCTAATTTTCCCCTGACTCAACTTCATGCCATTGGTTATTGGTGAAAAGATGTCATTGGTTATGAGAGTGAAAAGATCGGCACCTGCCCCTTTCTGCTCCCCTCATGAAGAATTTCATACAATGATAGGGACAGCTGGCAGACACATTTGCACATGTATTTTGGGGAGCCTCTGTAGATCTAAGGGACACCTACTGGGTAGACTGACTGAGTAAGGCCAGTTACTGAGCGTGTCCATGGCTTGCGTGTGGTGATGAGCACCAGCAAGAAGAAAGGGCTGTGGCCTTTGTGGCTGGTATGCCCAGGAGCCATCAGCCAGGGAGACAGAATCCGAGCCCAGCTGCTGCAGGGAATTACGCTGTACATCTTTTGGATGAATGGGCTTTCATCCTTAGCAAGCAGACAGGAACAGGATGAGGCCGACAGTAGTTTTCATGTCTGTGTGAGTGATCTGTTTGCTGTAAGTGCCTGCATGTCTGACCACATGTAGATAGATATATGTACAGATATTCTGTTCAAGCTTACCATTGCCATGACTGGTGCTGACACATGGTACTGTGGTAGCCTGATGGCTATTGAATTCTCAGATTCAGTAACTCCCAATATAGCCTCTTCTCCCAAATAAAAAAGCTAAACCTCTTTCCCAAGGCCCTGTAGGTACTGCCTGTAGCAATATCTGACTCAAATGTTTGCAAATTAAAGATATTCTTGCCTGTTCTATGTTGTTATATTTCATTTTTAATATATAGATATATTTTTAATGAGAGATATTTTTTTCTTGCTAGTGTCTTTTACCTTTAAGAACTCAAACAAATGGATATAATCTAAACAAAAGTTTTGCTATTATTCAGTACATACAGATATTATACTCCTATACCTTAATAACTTCATCTATTTCCATGTGGCAAAATTAAATGGAAAGGTATCATTGATCAATCTCATAAATATATTCCTTGAAAAAGTGGGTTAGTCTTGATGTTTAGGAGACTATGTGCAACATTCCCGTAAAAGCAGTCATTACCTGACAGACTTCAACTGTTGTCTAGACACAATGCAACTATTCACAACTCATCCTAATTTACTTTTTTTTTTGAGTGTATGATATGATGGATATTTTTTTGACATTGTTCTACATACATATGAACTCTTTCTAGATCTGAACCTTGGCTCTAGAAGAGCAAGACTAAAATATGCTTTATCTATGCAACTTCTGGCTTTTTTTAAATAGTACAGTTAATCAATGATGTGCCCATAAGCAATACAAAATACAGATGATAATTTTAAAATGCGTTTTAGTTACACAGTAGCATTCAAGTATAACAAACCATAATATACAGGACAGTTTGTGAGGGTGCAAACAATCATTGACATTTAGTGCTCTGATTAAGAGACGCAAGTTTATGCACATATTATGATAAAGATAGAGATTAAGATAATTCTTTTTAAATATAGATCACTCAGATTATAATCACAGTCATCATTTATTTGACCACGTAAGCCTAAGGAGAAGGTTTTTAATTAAATCAAAGGACAGCTATGGGTGTGGATAACTACTAAAAAGCACCTAGAAGTAGTTAGGTAAAAATGGACCAGAACTTTTGTCACACAAACAAAACAAACACTTTGGACTTTTTTTGAAGCAAAACCCAGAAGCTGACCTTCTGGGTTTTGATACAAGGAAAAGTCTTATAAACTATCTTCTGCTTTTCAAATGACAAAACTAACATTATTTCATCTAGAAAGAATGTTGTAACATTTGCAGATTTAGTCTATTCACCTTTGGTGTTATTTAAATATCACCATCAGTAGCACTTTTTCTTCTTAACATATTTCTTTGTTCTCCATATTGAACAGCAAGGGAAATACATACCAGTCCAGCCTCTGACATAGCAAGCAAAGAAGGATCAGGCAATATTATCAGCATATAAATTATAAGTCATTAAACGAACTTCTTCAGTTATAAAAACCACAGATATATTTTATATAATGTAATTATTGTACTATTATATTTTAATTATAAACCAAAATTTTATTAGGACATCCTTTCCTCAATTAATGTAGAAAAAAATACACTTGCTTTCCATCAAGATGTATTTCATGCAGTCTTCCTGTGTGATTGGTGTTGGGGAAAAGCTTTTGTTACTCTCTGGCAGTGATTCATTCCTATGCAGGGAGAGGCACAGACTGCTCTTGAAGTAGTTATCTTCTGAATCTCAAAGGGACAGGCTCAGAAACAGTATAGCTTATGCTTCGCTTAACTGGCTCTGCTTAAATGAAATGAAATCTGCTTCTTAAGAAAGTATAGCCTTTCTAAGTCTATGTCTTCATCACTTGCCTGCATTTCAACATCATGAATGTTGGGCAAGTCTGTGCTAGGAAACAGATATGGACTTAAAAGTGTTAATAAGAGTCATGGATTTATAATCTTTTAAAAAAATGGAGCATACCATTGAAGGCTGGATTTTCTTTTTTTTTATCAGAATTGTCAAGATTATGTCTCTGCTGTTTTAAAAGAGCAGTATCTGAGAGCATTGTGATCCTCTGTTTGCTTGTCATCCACAAGGCTGCTGTGCTGGTAATGTGGGTATAGACAGGCTGCCCACAGAAGCATGTAAAGCAAAAATTACAGCAACTGTATCTCAGATTTTTTAATCTTTTCCAGATTAAGACATAGTTTTCAATAATATAGGAACAAAATTAAAGTTGACATGCAGTTAGTTCTGTCAAAAATATTTTAAGCTGAAATACAGCCTGATTTTTATTGCTTTCAGGCATGGCTACAGAGACATTAACTGAAAAAAAACCCCAGAATATAAATATTAAGTATCAATGTCTAATTTTATCAAATTATTTATATGACAAATATGTAATAGTTTTGTATTACTTTATTAAGCACATATTTCCTGAGAATATTCATTCCATAAATCCTAAGGGTCCTTTTCATGTATTCCCTGTTTTTCTTTTAAGTCAGCCAAAGTACCTGTCCATGCTTAAAGCAGTTTTTGTATTTCTAGTCAGGTATATAGCACAAAGAGGTAGTATTGTAATAGCTGACCTCAAAAGTCCTTCTTATAAAACATCATTGAATCTTCAATGCTTTGTTGCATGCATTCTGACAAACTCTAATCAATCTGTTTTAATATCAAAGGAAACTTCCTTCCAGGTATGCTCATTTAAGGGTGAATGTCAGAACTTCTGACCTTTTCTTACCTCGCACTGCTGCTTCTTCTTTGTGACTTCGCCCTTGTTGGCTTTGCTTTCTCTAGGAACTGTCAGTGTTTCCAGCATGCTTCTACCTCTCCCTAAACTCTGAATGTTCTTTTCCAGCGAGTTATACCGTAACTGTCTAGCCTTGTTTGTTCTTCCTTTACATTTATTCTGAATCAAGTTCTCTTTTGGTACAAGGCTGTCAGGTTAGTTGAAAAAAAAAAAACCTTTTCAGTTCATCTCAAAAACCTTACTTGAATGATGCTTTCTCTAATTTGGCAGGCAGTGCCAAAATAAAGATTGTTATCTTTGCTTCCTCCTATTAGAATTGTATGTCTCTGTTTTGTTCTCACAGGCATTTCCAATAAGACTTTCAGAGCACCTGCATCAGACTTAGCATGAAGAAAACTTATTTTGTGTCAATCTTCCTTTTTAATTCTGAAAATAGTTCACATATAAGAGTACATTCCTCCACTCTCGTTCTGTTCCTACAAA
Organism: Donacobius atricapilla; assembly: GCA_013397315.1. Taxonomy (NCBI): domain Eukaryota; kingdom Metazoa; phylum Chordata; class Aves; order Passeriformes; family Mimidae; genus Donacobius; species Donacobius atricapilla. Next base: position 205,679 of record WBMY01005602.1, read on the forward strand.
TGCATATTTACTCGTCTGATGATGGAGACAAAGTCAGAGGGCTCACTAGAAAAAAAACTGAGTCCCAAATGTTATCTGGGACTGACTGACTTTCCCCAATATTTCTGTCCAAAAGCTCAAATCACCACTAAAATCTGTAGCAATGTCCTATCAGAGGAAGTATTAAGCTGACAGTGCACGGATAATAAAACTTCTTCCAGCTTACATGGTGATAGTCTTATCTTTTTGATACAGTTATTATATTGACAGCTGTTTACTTTGAGCTAACTATCCACCACTGTTTATGCTCAGCCAGAACAATGAGCAATATGATTATAGTTCTGTTTGCAGGACACTTTAGAAATACATATTATATTTGTGTTCTTTTAATATCTGCTATAATTATAGGAGATAGCGACATGGATATGTGTGAATGTAGTAAGGAATGATAAACTCAGACATATGACTTTTAAGGCTTTTGCAGAAAGTGAGTAGGAAAAAAAATAAAGCTTAGGAGTCTGCCTTAAACACTTCGGTGTGTGTAAAAAGAAATAATTTTAAAAAGGATGGGAAGCCACAAGGCACCAGCTTTTATTGGAAAAACTGAGATGAAGGCCTAACTAGGAAGAAATTTACAAATGATAAAACTCTTCCCAGTTATACTGCACTTAAAGTCTTCTAGTTCTTGGTATGTAAATGGGTTCGCATTAGTTAAATACAACTCTTGTTCTATGCATATAAGCATTACGTAAAAAGTAATAAGCAAGATAAGGAGCTCAAGAGTAGCTGATCCCGCATTAATGAGGGTGTTTGCTGTGAGGTCATTAAATTAGCACTAATTAGTAGCAGAATTAAAGCTGGAGCTTAAAATGCATAGTTAAATACTTCATTCAGTTGATGAATATCTCACATTAACCAAGATCCTTTTGATCAAGTAGAATCGTATTAATTTCTACATATTGAGGAGTGTATTGTTTTGGTGATAATTTCTTTTAAAATCAGGGAGAGAAAATAGCAGGGAAAGTAGATGGGAAATAAAGGAAAGCAAGATGGAAGAAAAAGAAAAGAAAGGGAAAGAGAAGAAAAAAAATCACCTGTATCAGCATGATTTTCAGCTACAGGATAAAAGCCAGTGTTTCTGAAGTTTTCTACAAGAGTTTTAAGTTTTGTCTAACTTTGAAATACTTTGGAGGTTATTCACAAATGTTGACTTTTTATTGCTGTTATCTGAATCTTCCTGTTCTGCAAATATATTTTGCTAGAATGCATCACATGCTTCAAAAGGTTACTTAATGTCTTCATGCATTTTGAATGTTTTATTTTCATTACAATTCTGTCTGCCTATTTCTCCCTTAATTGGTAGCTGGGAGTCGTCTTTCTTATCACATTCAGATGTTTTTTGGTGCAACATATCTGAACTGTTTAATTTGCCTACTTGCTAAAGTAGAAACTCATTTTGTGGAGACCTGTAATTCAAACTTGCGCAGTTCTTCTGATCTTATTAATGTTATCCCTGACAGAAAATGTTAAATCTACATTCGTAAGTCAAATGAGACCCTCCTACTTTTGCATTTTTTGCCTGTTTTCTAAGTCACTTGTTATTTTGAGTCCTTTTTTCTTATCTTTGTCCAATTATTTTTTTTTTACTAACACTTTTTAAAGATGCACTTTTATCACATGAAGTGATACCATTACTAGTTATTTAGGATTTATCTGGGATTTAATGTTATGAAGTATTCTGTTCTTGTTTTCTAAAAGAAGAGTCCTTTGGTATAGCAACATTTATCTTGAAGCATGAATCTTAGGTAATATTTATTAAAAATCTCAGAAACAGATTTTTATCTTAAGAGAAATTTACAAAGATATTAAAAATATACAATCATAAATGGAGTAATGCTGCTTCTCTCACAGACTGTAGTCTATTTAACCAGCTTATGATACACAGTTTTATCTCTATCTATTCAAAAGGCAAGCACAAAAGCAAAATTAATAACATTCTGAAAATACAAACCAAGCCTTACCTTTATTTTTGAGCCATTTTAAAGGATATGTAAAGAAGTGAAATGTCTACAAAATATGAGACTACAAAAGGAGAATCTTATTCTTCTTGATTAATTCAGTAACCAAATAAGTTGACAAGGTACTAGGATATGTAAAAGTTCAGAGGAGCCTCTGCAAAAAGAAAAAATCAAGCCAACATGATTTAAGTTTAGTTTAGAATATATACAATGAAACAACCAAATCAGTAGCATATCTCAAATAGATTAGAAATTTTAATTTTTTTCTTTGTTGGGAATAATATTATTACATTCCATGAACTACTGACAAAAAGGAGTTCAAAACTTTTGGATGCCCGACTCCTCTTCCATCAAGGACCTCTGGCGGCAATACTGAGAAAATATTCAAAAATCTCAGACAATACTGAATTTTATGCAGGTTGTTTTTCTGTCTGTTTTAAGCTACTCAAACTCAGCCTCAGAGGAACCAGAAAGAGGAAAATGATGGTTTATTTCTTCTGCTTTGCGAAGCTTTCCCCATAGTTGTGAGAGTATCAGTTCTAGGTCAAAAGTAGCTCAATAAGTCTGCACCAGCTGAAGTAGTAGTTGCATTTTGATAGCAGGATAACCATGAGTCAGAGGGATTTTCAAAGGAAAGCTTTTGCAGCAGTGGGATACAGTCTAAAATTGCTGTTAAATTGCAAATGAAAAGATGACACTATAGGTCAGTGTTTCATATGTGCTGGAGCTATTTGTGTAAGATGGGATGCCCTAGGAGATGTTATCTCTAAAAAAATGGTGATTTAAAACCATTATTTTTATACAGAAGAAATGATACAAGAGAAATGACACAGACTTGCATAGGTAGGCATTAATAATTAGTGAAATTATTAATTCAGTCATAGTTGGACTGTTATGACAGAACTTTATTTCCTGTACTGTATGTTCTACAGAAAAGATGGGGCACTCTATGTTTCCTGTATATCTGGCAAAGAGGTAATAATTACGGCATCTGAAAAATACTATATGCTAAATACTGCAATAGCATGCAAAATTTCCCTGCACTGTGTTTTATATTTTCAATTTAATATTTCTCTCTGATCCTACGAAACAAATTCTTTGTCTTTTAACTATACTATTGGTGGAGCTTTTCTTTCATATGAAAGAAACATAGCTAACAAAAGTGTCAGAACATCTTGACCTTAAATAATAATTTTGTTTTACTATGTTAAGTATAGCTATGCAACAGTTTATCACAATAAAACAAAAATTCCTTGGAATTTCCAAAAACACTGGAACCAATTACCTATGTTCTCATATTCCTTGGATAACCCAGTATTTTTGTTGACCAGATAGACCTCACACAAAAAATTACAAGGCACCATCAAGGTAGCATACCCCAGAGACTTCTTTACATTTTCTGACAGTTTGGGTTATTTATTCAGAGACAAGAGACAGCTAATTTCTAGTTAATCTGCTATCCATTCCTAAAAGCTGCTTTCCTCTAAAACTGTTAGATGTTTCATTTTTGGTTTTTAGTTTGGTTTTCTTTTGAGGAGTGGGAGAAGGGTTCACTGGATTCTCTTTAAGCTTTGGGTTTGTTTTTTGTCAGTTGGGTTTTGCTCTCCTAATTTGTGGCGCTTGAATATAATGAACAATGTAATAAAGAATTTTGTTGGAAAAAAATAGGACTTGATCATTTAAAGATGATTTTTATTAAACTGTCATTTCATACAAGAAGAGTAACTATGCAAAAGCTGTCCCCTGATAGCTTGAAGTTGTAGTTCTTCTGTGTAATTGATCAGAAGTATTACAGGTCACTGCTTTAGTCATAAAATTGTTCCTTTTTGTTACCCTTCCCTTTTTGTTGGTAAGCCATTTAGAGTAGGGAATATGATGTTTCTCTGGTAGAAGCAGGCCCTTCCCAATTATGCTTTGTATTTGCTATTGAGATATTAAAACAAAAGAGATAGAAAAAAATAATTTTAAATGGTTATTTTCATGCCAACTTCAAGACCAAACTCTTCACAGTTATAGATGTACACCATGTCCACAATGTATAATTTTGTTCACAACTGAGAAAAGATATTTAAGAAAATAAACTTTCACATAAAGTTTTGCTGAAGGGACTAGGCCAAATACCTCAGCCAGAAGGAAATACACTCTGAATTTCTGGCAACAAATTAATATTCAGATATATAAAATGCCTGATGTGTAACTACAGACTCAGCCTTGGCCAGCAGTCTGCTCAGCTCAGAGCTGGCTGGCATTGGCTCCATCAGGCACAGGGAAGTTTCTGGCAGCTTCTCACAGAAACCATTGCCGTAGTCCTCCCGGTATCCAAATTTGTCATGCCAACCCAATACAGCAGGACTTCAGAAGAAGTTTCTTCATTGTATCTTATCCTATATTTAAGTAATCTCTCCTTCAGAATTTCCTTCACTGAGAAGTTAGATACTCAGCTCAAATTGTAAAGATAGTTTCTCAGTTCAGACATAAATAATGTAGGAATAGTAGACTTAGTTGTTATTGATTTTGGCAGATAAGCACTTCCATGAGAGTTGGTCTTTGATGGTATATTTAAAATAAATTTTTATTATTAAAAAATAGTTAAGCCACAGAGCTTAACTGGAATAGGAATGCTACAGAAGAATTCTAATTCTTTGTGTCTGTAATGTACCTTTGTTGTGCTTCATACACTCTCATCTTTTAACATTTCATTTTTTTTTTTTTGCTGAAAATTTCCTTCTACTCTCTTACAAAGTTACTGTCTGACCAATAGAAATAGCATATTCCTTCAGTTATTCCAAGTATTATTTTAGCTTGGTCTCTTTTTTAGCACACTGTATCTTCAATTTTTTTTCACAGGCAAAACTTACTCACATTTCTATCAGCTTTATCTGTTTTTCATTATAGTCTTCTAAAATCAAAATTTAAAAATAGACAACTCTGATTAAAATAAAAAGTCATACTGATGATCAGCACAGAAATTCTGTCAGATTTTGTCACAGCTTTGTGTATCACTACCTCTAATTTTTGTAATCCATTTTGTGTTTCTTAATCAATGAAATTTAGTGTCTCTCATGTTTTATTTGGTGTAGTGTCAAGTTGAGATGAAAATTTTAGGGATTTCTCCACCAATGCACACAAATTTTTCAAGGTCAGATGCTGCAGTATCTTTCCATTTAGAATTCACTCACACTTTGATTTGTTGTGCAGTCTTGTGATTCATTATTCTGTAGTTTTAAGCATTGAAAGAACATTTCTTATTTCCTCCAGCTCCTTAAAAATGCATCTTACCCTTGTTTACTGGTTCCTTACTTTTCTGTCATTTAAAAAGTGAGAAGTTACATTCTCAGTATCACTGTCTCGATATAAAACCAGTAATGGATATAAAACCAAAAAAGTTTCTAAATGTGAAAAATGGATCCCTTTAAGTACATATCTAAAGTCTAGTACTCCACAGAGCCTTAATGATACAAAATGTTTCACTAATCTAAAAGTGACTGTAAATGTGATTGAGAATCAGAACCTCAAACCTTTAAAGATCTGGGAGACAATGAGATGTTATACATTTCATCAGTTTCCACAGAACACTGTCAGTATGAGTTCAAAGTTCAATGCCTTCGATGTTTTGATTGATCTGGCTAGTGTAACTTTTCTTCTTTTGGAATAAAGAAGTGTGAAGATAATTACAGCAGAATACAAGTGAATATCAATGCAGAATAATGGCATTGGCTGAAATCCAGGCAAGAAGTGAATGCCTACATGTACCGTTCACAGTATGAAGAAGAATATAAGAGAAAAAATGAATATAAAAATATAATAAAAAAAGAGCACTCTCGGGTTCTATCTAATCTTCAGGTTTTTAAGTAATTCAGTTTCTGAGTTTCTCTGGCTTCCTATTTCTCCTGATCTGTGCACATGCATGAAAAATTCAGTCATGACTGCAGCAGTTGAAGCTTTCCTTTAGTTGTGGCTTTGGAAGGCACTACACATGAAATTTCCTGTAGAAAATGCCTTTTACTGTCCCTTTCCTTAATGATATTTCAATTGACTGGTGCATGCTAGTGAATTTTCATTGGATTTTAAAACTTCAATCCTATGAATTAGATCTGTCATGAACTTTTCAGGAAATTTACAAGGAAGAACACTCAATCCACTGAAGGTACAGAAGACAAGCTGACTAGTGATTTTGTCACTATGGCTAAGTGTTAATGCTGTATATATTACAAATATAGTAAGTCATTACACCTAGCACAGAAGAGGAAAAATTAATCTTCCAATAATGCCAAAGTCACATCTGAAGATAAGGACCTTTACCTTTAGCTAACTATTCTGCTTTCTAGTTGTCAAACAGAATCTATAGATTCCACTAAGAAACAAAAAGTTGTTTCTAGAAAGCACAGAAAACTCTTATGTGAAATGTCCGCTACACAGCATACAGGAACCGGAATTTTAGAAATGAAGTCTTATTGAAAAAAATGAAAGCTCATTTTGAATATGAATCATGTTAATCATCTTTTTAAAGCCAAAAAAGTTTCCCTGGAACTATGTCCACAAGACTAAGTTAAAAAGCATCTTCTGCAACAAAATAGTAACCTATCCTTTAAGCATGAGTCTTCTAGAAGTGGATGACATATAATGAAACTTGGTTAATTCCTATTTCTCTCTTTTAATGACTAAAATATTATTTTCATTATAACTTTCTTTTAACTCAATATCAGGCTAACATATTAATTACCCTTTTCCATTAACTTGATACTTGTCAATTGTCATTTAAAAATCCAATCATTCTGGTTTTAATTTGCACAATTAATACCATTATGGGGGAGGTTTCCTTAATGGTGATATCAGAGAAACTCATTTACCAAAGATAATAAACCATTTATCATCATATGGAGAAATATCCTACCAATTGCTAGATCAATAAAATTTTGATTAGAAAAGTTCAATCAAATAGATACCAAGTTAAAAAATTCTCAGATTTCTTATGGAATAGAAAAAAAAACCCACAACACATTTCTTTTCTGTAAAAAAGTGTTGACATTTCAGCATTCCAATTACAGTTGTTTCATAAAGGAGTTGCATTTTAAAAACATTTCAAAAGAGTTCATTTCAAGAAGTCTTTCTGAAAAATCATTCTGTCTGTAGACAGAGGATAAGAAATAGAGAAAACTATTTTAAAAATGTAGATTTTTCTCTTTTTAGTTCACTTTACCTTTTCCTGGAAAATGATGCATCAAGGAAAAGAAAATATTTACTTAAAAAAACCCCCTCAAAACTACTAAAAAGCAACCACCACAACAAATCACTGGTAACTATCAAACTTTTCTGACCAAATCATATATTTAAGGGGAAAAAAAAAAGTGGTGTTCCTCAGAACTAACTACAAAAAAGCCAGTATAGGGGAGAAGAATCACATAGATATACCAATGGAAAATCAATAGATACTACTGAGGAGAGGGATAGCTTTTTGTGGGAGAATGGAAGACTTTACTTCACCTGGGAGTTTGAGCCCACAGTTGTCTCCATTAAAGCATAACACCTTTTCTCTTTTTATTTTGAAAATGTGTAACAGAAGTTAGTACCTACTCCCAGAAGTTTAAGATCTAAAAATAAAATTTCTTAGGCCAAATCAGATAGTAAGTTGCTTCTGAAGTCTAACTTGGACTCCTCTTTCTTTACAGCAAAATCGTCCCCACTTGCTTCTCCCCAAATGAAAGGTTTTTCTAAGAGAGATAAAGTGAAAGAGCAATTCTTTGTGAGTGTTCTTTATTCTGGAACTCATTCACTTCATAAGTTCGTTCATGAAGGGCTGAGTATGTTAACCTCTGGAAATACTATTAAAATTATTTTCTGTCTATTGTATTGAGGAAACAAAGGGGAAGGTTGGATTTCCTACCTGTCTAAATGGAAAATGGGTGTATTTGTGTCTTTTTATTTTGGGACTAGGATTCAAAAGGTTTTACAGTCTGTAAATATACAATAAAATCTGTCATAATTAAATGGAATCTCATTTCTTGACATACTTGGTATTTTGGATAAACTATAGTTATCAACATTTTCAATTTGCAAGGCAAAAAATATGAGCAAATTTTGTGTCTTTCTTTGCTAATTACAAATATGTAATTTACGTGTATCTATGGTGAGTTTACTGTATTGCTTTTTTTCCTGCTTCTCGGAGAGAAAATAAAGTTAAACTGGTGTAGAAATCAAATTATTCTATTGTCTTATAAAAAAATTATGTCTTATCAAAGAGAGGTAAAAGTTAGAATTTGAAAGTATTTATATTATTGTATAAACTTAGACTAAATTTCCTTTAGAAGTGCATATCACTACAGATTAGTAGATTAAATATTTACTGTAAAATTTTTTTAACTTGTATAATCCTCAGATGTCAAGTCATGACATTTGAGAATACTGTGCATTTTTACTCTATGGTAACAGTTCTGGAAATTTCTAATTTAAAAAAGAACAGAGTTAAGTAGCAAAACAAGATTAAAAACATAAACGCAGATATTTTGCCATTTCCAAAGGCTCTCAGTAGGAATTTCTAGAAGTAGGTTTTTTGTTTTGTTAAATCATGAACAAAAACATGAGCAAACTTGAGGTACAGCTTCCTAATTTTCATCCATTCTGTTTACCAAATATATTTGTAGACTAATGGAATCAGAAAATTCTTAAGGTTGCAAAAGACCTCTACAATCATTGAGTCCAATCTTTAACCAAACTCTGCCCAGCTGTACGTTTTTGTGTGCTCAAAATGAATTCTGATTATGTTTGTTTAGCCATCAGTCCATTTATATGATAAATCATGGCTTAGATATTGACTTGTGATTAATAGACTCACTAAATCATTAAATCATTGAATGGCTTGGGTTGAAACGGACCTTTAAAATTAATCTGATTCTGCAGTACCTTGCCATGGACAGAGACATTTTTTATTAAATTAGCTTTGTTGGTCTCATGCTAGGTGTAAAAATATTCAACTCACTTTTAATACATAATTTAAACAACTTACAAAAACATTTTGACACTCTCCACTTAATCTACTTTATACCTACACTGTGGTAAAAGATTTGGATTCTATAAGTTTAAATTGATAGTGCACCCAAAGAACCCTTGCTTTGACTGAGTAGTATTGAAATCTTATAATTATTTGAAATATTACCTGTCAGCTTGCAGTAACATGCATTGCAAAAGAATGGAAAACCAGAAGCAGCAGAGCTAAGAAAGACCACATTTCAACAGCATTGTAGATTATATTGCCAGAACTGTGTGTAGTGGATCATCAAGCCAATACAACTGGCCAAAAATAATTTTTTCCATTATGTTAAGTGGAAGTGTCAATAGGAAGTCAAAGGCTAAGTCTCTCTCAAACCCAGAGGAGTATGGGTAATTCAGAGAAATATCTGATGCTGAACAGAAAATAAAACCAAAAACAAACAAAGTGCAAGTAGCACAAAGAAATCCATTGTGGGATTTCTCTAAGAGTTTGCACCAATGACTGGACTCAGACCATGCTCAGTCTGGAGTGCAGGACAGAAATGGGGAACCACAGTCAGCAGAACACTGACAGCTGACTTGTTCTACGATCTCTCTTTTATGTTTCTACATTCTAATTAGTAATTTTGTGCTTAAAACAACCAAACCCACAGCTTTAGAGATGAAAACACATTAGATTACATGTTAGGAAGAAATTCTTTACTGTGGACATGATGAGGCACATAAATGGGTTGCCAAGAAAAGCTGTGGATATTCTATCTTTAGAAGAGTTCAAGGCCAGGCTGGACGGGGCTTTGAGCATCCTGATCTAGTGGGTGGCATCCCTGCCACTGGCAGGAGTTTGGAACTGGATGATCTTTAAGGTCCCATCCAATTCAAGCCATTCTGATCCTATGGTTCTATGGTTCTATGGTTCTATGGTTCTATGGTTCTATGGTTCTATGGTTCTATGGTTCTATGGTTCTATGGTTCTAGGTATATACACAGCATGGGAGAAAACCAGTTGTATCTCAAGGCTCTATATGCCCCATCTTTCTATCACATCTTTCCAATGTGATAACACGAGGTCTGTTGCATGTTCTTATAAGCCACTGCTACCTAAACACCTTCTTTTCCTAGCATTGACCTTTCCCCTCCCTTGCTTTGACTTCTTCTCACTTCAATTTCCCAACTCTTTCTCTCTTCCACTGCATTTCCTCAGCAAAAAGATTATGTAATTTGTCTATTTGAGATAATGCTAATTAACAAGTCATATTTTCAACAGGGAAAAAGAGGGACTTAGTTACCATAATAAGATTACTTATAGTGTCTTTTTCCTCAACCAGCACCAGTTAAGAATACTCATAAAAGTTGAAGAAATTTAGTAATTTTGAGTCCTATCTCCTTGCCAGACATTGAAACTTCAATGTAAAATTTAAGGACAAGACCTATCTCCTTAGGAAATTGATCTAGACTAGGAATTGCTCATGAATGAATGAATGAATAAAAGATCCCAACAATTTATTAATTATTTTTTCTTTCAAAAGCTAACATTTAAATATCATACTATAGAATTGGGCATAGAAATTAAGTAACAAGAAAGACTGTAAATAATAGAAAATTTTAGGGATACTTAGAGGAGTATAATGAGAAAATGTTTAATTAATGAGTGGACACCTGTCATCAAAATTGTTCTCATTGGTTAATGAAATATGATGTGTTATAAGCAAACTACATTTTTGATGTACAAAACTACAATATACTAGGAAACACAAAATAATCCATCTCATCTCTCGTCTCTAGAAAATGCATTACAACATAATAGAGATCCCATAAATCATTCAGTGAAATAATGCGTGTGCTATAGTACATCATGAACCAGGCAGATTATACTAATGTCAGAAAGGCAGCTCATTAGCTGCATTATACAATGAGTAAGCAATCACCTGGCTGTACAACCTTCATATCCCTATTATCATCAGAACAAAATGAAGGAAAATCTATCACAGTCATTTTTCATACAGTCACGTGACCAACATTTTCTCTTGTTTTCTGCTATTGAGATAAGTGCCCTTGTACTGTATGTTTTGTGCAGTTCTGACAGCTTTGCAGACCCTGGCTATAAGCCCTAGCTAGAAAATCTGTTGCACAGCTTTTGAAAGGGACGTGTTATAATCAAGGGTGCCAGAGCCTATCATAAGGCAGAAAAGTAAGAATTGCAGCGCCATCTTTTAAACAAAAACAGTAAGAATTCCTGTAAACTCAATGCCTCGGCGAAGGATCAGGACAAAAATATAATTAAAATAAAATTACATCGTACATATTTATTATATTTATAAATATAATAACTAAAGTTATTATCTTTTTATTTAGAAACTATTTTAAAAACATTAGCTTTGGATTTGCAGAACAGATAATTATATGTACTGAAGAAAAATGACAGCATGTTATCTTCAGTCTTGGTTAATAATGTGTTACTTTTATCTAGATACTACGTAAGACATTCATGGACCCATTAATGGTGTCCGCCTTTCCTAGGTATAACTAAGGTTCAGATCCTGAAATACTCAAGGGTGCTATTTTTCTCTGTCAAGATATATGCCCATAATTTGGGAAACATTAATGTTATTGAAGTCATTATTCAGTTCCTGCCTAAGTCTGTTGGAATTTAAGTCCTCCTGAAACTACATAAATACTGATGCCATCCTTCAGTCATCAATCATCAAACTGATGAAGGAACTAGCTCATATAAAACACAAATAAAAAAATGGACATGCTAATGGTGATGAACACAGAATCATCACATAATAATAGAAAGATTTGTATTGAAAAGGACCTTGAAGATCATCTAGTTCTGGCTTCCCTGCTGTGGGCAGAGACACCCTCTGATAGAGCAGGTTGCTCAAAGCCCAGTCCAATCCTTGAACATGGCTAGGGGTTGGGCATCCATAATTTCTCTCAGCAAACTGTTCCAGTGCCTCACCACCCTCATAGCAAAGAACTTCTTCATAAGATCTAATCTAAAACTACTTTTTCTTAATTTAAATCCATTCTCCTTTCTCCTGTCACTACATGCCCTAATAAAATGTCTCAAATTTTCTTGCAGGCTCCCTTCAGGTACTAGAAAGCTGCGATTAGGTCACTCAAAGGCCATCTCTTCTCCGGGCTGAACAATCCCAATTCTCTTAGCCTCCCCTCAAAGGACAGGTGTTCTATCTCCCTGACCATCTTGCTGACCAACTCTGGATTAGCTCCAAGAGGTCCATGTCCTTTCTCTTCCGAGGACCCCAGAGCTGGATGCAGCACTGCAGGTGGGATCTCACCAGAGCGGAGTAGTGGGGCAGGATTCCCTCCCTTGCCCTGCTGGCCACAATGCTTTTGATGCAGCCCAGGACACAATTGGCTTTTTGGCCCACATGATGCCAGCTCATACCCAGCCTCTCACCTACCAGCACCCCCAATCCTTCTCAGCAGAGCTTCTCTGGACCTGTTCGTGTGCCAGCCTGGACTGATACTGAGGGTTGCCCCAACCCAGGTGCAGCATCTTGCACTTGGTCATGATAAACATCATGAGATTCCCATGGAACATTTGTCAAGCTTGTCTGTGTCCCCCTGAATGGCATCCTGTCCTTCAGGTGTGTCACCACAACTGTCAGCTTGGTGTTGCTTGAAAAATTCCCGAGGGTGCACTTGTTCCCTTTGTCTGTGTCATTAATGAAGACATGGACTCCTGAGGGACACCCCTTGTCACTGATATCTGTAGGAACTCTGAAGCATTGACCACTACCCTCTAGATGTGACCATCCAAACAATTCCTAACCCACGGTACAGTCCACCCATTGAACCCATCTCTTTCCAATGCAGAGAAAGGGATGTTGTGGGGGACAGTGTCAAAGGCTTTACAAAGTCCAGATAAATGACATCTGTAGCACTATTCTGACCCAGCCCACTGAGGTAGTCTCTCCATCACAGAAGGTCACTGGGTAGGTCAGGCAGGAATTGCCCTTAGTGAAGCCCTGCTGGCTCTCAAATCACCTCCTTACCCTCCATGGGTCTTAGCGCAGCTTAGCACAGGAAGGATCTATTCCATGGTCTTCTCAGGCAAAAAAGGGCAGGTGTCTTTCTGAGGTGAAGACACTTATCCCAGCACACAAAGACTAGGCTCAGTTACAGTGTGAGATTTAGTATGGAGGTAGTAGTAAAGTAAAACTTGTTGCCTCTCAGATGGAATTGTGTTGTGTCCCCATGTTAAATTAATCCTTGCATGTGACAGGTGACATATGTCACTTTTGCACATTCAGCAATAACCTCAGTACAAATTGATGCTTTGATGCACAAATCTAAAGTCCACTTATATCATCTGCATGAGGCTGTAGTTAGGTATGAGTGAAACACAGGGTGGAACAAAGTCTGTTTCTGATAGATAGTGTAAATCCAGTCTAAATATTCCAGAGTTATGAAGCTGGAGAGATGACTGCCAATTTGCTGACTATGTGATATGTATTTCTGCAGGTAGGTGAAATAGAAAATGAAAAATCTCCCATTAAATTGTACATAAAAATACAGCAGAGGCTGACCCAGCAGAAAAATATGTATATTAAATATACTAGCTATATTAAGTACATATATTAATTAATACTAGCCAAAGAGGATTTTTATTGTTCTTTTGCCCTGGGGTTCTCTGAATCAGAGATGAAAACAAGAAAAAAAGGGGTTTGCACTTCTTAGTGCAGCTCTGCAAGCAAAGCATGGTCTTTGTTGAGGCAAAAGAGATCAGTAACAACTATTTTCAAGTTTTAATGTGAAAACTTTGAAAGTCACATACTAAACAATCAATTTATACTTTAAATAAGCATCCAAATTTATTTTCTTCTTCACAACTCATAGGAGAGATTTATGTTCATATATATATTCATAGAAAACTACATGGAATAGTTGTGCTTCACACTCATTCTAGTCTCATTGATCTCTTGAGCAAGAAATAACACAGTTGAGATCCAGTTACTCTGATTTTTCCTTTATATTGCATTCACAAACCTTTCGTTGTTGATTGATATATTTTGTTTTTTGGTGGAGGCATATGAGAAATTAAAAGCAATGTCAGCAAAATACTGAATAATATAATAAAAATTCATGCATCTGTAAAAATGGTAGGCTAAAAGAAGGATAAACTTATTTATATGCTGCAAATAATTCATATACTCTGTGATTAAATAAATAAAGGGGATTTTTAAAAATAATATTCTAAGGTAGGTAGTAAGAAACTATTCTAGTATTCTCAATGAGTTAATAATTTCTTATATTTCATATAGTGGGAGTGTGTTTTAGAATCACACTGTAGGTATTCAGGTGTTAGAGAGTAAGGATGCACCTACTGTAGGTGCAAATAGGCTTTCATTGAGATGATTTACAGTCTTCCTCAGTGTGTTATTATTACACAATAATACTTTGTTCAATGACTGTGTAGAGTTTTCATTAATGTTAATGTGGAAAATTGACCCCTAATATTTTGTAATTAGTGGTATGATAGTGACGGTATTGTATAATATGTTCCTGTGAATGTGTTTATCTATGATAAATAGAAATGTGACTTTGGAAACATTTTCTATTTGATGATACAGTAAGCCTTCAATTTCCGCACTGCAATACTGACTAAATATCAAAGAAAACAAGAACTCAGAATTCTGTCTGTGGAAAACTTCAATGTTTTCTTACTCCTATTTATAATTTTTAAAGTACATCTCTATTTCTTAAATCAATATCAGTAGTGCATGTTTCTAAAAGCAACCTTTCCTCTAGAACCATGTATCTCAAAGCACTCATTAAACAGGGGAGTCTGTCTCTATAAATCTTATTTATCTCTCTGTGTGTAAGGTGCTACTAAGACAGGCTGTAGTAAAACGTATGCTAGTACAATTCTTCCTTTCTATATGAGTAAAATGCTAGTTCTACCCTTGCTGATAGTCTTTTTTATCCTCTGGAGGAATATCAAATGAGATGAGTTATACACATCCTAGAGAACTAGAGTCATAAGGTGACATTTTCATGTTTTTTCTGTTTTATTAAATACTCTCCAAAGACAACAAACTCCACAATTTTATTAGTAAAGGTCACTTACAGAATTCATTTCCATTTTCTTTGTTCTTCAAAAAGAATATTTTATAAGTGAAAAAAATCTATAACAAAATCTTTTTCCCATTCCCCTGTTTGCTCACCTAAAATACAATTATGACTATTAATCTGCATATTAATAATGATAATCATGTTTTGGTCTTTAATGTAGTAACTTATATATTCCTTTTTCTTTCACCTCTTTTATACTGTGTTCTGAAATAGCACGAATAATGAAAGTTACCAGAGAGTACTTGGGAAAAGACCGGGGATATACAATGTGAATAAATTTTGAAAATTTATAATTTACCTATTGACTCTACATTAAACCACTGGGGACATTGTTCATTATCTTAACTAATATACGAGTTAGTTATATTAAACATCAGCCAGTATAAAACTTTATTTTTAGTGAAAAAGACAGACATACCTGCTGTAATTACCTCTAAACTTTACTTTACTGTTTATTAAAAAAAATATACACAGTGCTTTAGAGCGTGATATGTAATAATACCTATAATACTGGGGGGTGGGTAGGTAGGTAAAAAAAATCCTCAAAATCACATTGGAATCACATAAAGTAAATGCAATTTATCTTATATGGGCATCATGAAAAAGTACATTATTTCAAATAAACTAGTTGGACCAAAGACATGACTATTTTTAGGCATATCAATGAATGGAAATGAAATTCTGGTTTTTTTAAATTATCAAATCCTCAAATACTCATTTGTTGCTGACTTGTATATTAAAAGGTGTAACCCTTTTTGATTCGATGAGAAATTGATGTTGAAGAGCTGTGGGTTATTGTCAGCATGATCTGAGTCTGTCTGCATAAGATTGCCATTGCTTTCTGCTTTTCTTTGTTATAGTACCTTGAAATTATTATAGAAATGGAGAAAATCAGCAAATAAGTCAATAAACAAAAAATTAATTACACATAATTTTTATCCTTCAGCTTCATGGATTCCAGTCCACATTTTTTTGTTTAGTTCTTGTCTGCCAGGAGATGGAGACAGAGAATTTGAATCTTCCATCACTTCTTTGCAAAAAAAAAAAAAAAAAGCACAAGAAAAAAAACCCCAGAAAGATAAAACATAAGTAGTACATAAACACCCATTTTAAGACATTATTTCTTGGTCTTGTGTTGCCCTTGTTAAACATATCTCTTATTGCCAATAGTGGTTCTATAAATAAATATTAGAAAACAAAAGACATTAGAAGAGTCTTTGTTAAAATTATTCCTTTGTTGAATTTGTATCAATGTGTACATGACTTGAAGAGAATATATTGCAGTTGCTCCTAGTTTTGAATCTAGACCATTGTTACCATCTAAAAAATGTGAAGATTTCAAAGAAGTGTGAACAAATTAGAAATAACATTATATTTGTCTCTCAACATTGGTGTTAAGTGTTTGATTCATTTATGTAATATTAGTACTCAGACTTGAGAGACCTAAAATATGTATGTCTGAACAGAGGGCAGTGAAAAAAAATAAGAATAAAAATCAGGGGTTTTTAAATTTACTGAACACTTTCATATATCTTGCATCAAACTGTATATAAACTTATTTTTATTTTAACTTTGTAAATTTTAGGTCCTATAGGCATCACATTGTCCTTGAAAAAAAAATCTTTATTACTGTATTTGTGTCTTGTCATATTTAGTTACTTTACTATTAAAAGAAATATATCATTATTAATTATTGGTTTGTTCCAGATCAGATTCTAATTCAAGTATTTCTTTGAAAGCCTGAAAAAAAAAAATCTATCTCCTTCAAAAGGAGACAATGGTTTTTATTTGATGAGCTGGAACACTGCTAATAATTAGAAATGGTTATTCAGAAAAAAATTCTTGGGAAAATATTCCCAAAGAAATTTTTACTTCGTTTTCAAATCCATCCAACTATCCACATAGTTATTTTAATCTTTCCTTGAGAGTATACTCTTTCCTTAATATCAGTATATAATAAATGTTTCAAATAATAAAGAAAGGATTTCTTTTGTGGATACACTCTTTTTTAACAGTCTTAAAATATTTGATTGCTTACAACTGTACTTTTCATGTGCAATACACATTTTCATGAGGGATCTTGCAGTGCCTGGAGATATTGGTATACGTTCCCTTCAAGAACATATTCGCTTTGTGATAATGAAAAACATATTCAGTGCGTGAATATTATGGCTTCCCTATATAGCCAGAAGACAAAGCTTCTGATTATAAATGCATAATAATAAGTGAAAGTCCTGACAAAACTGCTGCCAGGAACACTGAAGACAAATGAAAAGTACATACAATTTCTGCAGAGGCCCTGCAAATCTGGCAGGGCAGAACTAGCCCAAAGGAAGGCAGAGAAGTATAATGAATGCTTCTTTTATTCCCTACTGGATGTCAGACCTTTCAGAATTCCTCAGAAAACCACATTTTTAGTTCTCTTTACTGTTTATGGGCTTTTTTTATAGAGATTTAGGGTTTTTTTCTAACAGGGTCAAGTGGATGAAAGGAAAACATCTCATTCCTTTGACTAGCAAAAGCTATCTTTCCTAAAATAATATAAGAATTAATGAATTTGTCACTCAATGAATACTGAAGAGAGGTAAAAATAAGGGGAGCGTAGAAGAGGCAAAATAAGGCACAATTTTCCTTGACAAAACTTCTGGATTATATTTCTAAATGTAGGTTAAGAAACAAAGGAAAAAATAACATACATATTCCCCTCAAAATCACTGGCTCATATGTTCTGCTAGGGAAATCTTATTTCCCACTTACATTTGTTAAAATAAATTGGAATTCATTAGAGTACACTTATGATCATTGTGACCTCCAGTCTCCTTGAAATTAAGTGGGGAGCTGATAATTATAGCAATAAAGCGTAGCACTGCTACAAAACTGCAACTTACACATGGACATATATCAGCACATCCTGATCCAGGACAGAGTTCTACATAAGATGACTTCTAAAGGAAACATACAATAGCTACATAAATGAAACATCAGCTTCCCTGACACTTCCTGGGTATTGCACAATGCAGAAGGAGGTAGCAGCTCCTTTTCTTCCCCTCACACCTTATGATGTATTGCAATAGGTCACTAAATTGGAGAGATATGGATTTGAAGGGTGGACCATTTAGTGGATGAGGCATTGGCTGGATGGATGCAGCTAGAGGGTTGTGCTTAATGGCGCTATGTTCCAGGCAGAAGCTGGTGATGGAGCTCCACAAATATAACAGCTATTTAAATTTATACCTGGAGGAAATATGCATCCTCTATAGTAGCTCAGTGCTTACTGAAGTCTTCCAGGACATAGGAGAACCATTTCAAGTGTTTCCCCTCTTCTCTGAGCGGTTCATTAGTATTGAGTTGTCTACACTCTGGATAGATAGAAACAGCAAAACTATGGCATTTTATGTGACAAGTGAATTCAAATACAGTACAGCATGATCTGTAGCTGGGTAGTTTATATAACTTCTCTGAAAAGTTTTGTATCTCCTTGAACTAAAAGTTCTGATCAAAGCACATACCTGCTTCTCAGTTTTCCGATTACGGAAGAGTTACTGGGATTAGAGAGCATTTTCCCAGTGCTGTTTGCTTGTGAGGTCCTGAAAGTTATTTATAGTGAAGTTGTAACAAAGCATTTTGAAGGTTGGTCAGAGGAGATGAAAAATGATATCATTTTGGAGCCCTTACAGAGACAATATTGTGACAGGGGAAACAAAGAGAAAGAAGCCAGTGACAGAGTCAGTGTATAACAGCTCTTGTTTCAGTTAAGCAAAGTACTCTACAAAGGAATGAAAATCTGCCTTTGAGTTTCCTATCTCATTCCATTGATTATAGCAGGGATATAAGGCCCACATATGTCAGTTTAGATATTTTTGTTTGTTCCCAAATGTTAATCAAAATGAATAAGCCTTCCTCTGAATAATTAAATTGCTGTTTAATTTGCTAATATTTACCATCTCTGATATGTAGGAAGACACTTAACTGCTGGAAGCAAACAAGCAGAAAAACAGTGCTAGTACTTGTGACCAATAAGCCTCACTTAAGATAGAAGTGAAACTCAGAATAAAAAAATATTGTAGTCAAGAAAAAGTAGTGATTTTATCATGGGCATAAAATTAAAATACATGTTTAACATTGCTTTGCATATATTGCTCCGTTAGGAGAGAATATTTCAATAGTTCTGTAGAAATAACTATGTTGCAAAAGCAAACTGATACATCATGTAAAAAAGCTTTAAACTACAGTATAGAGTTAATTTAAATATTTAGAAAAATGACAAACATATTAGGAGAGTGAAAAAAAAATGTAAATTGTATAGAACCAGACTTTTTACTGCTCCTCCCTTTTTCTAGACATTTACAATGGCATTATAATTCCAAAACTTAACAGTCCTGGTCTTTGTGCACTGCAGATTGATGATGTCCCATCAATTTACTACCCCTGTAATGCTAAGATATACCAGCTATTAAACCTTTGCTTTGTAAATCTCTATGGGAGGTGAGAGAAACTGGTGATTAAGTCTCAGCAAGTCAAGAAACATGATTGTATATTGAATTTAAGTGCAGCTTTAAAAATAGCTTTCATCAAAGATAGTTGCACTGTAAGAACTGCATACATATATTATCTGAGAGAGGTCACCTAAGAGCTGAACCCTTTGTAAATAACTTAGAAAACTAAGAAATATCATTGGCTATTCAAGGAAAATATTATGGATTAATGCAAATAGGGATGGAAGTATAAATTAACAGCATCATAGCAAATAATAGCAATAGATAAGTAACTGATCACTCAGTGTTTGGTCTGATCTATACATATAAGTATAATCACCAAACAGCACTGAGCTTTGACCAGATTCCAACATTTCTATTTTAAATTGAGAAAAATCACAATTCAGATTTCTGTGTATGGTGTCTCCTTAAGGATTTGTGAGGCTGACAAAGTTAGACATCCTGAGTTTTTACAATCCTGAATTGACAACTCACACCCTCATATGCTCCCAGACATCACTCACATGCTGACGTGCTCACAAAGCCCCACACTCAACTGGGAGCAGGCAAGGATCAAGCTGTGATAGATCAGCCTTTCAGGAGCCAGGGTTGTTAACTTCATTAATGTCACTAGCTGTGCCACTAGGCATCCCAGTTCAGACTTCTAGGACTCAGATGAAGCTAACATAAAAATATTTTTCTGAAATAAACACAGGTAATTACTTCAAATGACATTAACTTTTACCTTGGTGAGAATAAAAATGTGGAGATTTGAGTTAGCATTAGTTCGGCAAAGATTTATATTTGCTGCAGAAAGATTTTCTTTAGATCTTTTCTTAGCCCACAGTTACTCAACCATACTTTTATCTTCCCCTAAGATGTCAAATGTCATATTTGCATTTTATTTGCATGACTGTTAACCATAAATTCCTCAGCTTTTTTCAAGATAGGAGGGTCATAAATCCTGTCATGTAGTTTTTCAGAGTAAAGAAATGAGAGACACAAGTAGCTTAGAACTTTCTTTTCCAGGAAAAATGGTGTGTTTGGTTGAGATTTTTTTTGTTGTGTTGTTTTTTTTTGTTTTTTTTTTTTTACTTTATTTCCAAGAATCATAGTTTTAAAATAAATCAATTCATTCTTAGGAGAGAAAAATAATGTATTGACTGATAAAACAAAAAAGAAATGAACTAAGCAATTAGATCAACTCAATGATTTGCCCCTCTAAGATGAGTTTTAGTAAAGTTTTTCCCAATCCCTTTGTTATTTGACTAACTCTCAGAAGTCAGTACTTTCCTTACTTCATTAGACAGAGATCTGGTTCTGACTAAAAGAAGGCAGTATCTTTTGTGTTCACATTTTTATATTATTGTTGAACTTTGGAGAAAAATAAAACTACTCATAGGAAACTTTATTTTTCTTCATTAGTTTTCTTACAGTCAAAATTTCATACTGGTTGTTAAGGTAATATTTATTGTTCTCTTCAGTAGAAGCAAGATATTCTCTGTATCTACACAAATTTCTGTATATGGTTGACGCAGTTCCATGTTATTGTATCCTTGATTAATTTACTACCTCAGTTTTAGGGCGCTGACAGAAAGGACTCTTACTATGTGAGCTTGATTTACTTATTGATCACATTACTGTTAAAAAGTTCCTATATTTTGAAGGGAATTAATTCACTTTCCCAGACTGACCAAATCAATTGTTTGTTCTGATGAAAAATTTCCAGTGGGATAAGACTTTCTGAGATATCTAAGTTTTCTAGGCAATATAGGCACTTTTGTTAAGATGAAGAATATTTTTGAGCAAAGTCAAAATGGTTATATAATTTACTATCAACATTCAGATAGAAGAGGCATAATAAATTCACTGTATGTGGACTTAATATAAACACCACAAAAACCAGTTATATTTAAATTTTAAAATTATGCAAAAAAAATAATCTTTTTTTATCTCAAATAAATTGATGAGGAAAGGAAACTGAAATTGCATGTTCCTGGCAAACAAAAAAAACCCCTCAAACAAACAAACAAACAAACTGGAATTAATGATAATTAATGATAGAAAGTTCACCACTGATAAAAAAGATTTTTTTCATAAATCCACATTGATTACTGTAATAAAAATAGCCATGCTGATGGAAATTAGAACAGGACTGTCAGTTGTGCTCAGTCTCAATCAATGCCCCAAGATTTGAAAATATTTTAATACTCCATTTCTGAATCACTTTTTTTGGTTATTAATACCACTTAGAAACAGACTGTCAACAAACTGGAGATACACAATTTAAAAGTACAAATCAATCATTTATCGGGTAATGCACACATCTGAAATCTTGGCCTAATGAGTTAGTGTAATATTAATATGCTCACAACCCCTGATGGGAGACACAATGAGACTTTAATGTTCAGGCAGTGCTCAATCAAGTGAAGACAAGCCAAGCTCTATGAGTGCTCTTTATGTCAGGCACATTCTCAAGGTTTCTGAGTTATCATTGTCTGGTGCCCTGGCGTTTTATTCTTATGGTTTTGTATCCTATCATGAAACTATTTCTCTTAAATACTTGAGCTACTAACTATTCTCATCTCAGTGATTAAAATTCTGTCAATAATTTTAAGTTCTCACATGCCTTTTAGCTCACACACTTCCTTACACCTTGATCACAGTTAGAGATCAGGCAGAAGGGTTTGGAGCAGGGGCTGCAGCTTCCTGTGATCTGAGAGCGTCAGGGTCTTAGTGAGGTGGCTGGGCAGTTAGGGCTGGTCCAGCCTCCTCAGATCAAAGCAGGGCAGGCGCAGGGACACCGAGGCAGCCCCAGCCCCAAGCATCTGGCACCTTCCTGGGGATGTACCATACTGTGGGCCCACAGGTGAGAGTCAGGACCAGATGTGGTGAGGACAGCATTTGATCTAAGATCGCTGAGCCTCTGTACTGTAGATTTAAGTATTGGTGGAGCAAAATTGATTTGTTTAAACCAGAGATTTAAATTCAGTCAAAGACCCTGATGTTTTCCCTTTTCTTTATTTGAGTTCTAGTCCTTTTGAGATGATTATGACCTGCAGAGAGAGCTTGACAAATTAGAAGATTGAGCAATCACCAACCATATGAACTTCCACAAGGGAAAGTGCTGGATTCTGCACTTGGGAGGGGCAACCCTCAGCGTATGGACAGGCTTGGGAGTGAGATGGTGGAAAGCAGTGCCACAGAAAGTGACCTGGCTGATTAAAAGTTGAATATGAGCCAGCAGTGCCCTGGCAGCCGGGAGGGCCAACCCTGTCCTGGGGGCAGCAGGCACAGCATGGCCAGCTGGGCAAGGGAGGGGATTGTCCTGCTCTGCTCTGCTCTGGGGCAGCCTCACCTCCAGTGCTGGGGGCAGTTTGGGGTAGTACGATATAAGAAAGATACTAAACTATTAGAGAGAGAGTCCAAGGGATGGCTATAAAGATGGTGAAGGGCTTGCAGGGAAGCTGTTATGAGGAGCAGCTGAGGTCGCTTGGTCTGTTCAGCCTGGAGGAGACTGAGGGGAGACCTCACTGCAGTTACAGCTTCTTGTGAGGGGAAGAGGAGGGGCAGGCACTGATCTCTCCTCTGTGGTGAGCAGTGACAGGACCTGAGGGATGGTCTGCAGTTGTGTCAGGGGAGGTTTAGGTTGGATATCAGGAAAAGGTTCTTCGCCCAGAGGGTGGTTGGGCATTGGAATGTGTTCCTCAGGAAATGGTCACAGCACCAAGCCTGACAGAATTGGATTGTTTGGACAATGTTCTCAGGAACACAGTGTGATTCTTGGTGCTGTGCAGTGCAGGACTAAGAGTCAGACTTCATGTTTGTTTGAGGTCCTTTCCAACTCAGAATATTTCCTTAATTCTGTGAAAGTAACTTCAAAAAAAACCAGGTTGTCTTTCAATTATAAAGCTGGTATTTTTGGCAATGTGACAAGATAGTTTTAAAGATAAATAGAGATAAAGAAAAATCTCAATTCAGCAAGTAAAAAAATGTAGAAAATGTTTTTAAATATCTTGTGTTCAGAGTTAAGTACAAACACCCCGCATATTCCAAAAGATTATGTGCTTACAGCTTCAATCTGTATGTTTCATATGTTTTTAAATACATTTCCCCTTTCTTTTACTGGTGTTTATCCTCACTTTTGAATTCTCTTTATGCCTAATTTCGATTTCCCTTCAGCAATAACAATATCTATAATCACTTCAGTGACATTTTCTACCATTTCCCACTTTGAAAGTGTCACAGAATCACTGAAGATTGAAATTTCCAAACAATTTCAATCAACCAGTGAAGAACACCTGCTTGTTTTCCTAGTAGAAAAAATTTGTAATTTAAATAAGAGAAGTGCAGAGTAACACTTAGGAAACAGACACTTACAATGCCTTGAAAAATAAATATATAAAATAGGACGTTCTGATGAACCAAAATAATTGTATCTGTGACATCTAATTCAAAGTGTTACATATGGTAGCAACCAGTGCCCAATTATCCATAACTAATTGGCATTGTAATTGTCTTTAATCTGAAATAGACAATTAAACATGTTCTGGACTGTTAACTGGTTCATATTTTAGGTGTTCAGCTAATTAGACATTTCCTAAACTGTTAATTTTGCATATGACTAATTTGTGCACTAAAATCATACCTTAATAGGATGTTTTATTTTTTTCTGATCAGCTAATGCTAGTGAAAATTTCCCCACAGAAGTAAAATAGAGATACCTTCTTCAAATACAGTAATTAAATTAACTTTTCACTGTCTATATATAAAAAGTAAAGATTAGCAACATTTTCTACTGTGAATAGTCTTAAATGGAATTGAATACCCTCTGCTTTCATTTACATTAGTATCTTTCTTCAGACTTCAAAAGACTTGACAGAAAGGATATGTTTTGGAGCATAGAACTTTGTTTTGTTATAAAATATTCTAGCAACAGTATTTTTTGCACAGAGAGAGAAAAAAATACTAAATCCACCGTTTGATCATTTGTACACATGGGTTTAGGTTTTCTTCTATTTTTTCTCTTTCTCTCTCCCCCTCTCTGTTCCTCCCCTTTCCCTTCATTTTTCTCTGCCCATCTTCATTCTGAACTGTACAAGAAATAGATGGCATTATGTAAGTTATACAATAATTTAGGAATGAAACCGTGTTGAAAATGTACAGGCATGTTTGTGAGAAAATAAACACGTCAAATTTGATCCTGTCTCAGTAAAAATAATGATTGCAATGCCTTAGGTCTACATAAATAGCAGAGTTTTGACCTTTAAGATCAGAAGTTACATGGGACAGTCTGCTTAAGAATAATAAGTATTTTCAAAATTTAGTTGGAAATACTAAAATGTACTTTAAGCAGAAAAAGAGGTTTTACCATTGGTGAAGTGGAACCCAAGTGACTGTCCAAAGCTAGAACAGAATTTTGTGGAATTGGTTACCTCCTTGCACCCAGCTCTCACAAATCAGATGTAAACACTTGGAAACTCAGAGGTTTGCTGCAATGCCTTCATAAACACCCATTAACAATACGGGAAACCTGACTTCTTTATATATAAAGTGTAATTTGTACTTCAGTAATACGTACCCATTTTACAACCTTGTGAGTTAAGCCTGGTAGTCAGCTAAGATCCACAAGCTGTTTGCTCACTTCCTGCAGTGCAAGTGGGAAGGGATTTAAAAGGGCAAAAGTGAGAAAACTTGTGGCTTGAGATAATGCAACAATAACAAATATTTAATAAATGATGGAAAGATGTTCATGCAGCCAAAGTGAAATAGGGAATTCACTCAGTACTTCATAACCACAGACAATGTTTAGTGAGATGCTGGAAAGCAGGTAACGGTCACCTGGGAAGATGGATTTCTTAGCTGTGAACATCTCCTCGCCCAAAGCTCAATAAAGCATGACATCATATGGCACAGCATGTCATAGAATCATATAATGGTTTGGATTGGATTGGAAAGGACCTTAAAGATGATCTAGTTCAAGTACCCTGCCATGGGCAGGGATACCTTCTACTAGAGCAGGAGGCTCAAAGTTCCATCCAAACTGGCCTTGAGCACTTCCAGAGATGGGACACCTGCAGCTTCTCTGGATAACTTGTTCCAGTGTCGCACCACACTCAGGGTGAAAAGGTTCATCGTAATATCTAATCAAAACCATCTCTCTTTCAGTTTAAAGTCATTCCCTCTAGTCCCATCCCTCCATGCCCTTGTCAAAAGTCTCTCTCCACCTTCCTCGTAGGCCCCCCTTAGGTGCTGGAAGGCTTCTGGAAAGCCTGCTCTGAGCCTTTTCTTCTACAGGCTGAACAACCCCAACTCTCTCAGCCTGTCTTCATAGGAGAGGTGCTCCAAACCTCTGATCATCTTTGTGGCCCCCTCTAGATTCACTCCAACAGATCCATGTCCTTCTTAGAGTCTTATATCTGATTGACTGATTGATTTGGGTCAGCTTACTTTCTAGGATGGGGCTCATGGGTCAAGATATGGACAAGGAGAAATCACTCACTAGCTACTGTCATGGGCAAAACAGACTTGACTTAGAGAAGTAGTTTAATTTATTAACAACCAAATCACAGTAGAAGAATGAGAAACAAAACAAAATCATCAAAACACCTTCCCTTCACCTCTCCCTTCTTCCTGGGCTTAATTTTACTCCCAGTTTTCTCTACGTGTTCCCCCACCATGGCTTGGGGGGCAGGGAAGGGGGGCTGCAATCAATTCATCACAAATCATCTCTGCCATTCCTTACCCCTCTGGGGGAGAATTCTTCCCACTTTTCCCCTGCTCCATTGTGGGTATCCCTCTGGTTGTGGTTTCAGGTATCTACCCCACTGTGGACCTTCATGGCTGCAGGGGTGCCCAGGAAAGAGTTAATAGTTGCAGTAGCTGGGAGGGGGCATGGCCAGGACTCTAATATTATTCAATATCACCTCATTTCGTTGCCAGGGGGAATTCCTTCCAGTCAAGAAAAATATGGAGGGGAGGAGAGGAAGCCAATGACGTTCATTTTCCTGGGGTCTGGGATAAGCATATATGTAAGTGAATCGCTGTCTCTTTTGTATACTTTTGTTATGAATGTCATTGCTATTACTTGTCATTACTGTAATTTCATTTTCTTATCTCATTGCTGTTTCCATAAACTGTTTTTATCTCCACCTGTGACTCTTTGCCTTTTGCGCCTCCAATTCTCAGCTCCATCCTGCCTTACCACAGGTTATGGGAAAGAGGGAAAGAGGCCAATGTATGGTTTTGAAGAGTCTTGGTGGGGGCACTCAACTAATGAGTGCCATTCCTAAAGCACGATAGGGGCACAGCTGCCTCACCATGGTCTTCACCACAAGCTGCAAGGTAATCTCTGCTCTTGCTTCCGGATTACCTCCTCCCCCTATTTCTGCACTGACCTTGGTGTCTGCAGAGCTGCCGCTGTCACCTGTCCTCATTCCTCTTTCTTGCTCGAATTGCCGTTGCACAGGTGTTTTCCCTGCTTTTAATGGTGTTATCCCAAAGGCTCTACCACCACCACTGGTGGGCTTGGCTTGGCCAGTAGTGGGTCCATCTGAAAGTCAGCTGCCATTGGCTCTGTTGGACATGGGGAAATTTACAGCAGCTTCTCACAAAAGCTACCCCTACAGCCCTGCTGCCGCTGAACCTGGCCAAGCAAGCCCAATACACAGTGCAAGCACTGTTCAGAAATAAATAAATAAAACGTCCCCGTATTGCCAATACTGTTTTTATCACAAAGTCAAAACAACACATATAAGCTAATACAGAGAAATTAATGCTGTTACAGAACAAAACAGTCCATAACTTAACTAGTCAATACTTTCACATCCTCCTTGGAAATACTGCCAACATTATGAGTATGTAACTTTCAAAGTGTTCAAGAAATTTAGAAGCTCCAGCTTCAGCGACAATTTTAGAGTGAATTTTCTGTTGCTGTGAAAGTCAGAACTAGAATGCAAAACCAAATAAATATTGAATCTTTATATGCAAACAGTGAGGATACTATTCATAAAATATTTTAACATGCAGGTGTTGTTGCATTTAAGGTCCATTTGCCAAGGATTCATTATTGTATCGGTTTGCCTCCATTAAGTATCACTGATCATTTTTCTCCTGATTAGACTACCCAATCCCTCCTGCATTTGCTACTGTGTTGTCATCCCTAAGTGACTTGTGAATTGAACCACTTAAAATGGACCATTTGCTAAGCAGTTCAGCTAATGATTAGATTTCCTTAGCTTGACTGTTAAGTGTGCTTATTGCCTTCATTCCTGGTGAGATATATTACAACCAAAAAAAGTTCTCATGCCTCCTTATAAATCATTGTGGATGTTCTTTGCATTCTTCAGGGATTTATGTTCAGGGTAAAAAGTTAACCAATCAGCTAGTATTTTCACTGTCTCCTTTTCTGGTTGTTTTAGATAGTATCAGAAAGAAATCAATCTTTGGAAGTGACTGTTGTCCAGACACTGAATTATAAACTCACATTTCCAAGACAGGGAGATCCTGCTCACTAATATATGAAGCTCATCAACACTGTGACCCCACATTTAGACCCAGGAATACCTTTATTCTTATAATGCAAGGATAGTAAGTTTTGGGCATACATTTGAATTAATACTTTGTGAGAGACAAAAATGCTATGGGTAATGGCTTAAACATTGTTGAAAAACGGACCTTGGACATTATGGCAAAATTGTATAAAAAAGCTGCAACCAGCAAAGCCCACTCCCCATCTAAATATTCCTTCTGACTGGAAATGCCACCTAACATGAACTTGAGAGAAGGGTGTTACTGCTGTCCATTTATCACTGGTCTAAGGAGAGGAATGTATCCACGAGGAAAGTCAAACCCAGCAGCTGTCCTGACAATCAGCTCTGTCTGGGTTTGGGGTGGGGGAGGCCGTAGCACACAGAAAAATAGCCTCTTCTGAAGAGCAGCAGCAGATCCCTCCATACACAAGTTAACTTTTTAGAGATAATGGTTATATACAAATGTCTTGGTTTGAAAGACAGGTATCTGCTAGGNAGACACAGTGATGGCAGTGAAAAATTTTTCCCTCAGCAAGAGCAGCCTGACCCCTCTCTCTCCGATGCTGAGAGCAAGAGGGGGAAGCTGTCTCCACGCCTGCCCTTTACCTCCCAAAACCTTGCCCAGTATCACGTTTTTTCCTTGGAGAGAAAAAAACTCTCGGAGACCAAAAACGAAAGGGTGTAGCCTGGTCCCAGCCACTTGTATTGTTTTGGTCAAGCACCCACAAGTACCCAGCAATTAGTCTCCTAGCGACTTTGTGGGGAAAAATTCTATAGGGAAAAAAAAAAATCAAATCTAACCCCCAACAACAAGTAAAATAAATTACAAATCAAACTAAGAGATGACGAATGAGCATGTCTCTGTTTTCTCACAGTTTTGCTCATTAACACTTCATAAGAGCTTTACCTAAAATGTTGCATATTCAAACTATAGAAGACCTATCAAAATTAGGAAAACGACAGAAATGGAAGATGACTCATCTTGCTTGAATGGTTCCTAAATAGCCAGAAAATTTATTCCTCGTAATTGGCACAGAGTATTTTACATCTTCAACACAGTGAACACGAGGGAAGTGCAATTTTGAACAAAATATAGGATACAGAAAAAATAATTTTTTTGGTAATAACTCCGTTTATTTAATATTTTATGGCCTTGAATAGGGATAAGAAATAACTCATTGCCTAATGAGCATTCAATTTATTTAAAGCCCTAGAAATCAAGGACACAAATTTTGCTATTGTTTTTCACTGCCAAGACATACCTCTATCTTTTGTTACATTAATTCTCTTGAAAATGGATTAATGTAATTTTCTGCTCTTGTTTCAAACTTTAAGATTAAGAAGAATCATCAGAGAATTTTAATATCTATTGTAGACAGTGAAAAATTATTAACTTTTGATATGTTTATTGTATAAACAAGAACATTAACTCTGAAACTGTCAAGAATTTTATCTCCTACTCATTACTCAACTTTTTCTTTGGGTTTCTGCAGCTGTAAACACTTTCATTATATTTTAAAATCATGACCAACTTGTTCTGATGCTTTAAAAGTATTGTTTGGGAGAACCAAATCATGTTGATACAGATCTCCAAGGAAAAATGGGCCATAAAATGGGAAAAGATGAGTAAGATGCCATCTTGGACAACTAGGGTTTTAAAGTTGTCTTTCACTTAGTACAATTTTTGTGAAAAAATGCAGTATTATAATAGAAACAGTGTGGCCAGTAGGACCAGGGCAGTGATTATCCCCCTGTACCTAGCACTGATGAGGCCACACCTCGAGTGTTGTGCCCAGTTCTGGCCCCTCACTAGAAGAAAGACATTGAGGGGCTGGAGCGAGTCCAGGGAAGGGCAATAGAGCTGGGTAAGAGGTTGGAGTACAAATCTGATGAGGAGCATCTGAGGGAGCTGGGGTTATTTCGTCTGGAGAAAAGGAGTCACCATCTCTGGAAATGTTCAAGAAATGACTGGACATGGCACTTGGTGCTATAGTTTAGTTGGCATGGGTGTTTTCTGTCAAAAGTTAGACTTGGTGATCTTGGAAGTATTTTCCACCCCTAATGATTCTACAATTCTATGATTCTATGATTTTCAACCAACCTTTTTTTGCCTGTTTGTTGGCAGAAGTAAAAACCAACAAAAGAATAAGAAAAAAATCATGAAGGAATATGTGTTACCCTTTTGCCTTTAGTGCAGCAATATGTACTGCTTTTCACCGAATGCACTTGTGAAAGTTGTTGAAAACACAAAATGAATATTCAAGACTTCCATATATTCTATTTCATTGATCATTCTCTGTCCTTAAATATTTGGTTTCTTTTCCGTATCAGTTGCTAATATTGTCATGGAAAACAGAGAACCTATAGCAGGAAGACTATGTCATTTGCCAAGGAGGCATGATTTGGGTATTCAAGATTGTTGAGCCTGTGGAGGAAGCAGGTAAAGCTAAGGATCCCACTTTCTGAACCAATATTTTAAATACTAAATTAAACTTATTGTGGAAGGTGTCAATTCTTATGTTTCTGTGACTGCATTAGATTTTTACAGAAATATGGCTTTATAGAAATCTATATTACAAAAATTCTGTCTTTCCTAGAGAGGAATTGTCTTCATACCTTGGTCAGTGTCCTAGTTCCAGCTTTAACCAGAAGGGGTTGATGTGCCTTGTTCCCTTTACGTCATATCTTAGAGCACGATGAAACGATGTTATCTTGTTATAGAAATATGTCATGTTAATATTTATAGTATAAAATTAAGAAACATAAAAATGGTAAATATAAAAGCAAATAGGATTTTTTATATGTAGATAATAAAGAAAACCATTTGAACTCTTAGTAGGTTTAAAAATAATATATCTATTTCATTACACAAGAGCCACTTTTTTATATATGTAAACATTAATATTCAGCTGTGAAAGTTTAGACATACTGTGCATATCTGTGCACCTGTACACATTTTAATTTTTGACATTTATAAGCAGGCATTTGTACATAACACCACTTTGAGCAACTTCATGATAATTTTCCCATTAATTTCAGCAGGATCAAGGTAAATTGCCTAAGGAAGATTCATATCTGAATTACACCAAGAAGCTTCACTAAGTAATATTCCAAGATAACAAAAATTCCAAGATAACAGAAATGAAATTGAGTTCAGCATGTGAACAGAAGTCCTGACTGCTCTTCACTTTTTGGGTGACTATCAGGAAAGAATAAGATGCAAAAGAAGTCAGTGACTGTTTAGTCAACACTGATTGACAAGGACCTGCTGACCTAAGCAGATGAAGTGGAAACTAACAAAATTTTTATATTTTTTTTCAATAGGAAATGGTCTATTTATTTTTAGACATCTGGAAATTAAAAAAAAAAAAAAAAAAAAAAGAAAAAAAAAAAGAGGTTTGGTATTAGACCACAGCAAGGTCATTCACAATAAAGTAGTTCAGGTCAAAATTGTTGTTGAAAAGTTATCCTGGCTGAAAGAGTGGAGGGAAGTACTACTGCTGTGAGATGAGAGAAAGATGGTAGAGTAGCACCTGCACAGACGGTGGAAGGAAGCAAACAGAACTAAGGAAAAGCAAAGAAAGTGCTACTCTGTGAAGCCAGATGATGACATGGATACATTATTATGAGATCAAATAGCAGGAAAATGAGAGATGTAAAACAACACTATTGAGGTATTTCCTCAAAGTGAGCAGACTTCTGAAAACTACCTAATAGGACCAAAAAGGAAAGGTTTACTGATGAGCAGATAGAATGTCTTTTCTTTCATTTTGAGTTCAATCACTGAGGACTGTAATTTATTCTGTGCTTAAAGCAGGAATGCTTACTTTGACAGCATCTGTAATTGACAGTGTTGCTAACCTACAACTTTTTGTGCACTACTAGAGGTTATGATTTGAATGAAAAGTCAGTGCCTTAGAGAGGAAGTATCTTCCAATATGGCTTCATCATTTGCAGAATGCTCTTCTTCATATTGAGTACAAGTAAAATGAAAAGCACAAAGACAGCTTTGCTTTCTTTTCTATCCAACTGTTCATAAAATTAATGAAGGCAATGGGAAGGAAGAAGGACCTATTCTTTTGACTGACAAGCTGAGGAAAGCCTGCAAGGTCTCAGTATTAAACACCAGAGATATCTGGAACATATAGCAAACCATAGAATTTCTGTATTTATAAAGCAGTCTTTTTCAGTCCCATTACACACAAAACTACCTGATGTTCAGTTTATAGCACCAGCAGTACCTGTGAAACACCAAAGAAAAATCAGAAAAAAGCATGTCTTTAATTTTGTTTACTTCGGTTATTTCCCAGGGAGTATGGTATTAACCACTTTACTTAAAGACTATAAAATATTTCAGATGGGTTTTTGTTAGGGGAAATGAAGGAGTAGAATTCAGCAGTTTTCATCAGATCAAACAGGTAGTTTTACTGTCTCTCTACCAATAGCAGAATCAATAGGTGACTGAGCCACTGAATCAAGAAAGCAAAGACTAGCACATGATATAAAAAAGACTGTGAAGTCACAGAAGACTATTTCAGGAGGAATAAGCATGCAATTAATTCAAAAAAAAAAAAAAAAAGAAGACAAAGAAAGAAGATCAAGGTTTCACACCTTTCATTCTATATACCTCGCTTACAGGTCTTTATACAGCCACTCTGAACTCCAAACTCTTCCGTTGTAAATAAATAAACACACAGATATGTATAGATATGAGTGTATTTTTTTTTTCCAACTGCAACATAGCATGAGTAGCTTGCAACAAAAACTAACATAACCAGATTGATGATTTGTCTTTCACAGAATTAATAAGTATGAATGTTGAACTGGTCATGAGGAAATACACCATGTCCAGGTTGATTACCGAACTACATATATCCCATAAAACTCTAGATTCTACTTTTGTGGGTGCTGGGTTGACTGCCAATTAAGTGTAGGCATCTATTGGAGCAACATGAGTCTACAGATACATTGAAGATATTGCTCTTCAGAGTGCCTTTCAGCCCTGATCTCTGAAGTGACTTTTGACAGAACACAAAATCACAGACCCACAGAATGACTGAGGATAGAAAGCATCTCTGAAGGTAAAGCCAGTCCAAATCACTGCTCAGAGGAGAGACAACTATGGTGGACTCCTGGAATGCTGTCCAATTAGTTTTTTAGTATCTGCAAGGATGGAGATTCCACAGAATCATTGAGCAACCTGTTCCAGTGTTTAAATACAATTTTTACCCGTTCACTGTTGTTCTGAATCACTGAAGCACTGAGGAGACTCTTTGACTTGATTATTGCTTCTCATAAGGTATTTATGTACATCAATAAGATTCCCTCAAGTCTTCTTTCCTCAGCCTAAACATTCCCATGTCTCTCAGGATCTCTCTGTAGGAAAGATGCTCCTGTTCCATAACAGTATTCGTGGCCCTTGAGTGGGATCTAGTGATTCCATCTCTCTCTTGTAGTGTGGAACCAGAAACTGCTCCCGTCACTCCAGAGTATCACAGAGATGCTGAGTAGAGATGGGGAATCACCTTCCTCACACTGCAGCACTGGATGCATCATTGGAACATCCCCTAATGATCACTGGGATTTTGCAGTCACTATGTCATCAGAACAGAGCCCTCTGGGGATGTTAGAGAATAGGAAGTACTCCAGAGTTCCTCAACTGAGACATGCAGAGATTCATCTACCAAATGTCTTACCTTCCTCAAAGGAGATAATGTCCGTCCTAAACTTTAGCTAATTGAATTGCAGCTGAACAATGTCTAAAACAGACTAGTCAGTAGTTCTTTGACCCTCTTGAGACAACTCATGGTAGAAAATCACATATTTCTTGACAGAGAAATTAATTTTTTTTTTTTTTTTTAATTCATAATGTTCACTGTGATTTTTTTGATAAAGTTGTATCCAGCATATTCCTTTCAATACTTTTGTATTCTTTTTGGAAACACACTTTAAAACAATTAACTGTGAATATTTGTGATGTTATGTCACTTACATAGTTCCACATTCTCAGTTGAATTTGTATTGCAGTTTTTAAGGAAAAGAAAATAACAAGAAAAAAATAAAGAAGCTAGTACAGCTATACATGACTTAAATTTCTATACTTTATAAAGAACAGATTGTAATTTAGGCTCAAATTACATAATAATTTTTAGTGATGAAAGGATTTGCTTCAAGTTTTTAGATTAAAATTATTTTATTTGGATTTGATTTGTTTGGTACAGATATATACAAAACAAAAATGTTCACTCATGCAGGATTCAAAGGCAGAAAAGCTATGCTTTTATTACCTAGACCTTACAACTAAAGGTGTTAGGTTACACAGAATTTAAGCCCAAGAGCTTAGACTGCCTGTATTTCGAAGCTGTGAGCTTGAATATTATGTGTGAGTCAGAATGATGGGATTTAGAGGTAGCATTCACCCACCTGTAACCACAAGTTCAAATTGTACTTCTGCAGTGCATGGAAAGTAAGGCATGACTGCTCCTAAAGCTGACATATTGACAGATGCAGCAACAGAAACTTTGATGTTTCCATTAGGTCTTAAATTTCACACTCAGTAATGAAAACAATGTGCCAGCACTTTTAAATGTTCTCAAAGCCATGCACCATTACCATTTTCCCTAACACAATTGCTTCAAAAACTTTTCAAATCTCAGCCCCCCCCTCCCCCCAGGAATACAAGACTCTTGCCTTCAAAACAATTTGAGCAATATTATCTAAGACACAACCCCAAAAATAAGACCAAGAAGCAAGCCTTTTTGAGAATAGAACAATGATGAGGTTTTTTTCTGTTGCAGGTGGGTACACATTTTGTGGGAAATTAAAATTTTGTTAAAAAACTCTGAAATTATACATAAAATCAGCTCAAGTCTCAGAGATAATTGCACACAAAGTAGCTATTAATGTTGGTTCACATGAGTTTCTATCCCTCACTGTGTCATCATGAGGATAAGTTAGTCTTCTAAGTGTCAGGCTAGAACAAGCTTCCCAAAGCAGCTCTCTATGGTGAAGTGAAACACAAATTTTAAATAAGGTTTACTTCTACTTGGCATGCAAGAACTATAGAAATAAGAAATTCAGTATAAGGGGAAAAAGCATCATGTTATGTTTGAAAGATCATGAATTTTTCAATTTAAATAAGACTATAAATATTCCATATAAATTCTTTCATTTAAACATAACTTGATATTTGCTCAAGTATCAGCTACATATAAAATAAAGACACTTGATGGAGAGGAAACTCATACACGTTGGACATCAATGTAATTTTAAATCCAGGATCCAGTCTTTCAAAAAGAAAATATAGTGCAAATAACTGATCCCAATTAAACTTGAACTTTGGTTCTCTTTTTGCCTCTATTCTAGGAAAACATATTTTACACAATAAAAGTGTAAATATCTGATTTCAGATTGTGTGGGTGAGGATTTTGTGACTGAGGACTGTGCATTTTATATGTTTTATATGAAAGAAGATTGAGGGTTAGCTGTTAATTCATGTTGATGAGGCCTGCTAATGTGACTTGAAACCTGCAAAGATGCATATTTCCATGCCAGTAGATTTTGACAAAAATACATGGGATGAAATAATTCAATTGCTCAACAATTATTTTGCCTACATAGTAAATTTTAAGACATAAATCAAAATTAAACTAGGTCCTTTACATTGTCTCTAGAACAAAAAGTGTTTGCCTTGTTTAAAAGATAAATTCTGTCCTCCTGGTCTTAGAATATAGTTAGAGTTTATGGGCACAAAAACCAGGTGGAACTAATAGTTATAGGAAAGCATTATTAGTTATGTATATTAATTTTAAAAACCAAACTGTTCTGGATGAGTTTTGTTTAAATCTAGTTTTATCTATCTTGACAACAAATTTCTAACATGTTTTTAAAACAGAACTTCAAAATGTTTAATATTTCCAATTCCAAAATACTATTTTCCTAGGAAGATCTTAAGTTTCTGAAGATGAAATACAGTGTGTGGTTCATTCTCTTAACATTGGCATATAAATCTTACAAACAGAAAAAAAATAAAAAGGCCTGCATAAAACACAGTAAATCAAGTTTTCTGATATTTCTACATTACAAGGCATGCCTCAAAATGCAACATAAAGGAATTTCTGTTACAGAGAAATATAGAAAGTATTAATTTAGATAAATATAGTCAAAAAATTCTCAGAATTTATTGCTTGAAGTTCTTGGGAAACTGATAGTATAAAAATAATGGAGACATTTTGGTATCTTGTCAAAAAATGCCTGGATAAATTTAAGGTGTCAGCCAGGTACAAATCTGTTGCTAATAACAGAAAAGAATCTGTTTCATGGACAAGCTTGACACAAAGTGAGGACAAAAACATAGTATTCATATAAAAACTTAGTACTCAAATAAATGCAAGATCTCTACATGTATGGCTGAGCTACTTCAACATAAATAAACATCAGGAAGATGTAAGCATACATTGAGTATTTCACAGCAACCTCTTTCTTTCAAAACTTCCTCAAAATGAAGTGAAGATTTATTTCTTATTATTGAAAAAAAAAAGACAGAATAAATCTGAAGGTGAAATATTTCTGCTACCAAAGTTTAATAACTTTATATAGTCTATATAACAAAGCAAAGAGCACATGAAGAACTAAAAGAATGAGAAATTGAAATTTATGGAGTGCGAGTAAAAATAATTAAAAGTAAAGAGAGCATAAAGAAAGCTGTGCTCTAAAGATTTCTACAATTGAAAAGGTTTTCTTTGTTGTCTGCGGTGATTAGTATATGCTGCAAAGTTTTTACAGTACATATCATAGCTTCATCAGTTGCGGTATCTCATGAAAATGCTGTTCTGTGCAATACCAGTTAGTTGGTGTGGGTAGTTAGAGAAAATCTGAAAGAAAATGCAATAGGTGCACTAAATATTAGACATTTCTGGATTTTTGTTGATTAATGATTCAGTTTAACATGACCTTTAAAATCATCTTTGCTTATGAGTATAAAAATAGCATTTGAACAAGATTTGTGAGAAATGAAGCAATGGATTCAGCATACTACTATTTAAGGCACCTAGAGGGAGAAAAAAAAAAGGTGATCCTATAACTAAAGATCAGAAATGTTTTTTTTTAACAAGGAACAGTTTTTAAAGCTTTCTTTTTTTCTGAATGTTCCTTATTTCGCAAGTGGGTTTTTGTTAGCAATAAATTAGCTTAATATTTTTGAAAGAAGTTCTTAAGACCCAATCAGATATCCCTGTTTTCCAGTCTTTGACTCAGATTTTAATTTGGCTTTCTGATTTCCAGCTATATAGGTACAATCCTTGCTAAAACCACTTATCCTCAGGACCAGGGAGTACTCTTTGGTGCTGTTTTATTTATTAGCACAGGTGAAGCCTTTGGTTTTATTTTTGGTAACTATCTGGGGTATATCACAAATGAGGAGAGACCAGGAGAATTTAGGAGCCTTAAAGAAGTGTAAAGGAACATTTTTCCACTATCTATCAGGCCAGACTCTCCTCACATTGGAAGGACAAGAAAGAGCCAACGTAAGTTTGAATATGGGAAATTTTCATCCAGTATAAGGACTGGCCTTGCTTAAAGGCGGATTTTGGCCTCAAGAGACTCCTTGAATCTACAAAAGTCTGTCATTCTGTGGATTAACATGCATACATCCTGCATGGATATGACAGATGTTCATGTCTGAAAAATAAATTTCTAAAAGAAATTAGGTAAATAAAAGCTCAACCTTTCTTAGGAAAGGTTTGAATCTTTAGCAAATTATGCTAATTTCTTGAGTCTCACGCAATCCTTTTGACAAGGGTTGGACTAGTAACAACAGCAATACTGTAGATATTTCCTGAAAAGAAAGGATACATTGGTTTGAAAACACAACTAAAAGAAAAGTAAGCAAGACTACAGGGGAAACTAGATTTCCTTTTCATCCAATCTCCCATTCCATTCCTGGTTTTAGGAATAAACTTTAAAACCTTTTATAATAATGATACTCAGAAAAGGGGTTGCAGGAAGTGCAAATAGGACAATAAGCTATTTACTATACACTACTTGAAGGACCTCCTCCAAGGATAACTTTAGATTAACAGTTTTTGTGGGGCAAGTAGAAATTTTAATTAAATGCAATTTATTAAAACCAAAAAATAATATTAAAGCCAAAAAACCTTCATCTGCTTTATAAAGGCTATGCTTTAGAACATAAAAAATTGATTTACTTCCTTACTACCAGCATATATACTTTCTTGCTATTCTATGAGTTCACAGGAAGATAGAAAAATGTTTGGATTTTTTTTTCTCTAAAGAAAATGAAAAGTAAATGTGCATGCATCTGAAGGGGGACAAATCAAGAGGGAATAAATGCACATGCATAAATTCTTTCTTCAAATGAAAGTTAATAAGTGAATTCACAATTTAAGCAGGTTATTGATATGAAAAAAAATACAGTAGAGACAGTGAATATTAAGCAAACTTGAGAAGACACAGTACTGAGCTACTCGAGAAATGAAGGGCTGTCATATTCTCATCATCCTTTAGACTTCAAAGAAAGAAATAAAAAAGACAAAGCACAAAATCCTGAAAGGCCAAAGGAAAGGTTATTAATGCTTTTTTTTTTTTTTTTCCTAAGGCAAAATGAAATCATAATGATGAGAAGCAGCTAATAGATAGGACAAGTGTTTTCAGCAAAACATTGCCAGGCACATGAAGGACAGGAAAGTGATTAGAAGTAGTCAGTATGGAATCACAATGAGGAAGTCATGCTTGATCACCTGTTAGTGTCCCAAGCGTTATAGCTGCAGTGCACTAAACCTGTTGCATTTCAGCAGTAGTTAAAGACAACAAACAAAGCCCTGAAATAGATGAAACTGTTCATTTTGCCTTTACTTTCCTCATATGCAAATTGTTGCCAACCTACCTGATTTCCCTTTTTATTCTTCACTCTTGCCTAACCATATCAAGCTCTGAAACTCCCTCCCTACCACTCAGATACATCTCCCATCTTAACCAAACTTTGCTGTTCTCTGAAATGAAAAGTCAGAACCAAAATCCTTATGAATTATATATTTTATTCATCAAGTTATAGAAAACTGGAGAGTGAATTACAGTGAAAATAGAGAGAAAAAGAAGGGGATCAAGAAGGTATGATGGACAATATTAAGAAAACAAACAAAAGCTAATTATCATGAACCAGAAAAAGGATAGCTGGGGCTGGAAGGGGGAGGGAGGGAAGTGGAAGTGAACTCCTATTCATTAATTTCATTTTTTCAGCAATGTCAAGATGATCAGCAAAAACCTGGATGTTTTGAGGAATCCTCAGTCTCTCTCAGGGATTCAGGAGCTCCAGGAATTTCCTCATCTAACCTTTCCAGACCAAACGGCTCTTGAGCAACTTTATTCCCATGCTTGTTGGTTCATTCTTCCACCTTGTCTTTATGACTCTATCAACAAAACCATCAGGAATGACAGTAGACCCCCTTACCACAGCTGACCCCTTACCACTTTTCCTGAATATTTTTCTACTTCCAGAGAGGTCTAAACAGAGCCACATCCTTCTGCCCTCTCATAAAAACCAACTCTTACAACTCGTCTCTGCACAGCTTCTCAGGTCAAGTCCCTCTTAGGACCACGATGTCTGAAAGAAGTGTATCAGACAGAATGTGTTTATCCGTCTAATTGTCTTTTCTTTGTTATTGTAAGCCATTTGTGTGAGCAGGGATTCCAAAGCCTTATCTCAAATCCATCTGGAAAAGAACAACTCTTCATGTTAATGGAAGAGCTCTGTATCAGGTTGCCACACTACTGCTGTGCTGTGAGTGGCCTATGAATAATTCAGCCAGGTCTGTTCTCTGTGCCTTGGTATTCTCACGATTGGATTACTGCTGTAGAAGTGTATCTACATCCTGAAGTCTATAACCCCTGCAACCCAGTATAAGTGCTGTTTCCTCTGGAAACCTTGAGATGAATAATAGAAGACTCTTCTTCCATGTCCCCCTCTTCTGATTCAAATTTACTCGTCTCCTTTCCATTATTTCCATATTTTTCCTACTTAATGACCTAGACCAACAGGTAGCTTCATCAAGAATGCTACATGAAGAACATTCTTCTTCACTAGCCTGCTAAATCACATCTAGGTTGAGCCTTTACCTTCAGCCTAGATTCCTGAACTGTTTAACTTTGTTTATGTGGATATAAAGGGAATGGACAGTCAAGACACACAAGAGGAAAATGCAACTAAAGGAGTTCAGTAGAGCTGTGCTAAATTACAAATTGTCTCTGCACTGCCCCAACAGCCTCTACTCAGATATCACCCCCATGGAATTACAACGTAGTACATCCCTCTTCAACACCATCTTAATGTATCTCTGCTGGCCATGTTTCTGGTTTGGATTTGTCTAGAGCTGTTTTAGAATAAGCAGCTTCTCACCTAACCTATAACTAAACTTGAATGCAAGATCTTCTGCTAGGTATGTCAAAAACTTCAGTCTGCTGGACACATTCTGCCCATGCTTATTACACACTGACAGGGAAAGTTTCCTCATCGAAGGTACACTACCTATGCTATTTTAGTTACAGTTGCCTAATAAGATGGTTATTAGTCTTTACAGAAGGATAACAATAAAATTCATTTTGAGGAGCATTTTTGGTGAGCAATTCTGCTTTTAGAGCCTCTCAGATTTTTAAAACTGTATTTATATTAGGAAATATAGCAGTGTCAGAGAATTCTTTAGCATGGGAGTGTGTTCTTTTAACACTGCTTTCTATGTAATCTTTTCCTTTATGGAAATTTTCCTTATGCTCTTTCACAACATGGGCAAACTGAAACTTCTGGTACACCAAGAGTCAAAGAGGTCTATAGTTTCTGACATTCATATCCAAAATTTGAAATTTATATCCTCAAAACCCTTTTTTTGAGGGTGTTTTGGTATTCAACCCAACTGTTATTTCTTCCTGTGTAGACCACCAGGCGCACAATTTTATTCTTCATGCTAATTTGCATACATCATGGTTAAAATAAGTCTTCCTCCTTACATATTTTGTCTGCAAGGCACAGTCGAAAAGGAATTCTCCAGAATTTTTGCTATCTCAAATACTTCACTGCAGGGAGAAAGAGGTATTAATTTCTCAGGACTTGCTTTTAGCAGCTGAGTGCTTATAGCAATCTTAGTTATGATTAACAACTCCGTGTTTCTCCTCAAGCTAAAGAAGCTTTTGACCTCTGACCCTAAATGCCTAACTTGACCACTTTAACCAGTACGCTCTTGGGTGTAAAGGGGAAAAGGAACAACTCCATTGTGTTTTGGGGCTTCCAGGCAAAAAAATACCCCAACTGATATGAGTAAGCTGCCCAGCTGTGAGTGATTTCTGTCCTGAATCCAAGTGAAAAGATGTATGTCCCTCAGGCCAAAGCTGAGATGCTTAAGCATTCCTCTTGCCTTAGGTATTTCTGACTGTTTAGTTCATGTGGATCTACTCAGTTTTCTGGGCTCTGTGGAACTTACATGCAAAATCCTACAGCTCTCATTTTTTCATGAACTGTGGGTACACAACTTGTTGCTGAAGCTTCTGCCAAGCAACAAACACTTCTGGAAGTTAAACACTGAAAAACTGTGTCTAAATTCCCCAGTGGATTAGGTTCCAAGTTCATTCACATTTCTATATACTTACTACATATATCTGTTATTTAGTCTAACTATAATTTTAAATAAATAGATATATGTATAACTGCTTAGGAGGATCTTCTAATTCCTCATATTATATATAATCAAGTCCTGATAACTAATCACTATGCATATGTATAGGCATATGTTAACCATTTTTTAATTTTTTTTTTTTTTTTTAGTGAGGTTCAGACTATAATTCTGTGCTCTTTGGTGGAAAAAAAAATTGTGTTTGATACTGTTTTCAATAAGGTTTTGAAACTGTAATACTGCTCTACTCTAAAAAAATATAAAGGCCTTTGGATTGAATCCCTAAATCATATGAGGCATCCCTACCTGTGGCAGGGACTAGATGATCTTTGACGGCCCTTCCAACCCAGGCACCTCTAAGATTTTATTATTCTATGATTGTTTTCTTGTTTTCTTTTTGCACATTACAGATGCATGCTTAAAAGCAATTTATTTGACTTAATTAAAGGCACCATCCTGCAGAAGACCTTCTTCTTTCACCTTTTGACCCCAGCTCTCTCAAGCATTGAGCCACATGACATCCAGCTCCTGAGGTTTTGAGTTAGTAATCATGCTGGAGCAGGCAGCAGTGTATTTAATGCATTTTATTGGATCTTGAAATTAAATGCAGCTTTAAAAAAAGCATTTTCCATTTTGAGTAAATCATACCAATTGTTCTGCTTTGATACTGTTTATGAACTCACTGCTGCTACAAAGATAGTAGATGCCAGCTGGAAAACAAGTGTGTTCATTTTTTATAGATTCGATTGAGAGTGGCTCTTACATAACTATCCTCAACACCCAGAAAATATCTCTTTTCTATAAACAGCTTCTGTAGAATCTGAAATTAGATATACTATGCTGTGTTTTCCAACAGATCATAAGGGGAAATAATTTTTTAAAACTGTCACTGCAATTTGGCAATAGTGAAAAGAACAATAGCTCATTTGTTTAGCATATTTAGACTCCTGCTTGTGGAAGAGGTAAAAAAATCAGGACTCCCAGTGAGATAGAACCTCAATATCTGCTCTGATAGTGTTAGCAATTACAGTTTACAGCTTAGTGTCAGGATGGTCAGATCATTGTGAGAGATGGGAACTTTTAACACCTGTTTATAAGATATCATATTACCAGAAGTGTGGATTGCAAGGATGAGAAAGGCAGCAAGGACATGAACATATCTTAGTTTTTTTTCTAAAAGTAAGCCACACTCATATACTACCACTGATTCCCAGAGGAATAATGGGCAGAATATTCTTGAAGACTGACTCTGTTAAGCTGACAGCAAGTAAATACATTCACTTATTTTTTAACATGAATATACAATATTTTTAAATGTTTAGAATTTCATATATTGATTCTGAAAACACAAATATATATGGCTAACTTTACGTATAACACCATTTTGAAAAGAATTTTTATTTCATTCAAAGTATGTACATTTGAAGAACTAGCTCTCAGATGTTAAAATTGGAAATACCTCTGGCCCCATGTGATCCATCAATTCTGGATGCAGGCTTGTGAAAGAATCAATGGTTATTTTTTTTATAAAACAACCAAATAGCTGAAGTCCCATTTTAAAACCTGAATTTGTAACATAACAGGAGATAAATCCCACCTCACTAGACAGTGCCTGAATTTTTTCACAAGTTACATAAAATGACAAGAGTAAGATTCTATTGAAACATTATGTAAAGAAAAATCAGTATCTGAGAT
The DNA here is from genome assembly GCA_013397315.1 of Donacobius atricapilla. Classification (NCBI taxonomy): domain Eukaryota; kingdom Metazoa; phylum Chordata; class Aves; order Passeriformes; family Mimidae; genus Donacobius; species Donacobius atricapilla. The sequence goes on from WBMY01005602.1 coordinate 249,142, forward strand.
TTAAAAGCATAAAAGGAAATAGAAGGAAGAAAGTTGATAAGAACAAGTCACACAACAGATGAAAATCTAAAATTAAATATTTAATTAGAACTCTGATTTTGTTTTCAAGGTAGGTGGCATTGCACAGGCTATATTACAGTCTTTTATATTTGTTTCTATTTATTTTTTTTTTTCCCAAAAGAATACTGTTTATTTTTAACAGGCCACTTTAATATTAATACAAGTGTAATAGGATCAGAACCAAAAATCAGCTAAAGATGGTAAATTTTACATTATTGGGAAAATTACAATTTCTTTTTGTATTGTAAAAACATTTATTTTTAACAATTTACCTACATTAATCAAAAAAGTACAGCATATTTAATAATTTTACAAATTCTTCATAAAAAATATATCTCTGTACAAAAAGTTCTTTTGCACCTACTTCATGTCACAGCAGCATGTCGTGAAATGGCAGAATGGAATAGTGGGAATGAAAATTAGATTGACTCGGTCATTATGCAGGTGTTCTCCCCAGTCCCCCCACCCCTACCCTCCCATCTTTTTTTTTTTATTTTTTTAATAACAACTTTTTTTTGTTTACAAAATATTGTACACAAGAAAAAAATTATTGCAGCTAGCCTGGAGAAAGGCAAGATGTGTGATACAAGCAGCAGTTTTTAACAGCTTTGAAGCACATAACCTGTTTTAAAAAAAAAATATAGCATGTATTATTAGCCTGTCATAATGATCTGGTCAATGGTGGGGGAAAAGTCTTCTGCATATATTTCAAAAAAAAAGATTTCCTGGCTGCCATTACCTAGCCACTGCACATCATCTTAAGAGTCTCACTCTGAAGAAGCACCATATCTAAGTGCATGCTTACGTAGCCCTCTGTATAAAACTTCAGGAGAAGGAGATCCAACCTGAACAGAAGACTCATAGTGGAGAAGGAGAGGAATTTGAAAGGTGTGGGTAGAACTGATTAAACTACGATACTTTTGTTTTACTTGGGTTCCAGTGTGAAGCTGTTTAATCAACACTCCAAGCAAACGTCTTAGGATAATTTACTAGTGTGTTCCTTTTGGGTGTCCCTGATCAAAGAGTACTCATTCAGGATAAGCAATCGTTACATTACTTCCCAAAATGAGCAACTGAATAATGGATCCATGGCATCTGGGCTCTCTAATACCAAAGTTCAAACCATTTAACTACTGTCTTTTATCCTCCAACGTATTCCTTGGTGGTCATAGTGAGACAGGGCACTGAGGCATACACTGTAATGACAGGACTAGAAAACATCAATAATAGCTATGTATTTAGTTTTCAAAATTCCATTTTTTGTTTTCTACCATTGATACCACAGAAAGACTTTTGATGCAGTAATGCCAATTTTGAACACCTGTCAGAAACTTTATTCAGACAACATCTTCCCTTCCTGGCCCACTGTTCCTACAGAAACTTTTCATTTGCCAAGCAACTTCCTCTATGTGGGGGAGGATCAGGACAACAACTTTTATCTGATGACTGTTATTTCTCAGGAAATGTAAAGGGCTCTGAGATGGGACAGCTAAATGAAACTTACTGCACAATAACTCCCCCCAAAAAAAACCAAAAAAGAAAGCAAAAAACTACTAACAAAATGAACAAGGAACTGACTGGAAAGGATTATTTATTAAATTTTCTTCAGAGTTTCTTGCTCATATGAAGATCATAACAGCTGCAGGCCCTACAATAATAATGTGTTATATTGCTAGTATTTTTCATCTAACAGATGTAGTTGTTAAGCTGACCAAGGGTTACCTTTGAAATTTTTGTTATGTTCTGCAACATTAGCTGAAAAACCTGTTACTGGGTTTATATTACCTTTTTGTTTTGTGTATGACAGCCAGATCAACACACATATGGAGTTCAGAAAAACTTTTCAACAGGCTTAGACAGCAACTGGACAATAGGACATTTTGAAATTCAGAAAACTAAAACAAAACAACAGCACCAAAAAGCCCTGAATTAGAAGAATAGCAAAACATCTCTCCTAGTTTTGGAATTCAATGTGTATGACTAAAACCAGATTTTGCTTCATTATTTACTCTCAAGTCCTAATTTTAAAACTCAATTTAATTAATCTGCTCAATGGCTTTTTTTTTTATTTTCATTCAATTAAATATCTAATTCTATGCATATGTTAATGATAACTCATCCTTTATATGTATAAATGTCTCTGTCAAACTGTGTAAGTACAAAAGCAGTAAGCAGTGTGTTTAAAAAAATTAAAGTAAACAGAAAGCAAAGATAGTTGAATATTTCTCTATGTTCAGAGTAGAAACTGAATGACCACTTTTTATGGACAATTTGCACTGGGTTTATTTATGCTACTGTAATGTGTTTTAGTTCCATGTAACATCAGAAAATGATGTTATATTAAAGGAAAAATGGAAAAAAATGTAAAAGGGAAGACTGTATTATGAGCACAGGCTCACAGGCTTTATGAGCTATCTAAAATAAATTACTATTCACATTTGTACATGGCAAACAGCAATAGCTGCAAACCCCCCTGCTGTTAAATAGTATGATACTGACAATGGTGATTCATGACTGATTTCAGAAGAAAATAGTGGCAATGAAAATTTTTTTGAAATGGGTTCTTGTTCTGGCTGAAAGAATCTGGTGACTTGTAATCATGTTTACAATGAAATTTAGTCAAAAATTTACAAAAGAAACATTATCCTCTATAGAACAAGATTTAACTGGTGCTAAGCATGGGGGTCAATTTAATATTCCAAGAAACTTTATTGTGGAATGTTTTGCTTGGCAAAGAGTGAGTAAATGCCTATATACAATGGACAGTGTGTAGAAACCCTGTCTATTTGTACCAGCATCTTACTCAGCCATTACACCCTAGTGCATAAACACTGTGCATTAATATTTTGCAATACTAATGGCTGATTGGGGAATTGGCAAAACTGCCCTATGAATAAAATATACTGTAATTTTTTCTAATTTTAGCAAGGTTTCAATGGTAAAGCATTTGCAAGTGTATGCAACCTCAAGGAAGGCTGTCTCCTCCTTCAAGAGAGCTTTATTTCTTCAGAATATTCCCAGGGATAATCTGTGGTGCTATCATTTGTCACAGTACTCAAAGGATTTATCCAAGTGCCCAGAAGAATGCATTGAAAGGCATCCAGCTGCATACAAATATGAAAGTCTGAGGCATCAAATATGACAAATTGGCATGACTTGGCAGTCTTCCTTAAAGTGTGCCTTGGTTTGAAGCAGATGCAGCCAGGCATTTTGATCCAACTTTAAGATGAAAAAAATATTCTTTGTCTGATCCCCCGAAGACTGACACGTTTTTACCAGAAAATTTAGCTGCATGTAGGCTGACAGAAGATGTTAAAGATTACAGCAGCAAAGCCAAGAGAAGGGAAACTGGTATATGGCACCAAAGGAATTACTGCTTGTCCATCAGAGGTATGGCTATGAATCAGTCATATTGGGCACTGAAGGCTATACCACTGTACAAACTGTGTTCAGAGTCGTATCAAACCTCACAGCCTTTGCCTCTGTGGGTTTTAAGTTTGTGTCATACATGGGATTTTCAAATGAAGCTTGTCCATTACTGTTTTCATGTCCAGCATATCCATTGTACTGTACTTTTGGTCTTGTTCTGGGGAAAAAGGACAGGAAGTTATCATTAACAATAATAGACATTGTAATTTTTTTCACTCTGTCTTCATACAACAAGTGTGTGGAATATCTTGCACTGCTAGTGGTAGTAACTTTCAAGTAAGTGTCTGCAATTCCAGTTATTCTAGGTAGATCTCCCACAGCATGTCTACCTCCATAAATACTTCCAACAATAAATTCTGCTAAATACCTTGTCCAAACACCTGCAATCAGATTGATCAAACCCTAAATGATATTCACATAAATGTTGAAAATTCAGCATCAAATGATACTGAAAGTAACCAGTCTTTTATTTTTGATAGTATTTTCTCACCATGAAAGAGATATCAAAATTTCAAGAATGTTCACATTTTTATGCAAAGCTCTGTTAGAACATATTAAGCCAATAATTAAATAAAAAATAAACCAAAATTTTGCAGATTTTCTGATATATGTAGTAAAGTGATATCCCATGATATTATATTTTACTATTTTAAAATTACATCTCTTAGTGTCTAGAAGTATCTAAATAAATATAATAAGGAAGTTCATTATATTGTTTTATATGTATAATTATAATAAGGCAAGAAAGGAGATAAAAGAGTGCAAAATGTAAGTGCTTGATGCTTAATAAATGTAAAACAATTTAGAATCTCACTATATAATTTCAGAAAAGGGTCTTGAAAGTCAAATTCTTCTTATAAAATTATTCTGGTTTGCATAGCAGATAGGGAAAACTATCACTGAAAGGTATCACTAATGGAAATTGACAATATGCAAATAATTCGATTACTAAAAATATGTTTTTTCTGCCTATTTTAATTTTATAACTAATAAACAATCTTATAAGTTAACTAGGAGCTTTCTTAAGTACAAGTAATTAAATATAATTAAATTTTGCTCAGAAAGATTCGGACGCGGTCTTCATTCCTGAAGTAATCCCTGTCAGCCAGATAAAAGATATAACTGTGTGAAAAAGATTTAACAACCCTGGTTATAATTAGATAATGTTAGTATGAGAGAGGCACAACAGAAACATCCATAGAATTTTACCCTAAGACCTTTAAATTCTGTTACAGAGAGCCTCTAGGGGCATAACTACCATCACATTATTTTGAAAATTTCATGTTCTTATTCTGATCAATAACGTAATTTCAAGGAAGTCCCTTCAAAACTTACAAATTCTGTTCTCTTCACATTGGAACATACTTTCTATTGAAAAGAATAAAGTTTTACCTAAAATTACCTCACTAATCAACTTGATAATTTTTTGATGGCAATATGACACTGATATCCCCTTCTAAAACCTGCGGGTTAGTGGAAGTAATTCATTGAATACAAAAGAAAAGGAAAGATATTCTTTGAAATATTCCATTATGAAAAACATCTCCTATCTCAAATATAACTCATTTAAATTAGGCAGAACTGCAATTATAGCTACTTGTCTAAGGAATGAGTTTTGTCCATCTTAAATACATACATATTTCTACAGCTCATGTAGGGCATTATCCTATTTCATAGGATAAACTAAAAAATGTACCCCTATGTCACAATATATATTTTTAATGAGTTTGCCTCCTCTTTCTAAGCAATATTTCCTTTTCACTCAATCTCTTCTCCAAACCCGAATGCCTGTGCATTCATGATGCTCTTAAAGCTCCCCCCACCACTGCAGAACCGGAGCTGTCTGAAAATGTTGACCTGTAGGCATCAGAAAGGCATCTTACAATATCATGTTTGAAGACAGCATTGACAGCTCTACCTGAGCAGTCTTTGTCAGCAAAAGGCTATCCTACATTTCAGGACATGGATCATTTTAGCTGGAGTTCCCAAGTTCAAACCCCATGGCAATTTGTTTTTCCCAAATTGTCTAATGAGATAGGCAGACAATCTACTGCATCGTAGGGCTCTGGTGGACCTCAGATTTTCTGTGTGATTTCTTCCTATCACAAAATACTCTTGGTATCACGATTACAGAACAAAAGATTAAAAAGCATGCTCCTGTTATTTTACAAATACTTCTCAGAATGAACAAATTTTCAGAAGATACATAGGTATCAGCCTTCAAACAGATTTCAGACAGCATTGTTGGATTTATTCTATTATCTAGTGACATATAAAAGTTTCATATGACCTGAAGTGGTGCCAATTCTTACAGTAATCACTAGCTGAATCAGCACATACTGTAAATTGTCACATTATGGGCTGTTCCCTCACAAGATTTATGGATTTTTCAACTGGTATAATTAATACTAATAAGCTATTTGAAAGAAGCAGCATACATTCAATTTAATAATGCATTAAAACAAAAAAAAAATAGAATATATGACTTCAGATTTCAGTCTGATTCAGCCTATTAAACCAAGATGGTTGACAGGTCTTTGCTCCTTAATAGAGCAACTCATTTTTCAAAATTTACATTATTAAGGACTGCCCTGCACTGAACTTCTTCATGGGAATACCTAGAAATATTTGTCTTTCTAGAGCAAAGATATTCTTAAAAGCTTTTAGCACTGTGTTCTGTAGTTACCTATCAAGATCAAACCAAAAAGCTAATTAAATTATTGAATAAAAAACATTTACAATACCTGTGTTTGTAGAGGTAAAATGCAAACCCTGATAATATTAGAGCAAAGAATGGTACCAGGATGGCAGCTGCAACTGAACTGCTGTTTGTACCATAATAGTGATTTGAAAGGTCTGTGTCTGCACTTAAAGGACCTGAAATGAAACAAAAGGGGCAGAAATAAAATTTTCACATTATATATAGGGAGAAAAGAAATTCCCATGTGATTTAGCTAATGATGTTCTTTTTATGCAAGAGTTAAAGATGTTGTCTTGATAAAATAATTCTATTTAAAAACATGAAATAAATAGCATGCAGAATCATAATATATATATTGCTAATGCCACTTCCTGATATACCGATAACTATCAAAATTATTTTAAAATAGTATTCAGCAAGTAAAATAGTTATGAAATACACAGCTCATGACTCAATTTAATAAAGTTAAGTCATACAACTTCTGAAAAACAAATTATTTCTGCAAAAGTACTGTATTCCAGCATTCTTAATATTCAGCTTGAAAACCAAGAAGCAATGCAAGACCACAACAAACAAGAACAAGGAAGGAAAAATGGAGGTGACTGCAATAAACCACATTGGTTCTGCTTGGCTCAGTAGCCTTCCTAAGTCTGCACCTGTGTCCCCGTCCCTCTGGCAGCTGGGCTTGCACTGGGATAGAACGGTGCAGAGAGTGCAAACACAGTGGCCTGTGGCCTGTAGCATGGCCTTGCTGGGCTCCTGTTGTGGACAGGTAGATAACTTGGACTGTAAAGCATTTTGCAGGACACATCTTTTCATCAGTATAAAGAGACACATCACTGAATTGCTTTAAATAGTTGACAACCTTGGTTATTCAAATTGTGAAGGATGAAAGACAATTTTATGATAAAAAAGACAGAAAATTTTACAGAAAAGAATGTTTTTCGAGATCCAACTCCATGTTGCCCGTTTAAACTCACAGTTTCTCAGAAAGCAATATAGATCCCACTGAAGAAAGAAAGACCAGGACACAGGGAATGTACAGAGAGGATTGGGCTTGGGCAGCTAGCTGTGCTTGATATTCTGGGATATTACTGCTGTTTAGAGTGGAGAAGAACAGGAGACACTGCTGTTTACCTCTCAGAAATGCTCCAAATTACCAGTACAGAGTGTTTCAAACACTGTAACTCCCTCATTGATAGCAGCAGCATCAATCAGTCTTCCTAAGACTCTAGTGCTAACCAGCTATACAGCAGAGACATGACCACTATGCTAATTTCACCAACCTACTAAAATTCTCCTATGATCCCAGTAAGTGTTCAAGGTCAGATTGGATGGGGCGCTGGCAACCTCATCTAGTGAGTAGTAAACCACAGCAGGCGGTTGAGAAAGAGATGATCTTTAAGATCTGTTCCAACCCAAACTGTTCTATGATTCTATGATTTCTCGGAGTTCAAGCTCAATGCAAAAGACAAATGAAATAAATTCTTTTTCTGTGAGATACCTTTAAACCGTAGATGTTTCAACTGTCAATATTAAAATACCTTTTGCATATCTAATTTAAAAAAAATTATTAAATTTCAGGAAGTAACTAAGTTTTCTTTAAAATGAAGTCAACCTCCCTAGGAATTCCAGTATTGCCATATGTGACCACTTAAAATATGACAAAATATTGCACTACAATCTTTTTCACTGTCTTAATCTTCTATCTTCTGTCATGTTTTAGACTTCTCTCAATATGTATCTGCAGAACTGGTGAAGGAAAACCTTTTCGAATTATTAAACCTATTATTGTGGTAGTTGGAATCATGTTATGGGCTTCATCACACTACTCTTAACATTGAACTGTTTTAGAAAAAAATAATTTTATTAAAAACGTTGGGGTTTAGTACCCAGTACTTGTCCCAAAACTCAAGCTAGGGAAATGCACTTGGCATAAACTTATGTACAAACTGCATTGTACATGTACCGGGCATCCTACAACTTATTTAAATTTAAGACAGACAAACTACAGTAGTTCCAACAGTTAATAGAAGTTTTAGAAGTATTGGTTTAAATGATTTTTATTGATTAGAAGAAGTGACAGACTAAAAAAAAATCAAACAAAAAAACCCCACATTCAGTTATCACTTTTTTCATCCTTTTCTACCACAATCTACAGCTATTTTCCAACTGTTTGGAGTAACTAAAAAATACAGTAATGATCAAATTTGTTGAAGTAAAAAAACCAAAAATCTGGACTTAATATTCAAACTCCTATAAAAACTTAGAAATATGTGTGATCAATGAAGTCTTAAATTATATCTCAAACCTAGTATTATGCCACACATCATAGATGCATTTTAACGAACAAGTAGCAGAAAAATTATAAAATTCATAATGAACATTCTTAGGATGAACTTTCTAGTTTATTTAGTTAATTTAAAAAAAAAGTGTTGCGCAGCTCAAGATTTAAAAACAGGCAAAAATTTACACTTAAATAGTTCCTTCTAAGTTACCTATGTTGGATAACTGATTCACATTTCATACTTTACACAAAACTTCCAGTAAAGATAATCACATATTCTAAATGTCAACAGTTTTTGAAGTCTCACGCTTAAGGCAATGAAAGTCAACTTTTTTAATCGAAGTTTACAGCCTTTAATTGGATAGTTTCAACCTGGAGTTGACCAGGTGCAGACTCTGCATTGCATGTGCTTTTTCCTTAGGAAAAGAAACTTCACTGCAGTTTTGCATAATCTGAATTTTAGTCATTTACAAGGGTCAGTATAACTTCAGCATGGTCTGGTCTGCTTCTTATAATAATTTTCAGACCTGTCTGTGATTAAACACATCCTGATGTGAACTTTGTCATTCTTCTGACAGCATTATCATGATAAGAAATGGAAAGCATATTGTACTGCCCAAAGTAAGGTAGTAAGATTACTACCACATCTAAAAGAGAAAAGTGGAAACACCTAAATATACACACAAACACACACAAAAAATATATGCAAAAGATAATTTGATTTACTTTTCATTAAAACAACTGTACTTTGTCACTGGGAAATGTGTTATTAGAGGGGTGTTCAGTAAGATCATAAATGTTTTTGGGGTTTTTTTAACTCTTCATATAAGAACAGAGTTTTAGCTTCCTAAAACAGCAGCAGTCAGGTGAATTCAAATTTTGATAACACACAGTGAATTCACTAATGTACAAGCTGTGTACTTTTAATCTTGAGGTGATTGAAAAGTATTTCCATTTATACCTAATAGAAAATAATACTTTTTAAAAGAAAATACTGTTCAGCCTGATCTCAGGTGGCAAACCTGCCCTTCTGACCCAAGTCATTCCATGACTGTGTGATTAAGAACATTTTATTATCATTGTTTGGATCTGTCATATGCTTTTCTCTGACTTAGCTTGGGGTTTCAGTTGTCTGGCATCTGTACAGCATGTCTCAGTTTTACTACGAGAAACACTGTTCAAGTCAGAGAAAGTGTGACAGCAAAAGCTGTGCAAGATTTAGAAAAGTAGAATTGCATGTCTAAGAGTAATTTCTGAGACAAGGATGGTTAGCAGGTCAAGGATTTTAGAGAAAAAAATATCAACACAGAAAGCAAGAAAGCAAATCAGCACCTTCCAAGGAATACCATAGGCTGGAACTTCTTCACCTGACTGAACCTGCTGGACAGCAAAGACTCTTTGGATAGGTGCCTCACTGGGTGTAGACTTATGTTACCAAACAGTTTCATAGCTCCTTACTCCAGATATGTTTGTGCTTTAGCTAACACACAACAGCTCTGTACTCTGGAGCTTTCAGTACTCTGTTTAGGTGTAGATATTCCTTGTGAATGATGGAAGTTGTGTGAAATGATCTGAAGAGGAAGGAAGATTTATAGAGTGAAATTTAAAATTCACATGTCTCATGACATTAAACACTTTTAAGAGTTGATTAATTTCCAATTATGGATGTGTATTCCACAGCCATTGATCTAATATAACACAGATGCAAATTAATTGTGCGTATTTCATTTTTTGTTAGTAAGTTATGTCAATCTAGACAATTCAAAAATTACTCTGAAGAAAGAAAAAATTGAAAGAGAGATGTGTCATTGTATCTATCCAGAGAAAAAGTACAGAAAAAGAACAATTTTGTGAATAAGGTTTTTCTTCTCACAAAGCCACCTTTTTATACAACTTTAAAAGAAGTGGCCAGAGTGAAATAAACAAGATTTTAGAATAAACATCTTCTGGAAGTTTAGTGTTAAGGCATAGGCACCCAACAATTGCTGAAACTGAACTTAGCCACAGACTTGCAGCCCTTAGAAACCAAGTTGCTATAACCTAACAGACAAAAAAACCCTGAGAAATTACTGATTACTTGGCAAAAAAGGTTAAATAATTGTTGTCACAACTTGGGCCTCTTAAGAAGGCTCAGGTACAGTTCCAGTTCTCCAAACAGACTGTAAACAGTGTATCTCTTTGTCCTTTGGGTTGTTTTCTAAGGCTACAGCCAAAATTTTTTCTGATAGAGGATAAAAAGTACTAAGGAAGAAAAGTTCTTTCTGCTTTCATGTCATTAAGTTCCAAGACTGAGCATACTCCGTTGTTTGAGCACAGTTCTAATAATGTCAGCATTGTGGGTTTGATTGCTGTATGAGTCATCTATTTAAAAGTTGGACATGATTTTCCTTGTGAGTACCTTCCAACGCAGAATATTCTGTGATTCTGTGATGCCCACTGAGACCAGTCTTTTTCTAGCATTGTGTTGTAGAAAATTATTCATCAAATACATTGGTCTTTCCCACTTAACCAAGTAGGTCTCCATAAATACTGTCTTTGAAATGTGCTTGCAGATGAAGAATTTCATATTGCTTTATGTATGCATCAGTTTATGTGTACTTTTGGCTTACTGTAAAGGCAGCAAATAATTTCACTTACTTAAAAACCAGACCTATGTTAAGTCTTCAGACAGAGGATATCTGAAATCATCATCTCAGCAGAACATTCATGAACAGATTTTTAAAAAAAGCAAATTACCCCTGAATATAAGAGAGTATTGACAAATACGATGTGTATTGGATGGAAATTTGTTGTTTCCTTTTAGTTGTTGTTTATTCCATAGAGAATTTTATAGAAAATCAGTGTCTATTTAGCAATCTTGTAATAGTGATGGTATCTGCATTTGCAGCAAGCTCTCTACTAAGACATCAAAACTGAAGATGAGAAGTCCTCAGTCCAGGAATGCCAGATTAACTTGGACACTCCAGGTACTTATTAGCCTTATACAAATGGATCTCTAATATTAAGCTCTAAAGGGTAATATGGACAATGCTTTTCATTACTGTTGAATACATCCACTGGAAAATACTGTAACTGTTTAACTATCTGCTTATTTTTCATTTACAGCCATGAGTTACCAATTTCACATAAAATCAAACTTTTATTTTAGGTAGCTGGCAAACCATGGATGTATTTTTTGACCTTGCTTAAGAAAACAGGAAGTACAAATATACACTATCCCCACAAACAAAAACAACAAACCACATTCCTACTGTTTCAAGATACCAAAGGCTGCTTAAGATACAGATAGTTGAACAAATGTTGATGCTCTACTTTTACAGCGTGGTAGCTAAAATCAGAAAGCAAAAGCAGCTTAGATATTAAAGCAGTAAATATTACATGAAAGTAGAGGCAGACAAATAATCTGTCCCACAAGAGCTTACTCTGAAGAATTGAACTTGTATTCGGCTTCAGTAATTGGCAGTTCTGAAGAGATGGGTTTCTGCCCCTAGTCACTAAACATACTTAGCAATTTGAGAAATGGCCAAGACAAGCAAATCTGCAGCATAACCGCTACTGTGGTCCTTAACAGAGCAAAGAAGTACAAGAGAGACGTGACAGAACTCTAAAGAGCACTGGGCACAGTACCAGTGTAGACAATGGAACCAAGGCAATTAATAAAATGTACATACAGTCTGCCCTATGGCAAGATATTGGCTAGGCTGTCTATTCTTCCTAGACCAGTACTTTTCTCTGTATATACCATGCTTTGACCACTTTGCAGTAGTTCCAGGATCAGGAAATGCTGATGCCTACAGTTGGTATTTGCCAAAAATATTTTATGAGTGGATATTTCATAAGTAAATGCTTTAGCTTCTATGATAAAACTATCTTATGAGTAAAATAACTAGTCTTACACCAGCTGCTAAAGCACTTGAGCCCATAGCTGTAATACATACCTCAGACACTCATTTAATATTTTTGACAGTGAAGTAAAATTTGGTCCAAATACATATACATTAAAAAACATCCACCAGCAACAGGCACTTTCCAAATGACACTGTCAAAATTAGGGCTGATTCTGTCCTTTTCACTTCTTATATGATTCTGACTAAAATTTATATATTTAAGCAGGAAACGTGTTTGCATTGCATGATATTTCTGGTACTTTCAAAAAAAAAATGCAAGTGCTTGCAATGACATTCTCTTTTAGAGCACCCTGTACTTATTCAGTTGCTACATTAGAAAACCTGTGATAGTAACATGTTAAGCAAGATAAACTAGGATTTGAATTGTATGTTTCATATATGCATATTTGGTTATGTTTTGTAATAGGAATAGTGTAAAATAAATGTGCCTACTTCTGTTATATAGCTGAGTAATTCTTTAAATTCATTCTTGCAAGACCCCAAAGATGATAGATATTATAGATCTATGAAAGCATGTACCTTGTCTTTGGAGCATAAATTTTCCAAAGTCTTTTCCATGTATATCACCTTGATAGGTAAAAACTCCTCTTTCAAGCCCTGAGGATACCTAGAATATGTTGAAACAGAAAAAACGATTTCTGAAATGAATAAATAACAGTGTTCACCCGTTTGTTTTTCTGACTTAGAATAGATAACATGGAGCCCAGATTTTAACTTTTTGCTTTTAAAATATTGGTGAATTTTCTATGCTTATACAAGATTTATTATTTAAAATATTTTATTTATTTGCAACAGTATTAAATAAAATTTCAAAATAGCACCTGGAATGATTTAAAAATATCTAATGTATATTGCTGGGTTTTAAAATTCTTGAAATGCCATACTCATAAGTGAATTAGTGTGCAGATATAGAAGCCTACTAAATTGTCAGATTTAAAACTATTTTTCACAGAAAGTATCATGAGGCAGAAAGAAGAAATGCAAAAAGTAAAATAGCACTGTTTTCCTTCAAGATTAGGTGTACTTTTATTACAGGGAACTATTTACCAAACCAAACCAAAAAAAGGGCATTACTAAAGGTAAAATTCCCATTCCCATCTAAGGAAACAAGGAAAAACCATGGTAAAATATGCTGATTCACTCATCCTTTCATAAACTAAAAATTCTAATCAGAGTACAACAGATAAAAGTTTGTATACATGTTTTTGAAAGAGTTTGTATACATATTTTTGAAAGAAAGAGGTAGTCCAACCTCTACACTGACATCCAGCGTGCTGGATTACATATTTGTAGTACAAAAAAATGCATACAGTTACATAGATAATCACAAATTACTTCAGAACTTAATCTCAGCCATCTTTATCCATGGCAACCTTGGTACTTACATAACCATCTAGAGCCCAGTTGTCGTTTTCATACTTGCTTACAAAAATGTCACTTGGTCCTTTAATTTGAAAAGCTTTCAAGAGCAAATGGGCTTCTTCCTTCTTGTAAACACCTATTAAAATAAAGGAGGCAAGATATACCTTTTAAAAAAAATTTCAATCAGTTTGTTCAAATATCCCTTCAAATCAAATATTGTTTTAGAACTAAAAGTTTGTAGAAACATTCTTTAATAAAATAATTCCATAACATGGAAAAACTCAAGATTTAAAGATCTGCTAGATCTTATTTAACTCATCCTTTTCCTCATCCTACTTGATAAGAGTATGAAAAGATAGGCTTGTATTGTTTAATTTTATACAAGAACAGTTGTCTTTTTATACAGTATTTTAATAATTCTGAATACATATAGAACTCCTTTCCTGGAATTTCTTTGATCTGGGAAAAAAAATGGATTTTACTGACAGCACAACAGTGTATTGCTACAGTAGATACCAGTAGTGCAGTGAAAGAAAATTCGTCTTTGGCAACCAATTACTGCAGTTGTCTCTGGACTCTTGACCTTAAAAGATAGTGATAGGCGGTAATGTTCTTCTCAATATAACTGTGATGAAAGGCTTAATCTGAACTTCACAGTCAGATTTATAGAAAGCAATGCATGATTGTTGATTATAAGGTATGCATAATTTACAATGTTATTTAATTATCTGTGCCTATTTTATGCTATGCCATTATTAATACCTCATTGTTTTAAAGTAGATATTTTTGAGCTTTCCACTGGTACAACTCTTAATATGCCTATTTACACTTTGCCACTTCAATATTTCCTGTGAGTTCAGCACACCAATGCTATCCAACAGTGTAAGATGAATACATCCTACCTCAATACCTGTTTGAAATTGAATGTCTTAAATAGATGGGTGACTGCATATGAAGTGACAGAAGCCTGTGCAGAACATTTTGTTAAAACCTTTCCTTTTGCAAAAGAAAATTATATATATATAATATAGTTTTTGTTTCATTTTCCATTTGAATGAATATGCATCAAAACTCAATAGACTAAATATATATATATATAAGAACAGGTTCTTTAACACCAAATTCTGAACCTACCTGATAGTTTGAGTTGTATGTTGGATGCCTCAATGAATGTGGCATTCACTTTGCTGCTTGTAGTATTGAACCAATCAACAGTGAGAGTAGCAGGCTGTCTTTTTCCTAAATATTCATAAAACCCTTTCCACAGTGAATTTATAAAAAACACATCCGAAGGAACTAAATAAAAGTGGGGGAAGGGGAGGGGAACAAACAAAGGAAGAAGTAAACTACAATGAAACAACAATCTTTCTAGCCATAACTATGCTCATAATTTTTTTTAGACAATCAATCCACTGTTCTAAGGAGGCATTATATGAAAATTTTTAACAAAAAAACAGACAATACATCTAATCACCTTTCCAGACAATTGCCTATAATATACTACACCTGCTCATATGGTATATATTCTCAAATAACCTCACACTTTATAGCTTGTGTGATTCAGTGAATGGCCTCAATATTATGAAAAACAATGGACTCTTCCCCTAAAGCCCTGTACCTTTAAAGTACAAGGAAAAGAAATATATTATTATTCTGAAATCAGAGATTCCTGGAAAGAAACACTGTCTTAGGCCATCCCTTTTGTTTCATGGATCCATTAAAGCAGCACTGTGTTTGATTTTCAACTGAGTATCAAATGAATATTCAACTGAATTGACTGAATTTCTGGTACAGTTTTATCAGTCATTTTTAGACTTCAAAGCTTTTTTCCATACAATATCAATAGACCTATGAGCAGTAAAGTTTTCAAAGAATGAAACTTTTTTTTTGATTTAAAAAACCTGCCATTTCCTAACAACTGCAGTTTGAACTATCTGAAGTAAAAATCCTACAAAATGAAGCATGAATTATTGGAAGAAGTATATGCATTTGGATTATTTATTTGATGTGATTGCTATCTTTCTTCTACACAGAAAAATATTATTTAGATATTAGATGTATTTTAAATTGTTTAATTAGTCACATCATACCTTGACAAAATCATAGCCCTAGCAATTATTAAAATTCTCCCTTACTATCCATGACCACTACAAATTATACTTTCTAAATAGCTAGACTGACATTACAAGAGTTTCACACTCTTCTAATTAAAATCTTAAATTAAATAATTGGATTTTCTTTACATTTTGTCAAACTCTGAGGACAATATAGAGGTAGCCGTCTTTACTGAAATAAATTTATCACTGCAGATATTCTCTGTAGCCATTAAAAAAAATTCCATGGATATTTCCTCCTCTACCTAATCACTTATTGCAAAAATGAATCAAAAAAGAAACCCAGGACAATAATACTTCACATGCAATACTTCTGAAAATGAGAGGGCTGATTAGATGTTGACTAAAGGATAAATAACTTCCATGTCTTTTGCCTTTAAGTTGTGTAAAAGTCACGAGCAAATGTTCAAGCTTAGTGTGGAATGATTTGAAAACATCTTTAGCATATTTTTGGTTCTATCACTAGGTTCCAAACGAGCAGAGACCTATTAAATGGCTTTGAGTGTAAGAGCTTTAAATAACTGGAAATGTTCCATTTCCAAAGTAAAAGTCAGTGGGGCTTTACACATGGTTACCTCAACTTACTACCAAAAATCTGAAGCATTACATTTCAATTGGTATGTCATAGTCCTTAGAATTTGTATGATTTCTGGAAATACGTGGATTATGTAATTATTTCAGACTCTTTTTCCTATGTATTTCTCATTTTTTGCTACAATAGTGACATAGCTAAATTTGAAGCCTGATATTCTAAAAAGAAATATTGCAATTATTTTTATTTGTCTGTGTTTTTAATAAAACTTGTGTGTCATCCATGAAGGTGAACATCTAGTATTAGTGGTATGAACCAGAGAGGTACTACGTAAGGCTTTCATAAAGGACACCATATTTTATAAAGGACTCCATACTTTTGCCACATTCCAGCATCTTCAGTACATAGTTTGTCTAGCAACTCTATCAATAACAGCTGCTAAGCCTTGCAAAATAGTACCACTGACTGAGTGTTTACAGAGTTTGCACTTGAAGATGAACAGAATCAGTAGGGGAAAAAAATTGTACTACTGCTTCCCCAGTCACAATTTTTTTAAACCTTAAAATACAAGTGCTGCAGTCTCCAGAGATGCAGCTTTGGAGAGGCTCTGAGATGATTGTGCTGAACCCTTACAAGTTCTCTGCCTTTCCCACCCCCTGTGAGCAAATGCAAAATGAGAAAAATGGACTGGTTATTAGTATTCTAATATTGCACTGACTGCACTGGTTGTTCTCAGAACATGACAATTGGGAAAATCCATGGCTACTCATTAAAACAGCTTCCTAGCTATTTCTTGTGAAGACTATACAAAAAAGTGAGAACCATAGAAACAAACAGAAAAATATAGTTCTTAATTCTCACATGAACATTATAAGAATTCTTCAGTTGCAACTTATACTCAATCATGTAAAAATATTTAAAATTGCTTATGATAATATTAACTCTGCCAAAAAACACACAAAAAACCAACCAAACAAACAAAAAAAAACCCCCAATAAATATAACTTGCATTCATTTGTCTAAACATGAAAAATCAGAACACAAATCTATTCTGTTATGGAAACTGTAGTACACCAATATTATCTTAATTTTGTTCAAAATACAGATAGTAACAAATCAAATCATATCAAAAGTCAAAATAACAACATAAAGCATTTCAAAATACATAATAAAGAAATAAAAATATTTCAAAATTCAAAATAAAGAAGACAATAAAAAAATTTAAAACACATAATAATTGTGCAGAGCTGTTTTTTGAAAACCACCTAAAACACTGTCTTCTTAATTACTGTCATTTGTTACAGTTTCATTTTTCTATTTACTAATATTGGCACTTCAATCACAGCATTTTTTTAACAGCTTTTAAATACTAGTTATAAAGGACATGACATTGTGTGAATTGCTACTGACACTGCATAGTGAATATATTTGGAAACTAGGTCTACATTTTAATTTGGCATTGAAACTTCAAAACCTCTGTGATAGCAGATTAATGCATACCTTAGGTGTTTGGTGAGGTGAAGCCTCCAATAAATGAAGACTATACATTAATTATAATGAATGAATACTATATTCTGCTTTATTGTGAGTCTGTAGAAGTAATGCACTTCAGAAGAACTCATTTATGGATTCACCTGACACTCTCACTAATAAACTCTCCAGTAAGGTTAATTATTAGCAGAAACACCTTTTTATCCCATCTACTCTACATAGAGTCCTTCTGTGAACTGCCATGAGTGCGAACCATTAATCTTATTTCCCCTGCAGCTTTGCTAAAAATCAAAATATAGAATTATAAGCTCATTTATTTGGTGATAACTCTGATTATTGTTAAATCAGTTAATAAAACAACAAATAGGACTTTCATTTTCCGAATGAGGATTTCTCAGATGCATTTGGCCATTTTGTCACTGGCAGGAATAGGTTAACTGCATACATGTTCATGGGGTGGCATAGAAAAGTAACAAATGTTTGCCTGCCTTGCCACCTGTCCAAACTGTTTTGGAAACCCTATCTTGGCGTACATGGGGAGTTTCTGTGAAATGATGGCCAAAAACATTTCCAAAACTGGTTTTGGGCTGGGGTCTTTTTATACTTCTTACAACACTTGCAATGTAAAGGGGAGAACTTTGACTGTACCTAATCCCTGCAATTACAGCATACACTCATTATAAGGCTCTCCATTATAGCAATCTCTCTGATATAAAACTACATCAAATGTGAGGTTTGTGTATATAAACTTCTTCTGTTTGAGAAGGGATTTTGTGCGATTCACAAAATTGACACTATAGAAATTTTTAAAAAGTTCTTTGTAAAAGAATTTCATAGAATAGGTCTCACATGTCACCTGTAATTATAAAATACCTCAACATTCATATTCCTTGGAAATTGGTAACAAATACTTCAATAAAATATTGGAAATAGTTTTATTATCCATAACAATCTTGGGTGTAAATCAATTTAATTTATTTAGATCTAAAGCTCTTCTTGTATACAAACCTGGAGTTTTAGTTATTGTTTCATTAACTTCTCTCACTCCTTTACCTACAAGTAAAAAGACAAATTATCATTTTCATGAACATATTTGTGTGGTTTTTTTGTTTTGTTTTGTTTTTTGTTTTTTGTTTTTGTTTTAAATAGAAGTTTAAAACAATACCTGTTGGATGAAATCATCTTTTATCCAAGAGAGTCACTTTTAAGACAGAAATAACTTCTCTCAAATACTTTACATGTTTAAACCTATCCACTTGCACAAAAATATCAGAAAATAATTTAGGTAAACAACATTTTTTCTGTGGGATGCTGTCTAGCTAGATAAGTATTTCATATATTTAGGGCTAAAATGTTTATATCAGTCCCAGTGCTATAAAAGAGAGCCTTATAGAGGGGACAAATACTGTATCTAATTATTAATAATATGTTAAATACAGTAAAAATTTTGTTTAGAAAGAAGGATACATTTATGACACAAACCAGCAAGAGCCAGATAGCTTGATTCATAGAAAAGGATCAGATATCATGGAAAAGAGTCACAAATTATGAATAAAAAAGGTGTAATTTTTTATATTTCTGGTACACTCATCAAAGTTATGTCCATTTATCCTGATCAAGTTGTGGATCAATCATTTGGCACATTAGAAAGGACAGTGTCCAATTGGAAGATTTGGTCTTGCTTGTTGGGTTTTTTTCTTTCTTTAGGAGCAGAAATTCACTAATAAGACTGATCAAGTGCTAAAAAGCACAAAAACAGTAGGACACTCAATGAGAATTATACCTAAAGACTGTAACCCAATCTTATAGAAATCTTTACTGAAATTTATCTTCAATAAATAAAACAAACAAAAAAACTAAACCAAAGATCATAAATCTCAAATGATTAATTATTCAGTATCTATGAAAAATCATCCTTTAGAGAAACAGAATAAAGATAAATTCTGATATGTAGATCATGTAACAATGATGAATCAAAGAAGATTGCCCTTACATTAAACAAAAATAAATATTGCTCAAACATCAAAACTATTCAGCACACTTTGATACATCAAAATTAAAAATCATACTGCAAAAACTTTCCCATGGAATCTGACTATTTTTCCTCTATTCATAGTCTAAATATTATTTTATTTTATTTTTCTGAATTGAGAACAAACAGCCATGTTGATTTGCATGTGACAAGCAAATTCAGACCTTATAACTGTATACTTTGATCTGCTCTAGAAAACTATATGAAATCTACACTGATATAAAAGTGGATTAAAGTGCAGAGATTTTTTTTCTTATTGTACTGATCATTTTTATTCTATAAGATTTCCTTAGACTAAAAGCATACCTGCATGAATCTAAAAGATAGGATATTAAATAACTTTTCTTGTTCTTATAGAAAATCATACATTAAGCATTGAATACATTGAAACAATATTTAAAACTGTGGCATAAAGATAAACACAGTTAAAAGTAGTAGTTTATATTGTTTAGGTTTTGTTTGATGTTGTTAAGGGTAAACATATGTATGTGTGCCTGTGAACCTGCACACATATATCCCCTTTTCTTCCTCTATGACTTCTAGACGCTATGTTTACTTTGATTTCTTCACTATTTCTTTCATAAAATAAAAGCTGTTGTTCCATGAGTGTCATTAAATAGTAAGTGGAAAAAATAATGCTACTAAATAAAACAAAAATGTCTGGGGAAATTAATTCAAAGCCAGTAGGATCCAACAAATCACTTGAGTAATGACTTACTTTTACAGATAGGTGATTTTCCTGTCCATTTCATATCTGGTTTACACGTCCGATGCTCTGATCCACCAGCAAGAAAAAATCCTGGCTGACAGGTATACACCAAAGTATACCCTAAAGTAGGAAGATCTATTGCTTTCACATCTACATGTGCCGGTGTTTCTGGCTGCCTGCACGCATGAGCTGCAAAGGGGTTTTTACAGTTAGAAAACATAGTGGTAAACAGTTTCCACAGAATTAGAGTATCCAATCTGAAATAAATGCACAACAACTCTGGATAACTTCTAGCAATGCCAAGGAGCTATTACTTGTAAAAGTAACACTCAGAGAATATAGTTATATTATTGTGGGATGGAAATGACAGTATCACATATTTTTAAAAAATAAATCAAAATCAAATGATGCTAGTAATCAGAGAACAGTTAAAATGAGGGGAAGCACATGACATTGTACATGGTGCAAGTATTGGTCCTGTGATTTATTGTACTGTCACAGCTTCAAGCATCACTTCCACTTTGTGTTCTGAAAATTAGAGTAGTTATTGGGATAAATAAATGCATTTCAATTGAAATAAAGGTTCCACAAGAATGCTTTGTCATAGAACATTGACTATAACAGATTTGGTTACTCAGTATACTTCTTTCTCTGTGCCACATGGTGTTCGTTTATAACAACCCAAAGATAATTTAAAACAGGATAAGAATCTAAGGTCATTGTAATTAATTATTTTTGCTTAGTTCAGTGTATTTTAGTACAATAGTTATTTGATGTTCTCTAACTCGCACAGAGCTATATTATTGTATATAATTGTCATAACCATGCATAGCCCAGAAAGGAGGGGTTTTGCTGAGTTCTAGTTTATGATTCATAAAATACTAGGCAACAAAATAGTTCCATGCATATTTCAAGTCACTTCCCATTCTTTATTAATCCACTAGACACACAAAAAATTTTCTAGCTCAATTAAAGTAGTTAATAAAGTAGGTTAACTAACAGATTTTTTGAGTAAAACTGATAGAATTATTGTGAACTTAATTAAAAAAAACCCTGAAAAATCTTCCTTCAAATGAATACCCCAAATACATTATTGGTCATTAAAGAGAAAACTACAACAAATAGAACATTTTAAAATCTGTTTTAAAAAAAGCTTCCCATCCTTTTAGCAAACAATTTGCCATTAATTTCCACATGTATCACTTTGTAACTCATAAAATTGTGCACTGTTCTGAGTGATTAGAATAGTAAGCAGACTTACGAATGCATTCAGATTGTATGCCGCTCCAAGTTAGATTAGCAAGACAAGAACGAGTTGTAGAACCCTGAATATGATAACCTTTTCTGCATCTGAAATACACTGTGCTCCCAACCTAAGGATCAAACCAGAATGTTAAACAGAAGTCTCAGAAGTATCCATCATGTGTAGTCAGATACAAAGACAGCAATAAGTTAATACAGTTTTTTTCAAAAATAAAAATGTCTGCTTTTTACAGTTTCTAGACTTACACTTTTTTTTTTAATGTGGTGATAAAATGGTTGACTAATTGATTCTTTTGTGATCTTATTTAAAAACAATATGTTGAAAACCTCTTACGCAGCATTTATTACTATTAAGTTTTATTTGAGGTGTTCAACTAGCAGAGTGAAGTCCTGGAAAGCCTTCCTATGGTCAAATATGATACAACCTTCCTCAAAAGACAAGGTAAAATAACTGAGAAAATGCTCTTTAGATTTCAAACGGGAATAGAAATGCATGAAAGCTATATACAAAATTGCAGATGAGAAAGAATTTTCTTTAGAGATGAGAGAGAGATTGAGTGGAGAGTTCTAGTAAAATGGTAATGGTACTCACAAAAGTACCCAGATTGTAACTCCAGGCCAAGTTATTTAATGATACGGGGCTAATCAATAAAGCATAACTTTTGGTTTGGATACAAAAATCTTGGCAATTACAAATAAATAAATAAATTGGACAAAATTTATATTATTGGAAATTATATTACTTTAATAAAGTAACATATCACGTGGACGAGTTGCAAATGAGTAGTAATCAATGTGTATTTGTAAGAGCTTGAAGTTATAAAAAGGCAGATAGCTGTGCACTGCAAATGTCATAGAAGGACTTCAATGGAAATTAAAAATTAGTATCTTCAACGGTAGCTACCTGCTATCTATACACTCAATTATATAAAATCTGCTTATCATGACAGATGTTCAGCAAACGCACACCATTTCTCCCAGAAGTAGCTTGAGAAAACCACTGGTGTTTTTAAAGGTTATATTGCTGATATGGCTTTGTAGACTTATGTCTTTCTAACTATTTTTAAACATATTATTCTCTCTATCCTGCCAAGGACACACAGCATGTCTTTAGTATGTAGCAGAACAGTGTATGGCTAGTCTTGAGCCTAAGTCATCTTACTTGTGCCAATTCTGATATCTGTGAGTAAAAATGAGATGCAAATCTTTACTCCATACTCCAAAAGACCAAGGAAAAAGTAACATAGGTTCAAGGTAGTTAAATAGTTTTACTGCTTTTTCATTTTACTGGTAAAAGTCAAAACAAAAGTAGCACATGCTTTTTATAATACTTGGATGAAAATCATTGAGGGCTTCAGAGTGTAGTGAAGCACAAAAGGCAAAGAATAAAAGGGGAAGACAGGATGCTGGTAGACAGGGGAAACCCAACGAAGATCTGCTGCCTGTTATTGCACTGTTCTATAATGAGGAAAGACTGCTGAAAAGTGGTTTATAGAAGTTTGGCTACATCATACAAACAGGAAGCCCATGAATAAGGTATGAAAAAACCCAAAACAATCTAGTTCCAATGCCATTAGAGAGAAGTCTCCATGTTGTGGTACAAGATAGCACTCTTAGAGCGAACACATACTGAAGAAAGACTTAATGCACAACAGAGGAAGACTTAGTATGGCCTCTAGAGGTGAAGGGGAAAAGAAGATTAGTCTACATAAACATGAACAACAGTACAACACGGAATTGGCCAGTACAATTCTGTTATTAAAGACAATTTGTCAGGCAGATAAAAGGAGGAGAAAAAAAGAAAACAATCCCCTGATAGAATTAGGGGCAAAGATTAGAGTTGTTTTTGAAGAGAAAATGGGGAAAGGTACAGGATCAAGATGGGACACCAGAAAGGTAACTGCACCTATTACTAGAAACAGAACCACCTTGGGTAAGGCCACAAGATGCTGTTTAGGAAGAAGTGCCTCAGTATCAGTGAGCCAGGCAGAAACAGAAGGTGAAGAGAAGAGCTGACAGCCATAGCAACAAAGGAGAGAAAAATTGCAGGAGAAAGAAGCTACCAATAACCAGAGGAACTTATAGAAAGGACCTCTTGGAAAAGAGTTCTACTAATTTAGTCACAACGGGCACACTGCCCTAGCCTCATAAATAAGCATTAAACCCAAACAGAACTTATGTTAAATTTCAGTCACACATAGTTACACCCAAAAAATCTATCAACACGAAGTTTATCAGTCTATAGAATGACTATGAATTGATCATTTTTGCAGCTACAGTTATTTCCTTGGTCACTTTTCTAACTCTCACTTGTTAAACTAAAAACCTGTGAGGAATCTGGAAATTATAGAAAGCATATTCACCACAGAGAACCTGGACACAATACAGAATAATTTTATCTTCTCTGACTGAATAAAATATAACATGAATTTCTAATTTAGTAAAGCCACTTGCTGACTTTTTCTCAGGGACTACATGGCCTTTGGATCACACAGGTCTTTGGTTGTTAGGTATTTACTGACTATTCATCAATGTATGAAAGAATTATTATCATAAAGCAAGGTAATTATATTATGTCATATCATATTAAGTAATCAATTTATAAATAGCCCTCCCTACTGAAGTCTCCTAAAGGATTGGACACATGATATATTGCAGGGTTAGAAGTTCTTTCTTTAAACTGAGTGTTCTAAAAAAAGCTTGGAATGAAGAATTAGTTTTTATTAAAAAAAGGGTGGAAATTTCTCAAGGTTTGCATCAGACACTTAAGACTATAGATAATGTTTCTCAATAAATTTCTTATATAATTATGAAATACATTTTCATTTTAGAATACTAATAAATAATAATTTAAAAATTACCTCATAACCTCTGGAACTATTTTGTATTCCAAAATGTGGAGTACCAGGGTCTGTACATGTATTGTGAGCAGGATCTAATGCAAAATGTGAAACACAACACATATTATTATGGTATGGAAAAAAATACTCAAAAACCGTTTGCAAAGATTAAATAATTTCATAAATGTCTAGTAATGACAAGAATTCAATTTTTAATAGAATGTGTGTTTTTCTATATATTACACCAGTATTTCCAACTAAATTACCAAGTATACCATAATAATTTGTTTCAGTACATTGCCATAATCTTTAAATATCTTGGGAGGTATTTCTGGTAGTGCAACTTTACAGTTTGGATTGCATTAACTTTTAGCAATCTTATCCTTTTAAATCTCTTTGAATCCATACTATATTTTCCTATTCAAAGGACAGTTGGAATATATAGAGAAATCTTTAGAAATCTTTATCTTTTCTTCATTTCAGATGAACTACTTAATGATAAATATTTCTAAAACCAACACCCCCAAAATTAAAAAAAAAAAAACAACCAAAACTCCTCAAACCCAAAAAATCCCACAAAATGAAAAAAACCCAAACCCATAATCAGCCTGCTTTCTCATAGCAAGTAAATACTTTTTATTTTTGTATGGCTTTTTTTTTCTATGCCACAAAGAAAAAAAATATCTAATGGAGCATCACCTCAGTTGTTGCTGGAGAATAAAATTCCCTCCATGAAAAAAGCTAAACTAATTGTTCTGTTTCATGAGAGTAATTTAAAGAAGCCTGAAACTATTTTTTCATTCAGTAATGCCCATAGTCTGGTGGGGCTTTGGAGTTGCCCAGTCATAGCCACCAGGTAGAAAACACAGAACTTCATCCAGTAGATTTTTCTGTGGTATGTGATTCTCTCTTGGCAACTGAGTCTGCTGAGTGCTGACACTGAATTATGAAGAACATGTCTTGTGACTATACTTCATCCGTAACAATTTTTTGTTTTCTGTAGAACAAAAATTGAATTTATCATTTACAATAACGTGACATTTCATTTCACTCTTGGGCAACTCTCATTTTCAATACTGACCATCAGCAGAGCATAAAAATTGAGCTGGACTGATATTTACCAAAGGCTTCAAATTAAGGTGAATGTTGACCTAAAGTATAAGAATAAAAAGCAAACATGCTCCTGACGTTGAGATGCTTGAACAGTTCAGGAACTTTTAAAAAATTATCAACAGCTGGAATCCTATTTATAATAATAGACACATGAAGCTGAATTGAACTTTTAAGATAGGTCTCATCTGAAGACCCCAAAGCAAGACTTCTCAAAGTATTCTAAGGAAATCATTGCTACCCATAAACAGAAAAGCTTCCAGTATATAGTATTTTTATGTCTCATTCCAGATATTGTTCACTGCTCTTAACCTTCAAATTGCTTAGAAATTTTATCTGTAAATATGTTAGATGATCTAATATTTTCTCTTTGAAATAACATAAAAACTATGATGTAAAAGAAAAACCTGTGTCTTTGATCCACTACTTTCCATGTGCTTCTAGATTATATATAATAATATATATGTTATATATTATTATATAATATATAAATAGATATGCCATTATTGCATTTTCAAAGTGGATTCTTTGCATTAGACCTGAAAAATATCTTTTTAAGCCTTCTTGCCTCTGTAGCAAAATATAGGTGTAAGATGATTGCCATAGTTTGCAAAAACTATGGAGAGAAGTTTTGAATTCATACGGAAGAGTTCTGTTGACTGTTATGTCTTCATTTAAAAATACAGGCTGCTTTCAATAATCATGATTACAACATTTTTCCAGAGTGCCCAGCTCTTTCATACAGCCAATATCTCAGCCACAACAAAATATATAAATGGCCTACAATCTACACCTGAATGTTTGTTTAGAAATATCAAAGAGATTTTATTTTATTATAAAACTAAAATAGTTTTCTCTAGCAAGTCACCCCAAGTGGGATCAAGTTCTGATGACAGGGGGAGTTAGAGGTGTCAATCTGATTGGTGTAACATGCTAAAAGCCTACCAGTTGCACAACAGTCAATGAGAAACTGAGAGTATTTGGGAGCTCATCAGAATTTCAGAAGATCAGAGATGTACAAGCCACATTCACAAAGTCGAAAACAGTTTGATTTAGGATTGATTCTGAAAAATTCCTTTAACTCTCCAGTAAAAAAATTTGGTTTTTAATCTGCCACAGTCTTCGGCAGACCCAAGAGATTCTAAAAATAGATGCATTTGCGCATGTTGATGTTCTCCATTTCCAGCAGACAAGCAACCATGTAAATTTACAAATTACTTCATATGTGATTGTGTTTATCCTAAAGTTTTTATACTCAAAATATAAGCTTTTTTAATTAGTTCTTTTTATATTACACAGACCTTTTTTATACTTGGATAGCTAATTGATAGATTTATGATAGTGTAATAGTTTATCAAGAATCTTCTCAGTAGAAATGCATTAGTGGTAGCTATTACCAATGCATGTTGGCTGAATTCCACTCCAAGTACCATCTGCTTGACAGAATCTTCTTGAAGATCCTATCAGAATAAAAGGAGGTCTACACTGAAAGCTAATTTCAGATCTGTAGGTGAAACTTTTTCCATTGAGACGTCCTTCTGCCGGAGTACCAGGATCACCACAAAACACAGCTGATACATAAAAATGAAAAAAAAAAAAGGTATTAAAATCTGTAAATGCTTTAAGATGAAGTATTCTACATTGATTTATGTGTAAGGCAGGCATACTGAATATGAATGCAAATGCTCTGTTCATTTGTCTGTGAAGGACTGTAGATCTCCTAAATTCGTGACAGCAATTTAAAATAAATTGTCAATGTTATAGTCATTGTCAGCATAAAACTTAACTTGGAAAAATAGACCTTTTAATGGAGACACTTAAATATTGATTAGATTTAGGTGAAAAAATAATCCCCAAGTAGACAATGCTATATTGCAATGTTTAAAAATAAAACCATTTTTATATCTGACACCCTCAGATGGGTAGGCTGGAAATTTTTGCCCTAATTAGATAAAAGGAAAAATGTTTATCCGGATCCTAACAAGATTTCAAGCACTCAAAGAGTTGAGTTGACTGATTTAGAAAATGCTGAAAAACAAATATGAGCAAGACATGAGGGTATGTACTCGCCTTTGGAAAGAAAAAAATTGCTTAGAAAGGCTATGAGCTATAAGCTTAAGGGTTAGCATCCTTATTTTAACCTGTTAATGGAAATGGAAAGAGGGAAGAAAAGAAGGAAAAAGAAGGAAAAGCGTAAGGGGATATTTCAGTCATGCTCACCACAAGTCAAATTCAGAACATCCAATAAGATTACCAATATAGCAAATGGTGATGGGTCCAATTAGATAACAAGAGATGGGGGTGACTTTTGGGGAAAGGAAGAAGACTGTGACCTTTAATGGGCACAGCCGTTCAAATTTCATAACAAGGTTAGCTTTTTGGTACAAGGAAGGAGAATCCTGCAGTAATTAATATATTACCTGATGTAGCTGAGTCCTTTTTAAATTGTGATTCTGTGACTGTAGCCCAAGACAACTGATTGTAGCTTTGGTGAAGCCCAACAAGACTGTACCCTGAAAACTTACGCAAACATTGTGGGATGTCTCCCCGCCAAACTCCTCGCCCTTCACAGGAGAGAATAGCTGTGTTAGACAGCTGATAGCCTTCTGCACAGCTGTAACTCACGCTAGCACCCCAACGATAATCAGATCCTTCCACTTTCCCATACAGAACAGTTGGAGGGGGGCCACATGTAATAGCTGTGTCAGAAAAGAAAAGTTACAGTTTCAAGAATTTATAGGGTTTGGGAATATGCATTATAATACACACTCATACATTTGAATCTAAAAAAGAGGTATTTCAGGCTATTATTCCAACAAAGCATACCTGTGTTGACAAAGCAGCCTGTAATAGACAGAAAACTAATTTAAATACAAAAATAAAGGCTATGGATTTAAGAAGCTCCTGAGTACTAGGTTGCTAGAAGCCCAAAGAGTACATTGTTACGCAGTTTTATATTTTTCCTTATATATGCATTATGGTTATTTTTGGCAACAGATTACCAAGCTAGGTAAAGGTCTTCAATAAACATTATTTCTTTCAATAAATAAGTTTTTATGATTCTAAATTTCTAAATATTTGTATTTTATTTTAAACTAATTATGCAGCACTATTTAATATGACTGTTCATTCACCTGCTCATTTTCTAAGGCTTTCCACACACAATGGTAATTAACCTTATTGGTAATTAGGGGATAAGAAATTATTCTGATGTTTTCCACCTTCTGATAAGAGTGTCGAAAATGATGCAATCTGGAATCTCCAGGTTTACATTTCCATAGAATTTATTTTAACAAAGACCACAGCCATAAAATCACTCAGGCAGTAATTTTCATGACAGAAAATGCAGTCAGTTGAATAAATATGCCAAAATTTAATTAGTAAGTTAGACCTAGGTATCACAGTGAAGTGGTGCTAGGTGAGTTGGCATCCTAGGCCTTTTATAAGCAGAAGATGCCCTAGGTTGTTAAATTTACTCCCTGGGCTGATAAAGTTGTGTTAACAATTTTCACCATACTGCCTTTTTTGTCTTTCAGCCTCATCTCCACTATGACCTTCCTGCTAGCACTTGTAATTAGCTGTTTGTGAAGCATATTTTTGGAAGTTTATGATGACTACACTACTGCTACAAGGGACTCTTTTACTGAAAGCTTGGTTTGCAAAATCCTGTTGCAGAATTTTGTCCATCTAATCCAAAAGAAATGGACCAAAAAGGAAAATGAGTACTTGATTCATATTTTTTTTAAGATGAGCACTCTTACAATCTTCATTGCAGAGTATTTGGTTCTACTTTAGTCAATAATGTCACAATTTTGACTGTTATTCTGCCACAGCATATGTTCAAAATAAAATATAAATTCTACAAAAATACTTATCTAATATTTTAGTTGCATTTGGAACAGTAATTATTCCAGAGAATATTTTGATTTTTTTTTATATATAAATAAAGACACCGGTTAGTGAATATCGTATATGTGTCAAAACAGTAATTGTAAACTGTTAAATTGAAAAGATCACCTTTGCAAATTGGTTTACTCTGGTTCCAAGTGCTATCTTTCACACAACGCATGGTAGATGAACTTGCAGGTTCCATCAGATATCCTGGATTGCACTGATAGCTGACTGTCTTATTAAAGGTAAAATCATTTCCAAACTGAATGCCATTTGCTAATGCACCTGGATCTCCACAGTTAATCACTAGTGAGGAAAAGAGAAAAGGATTTTTTTTAATAAACATATAACCATGCATACATAATGTCCTTTCTTTTAGTGTACAATACAAGAAAAAAATTGTTTCTATCAAGAAAAGTTATCTTTCTGAGGCATTTCAATAGCATGGACCAAATGCTGCGTTCTTTTAACACTGTAGCCTCATCTGGTGTGATCTAACTACTGCAGACTGTTGGTGGTAGTTTTGACAGGACTGAAGGTGATGGTGCAATGCAATTCCAGCAGAGTTATGAAATGCCTCTTTTTCCCCTCTTTTTTATATTTCTTTTTTTCTTGTGTGTGCATGTGTATAAAAGTACTGTTGTACTGTTAGTCTGGCCTTGTCAGTGAGGCCAGTAGCTCCACTTGCCTTGTAAGCACTCCTATAGTCCCTGCTCACCTACCCTAACAGAATAGCCCAGTCTTGCTGCTCCCTGATTCTTGGTCCTTAGCAGAATGGTGATTGATCAGTTTTGAGTCATTTGGTTTACAATGAAAACTGGCACAGTAATTATCCAGTTACACAAAATTTGATTTTGAGCTACCAGAACTTCCTCCTCTAAGAATATGCAGCAAGGAAAAACAAAACAAAACAAAACAAAAAAAAAGGAAAAAATCGCTAAAGTAAACTAAAGGAACAGCTAAATATAACATTATTTTTAAAAATATTAATATCATCAAATTGACATTTCTGAGATAAACAAATACAATAAAGTTGCCTATGTAGCCATCTTAAGAAGACAGTTCTGGAATTATCTAGCATGTATTATAAGGGCAGGTACCTTTAGATATATGAAAATATTTTTGTTTGTTTTTACAAGACAAGTGAATGTGGAAAAATGTGTTATTTTGTCTATCAAGATAATAACTTTTAGTAGGAAGGCTGGATGACTTACTACTTTAAAGCTTTAGGGGAAGAAAATTTCTTTCTGACCTGTGCAGTCTGGAGCAGTACCGGTCCATGTCCCATTAGCAGTACAATGTCTAGTAGTTAGCCCTGAAGTTTTGTAACCTTCCCAGCAGGCATAAATGACCGAGCTGGAGAACAATATTCCATCAGTGTATATTATCATACCATTGGCTGGCGTGCCAGGGTTCCCACAAGATACCGCTGCAAAGAAGAGATTAAAAAAAAAAAAAAAGGATTTTGATGATAGGTGACTAACTGGGATGAAAAAAAAGGAAAAGAACAACTAGGTTAATAGCTCATGTTTTAAAACACCTATAGCAAGTTTTACTGAGAAAATATGTAATAGGTATATTCTTGAATTAACATTTTATTTCTCTTTGTTAATGTTACTTGCATTTGGGCTTTTTTTTCTTTTTTTCCAATTCTGGATTCAGATAGCTTGCTCTTTTTGTTCTACTCCAGCCAATACATACACTGGAGCAAATAAAGATCAGTCAGGGCTTTCTGGCTGACCTGTACCTGTGTTTTGCTTTTTGGCAATTTTTTCTATTCTCTTCCTGTCTTCTGGTATCTCCTTTTTCAATTGTAAAAATGCATAAATAGTAAATTGTGACCTTCTTGTTAACATATTTTTTTAATCAAGAAGAGAACAGACAATCTGTATTGGCCTCCATATCTTTTGGGCATCTATATCAATCCTTTAAAGCAAAAATAATGTTTCAGCTTCATATGTCCAAGATTTGACAGTGGCTTACCTTGATTACTTAGATTACAGGCTGCATTTTTTTTGAAAGTGAGTTGTTTGCTTTTTTTTTTTTCCAGTGGACCAACCAATCATTAAAAGAACTTGGGGGTTTATTTTGAATTTTCCTAACAACTCTTCTGGCAACTACACTCTTTTGAAACCCCGACCTAGAGTACTGCATCTACCTCTGGGGTCCCTAGCAGAAGAAAGACTTGGACCTGCTAGATGGCCCCCAACATAATAGTTAATATTAGTTAGTCTAATAATTAAAATATAACAGTGTTAAGTTTTATGATTAAACCAAACACATTTGCCAATTAAAAATTAGTCTACTATTTATGTTTGGAATAATACCTTTCTGCATTTTTTAAATCAATTTTTAATCACTTTTTAAGTTTAAAAGTTTCAAATAGGGAAGAAAAAAATACAACATGTTGGAACTTGAACTTGCAAGAATTTTCATAGGTAGGTAATGATGGTAGGTATTCTCCTCCTAGTCCCATCATTACTTAGATTAATTAGGAAACAATTGAAAAACTATAGAAAAATGGAAAAAAAAAAGAGGTTTTTTCTTGTTCTTTTTTTAACTGAAAAGAGAAGGTTGGAGCAAACACTATGATGAAAGGGGGATGAAAGTGGCATTTAAAATACTGATAATTGCCTCTGCCTATTGGTGCCCTACTATCCTTAATATCTTCATATAAGGGAAGTAGAAAGGATACTGCAAAGCTTCAGTTTTCTGTTGAAAATACTGATTCAAATGCTGATCCTGTGCCCACTGTCATTTTTATACAATCATCATGATATCTGCACTGGCAGAAGACTAGTCTTTGCTGAAAAATATTGCAAGAGAACAATTGTTCTCAGAATAAAATTTGTAGGTAAAAAAAAGTTACAAATATTTTGTTCTATCATCAATTTTATTATTCAGTTTAGGAGACAACAGATACTATAAAATCCATCAACTGTGATGAATTAAATAAAGTAATTTTTCAAACATTCTTGCAAAATGGGGAGTCATTATAAAACTGAATTTAAAGCCTTCTATTACTGCTTTCCAATTTTAACTGCACAAAAAAGGGTAAAAATTTTATTAAGTTTTTTATCTTATTTTAAAATACGATTTTCAGAAATATTCTGTTGCATTTCTTCTGAAAGAGGCAGCATAAAAATATCTCATTATAAAATAGTCTGACATCTCTTGAGAAATATGTATTTTTTATTAATTTATACTTAACTTATATATTCATTTATACAACTTTATTTTATCATCTATTCAGTCCTTGACACATAGATATTACATAGAAAGAGAAGATGAAAATATTTTATTGTTACAAAACAGATGACAGATTTATTTATCACTCCATTTTCATATCTTCAATCAAAAGCATTTATTTAGTCTTAAATTTAAGTTAGGTATCTATTATTTATTTTCAGGATAATTGTTTTTTAACTAAAATAGTTTTCTCACAAACTTTTTATAAATATATATTCCAAAACTTGAGCAGTTTGGATTTAAGTTTTCAAGCAAAACATGAATTGCTTGTAAACTTGTATTGGTTTGGCATGAATGGTAAAAACCAATTAGCAATACACTTTAAAACTGACAGCCAGGTTGGCCAACTGGATACAAGTGTACACCTCTGGGACACACGGCTTAAATACAGGTGGGATTTTGGGAAAGCTGTCTTTTGCTGAGGGCCTGCCATGAGGCAACAACTGGGTGGCCGGGATGGGGCTGGCCCTGGCTGGAACCGAGCCGAGTCCCTGAGCCCGGCAGATGCCGGCAGAGAAAGGGGAGCCACGGCTGCTGACATCAACCGATCCTACGGTCTGCCCCACGCCGCCGGCCGGGCCGAGGGAGATGATCCCCCCCCGGGTCCCCAGAGAGCAGCACCGAGCCCAGGCTGGGCCAAACCCACCCCATAAGACCGAGGGGTGGAGGGGAGAGAAGATCCTGGCCGCCGTTTCTGAGCTTTTCTACACCTCAAGGATTTGAGGCTTTCAAGATGCCATGGCTGAGACCATGTGGCTGTCTGCAGGCCCAGGCAGGAAATGTTAACTCTTTCCTAACACAGACTGAGACTTTTTTAAACTCTAACCTTTCTCAAAGAGATAGGAAAGGCCAAATTAGAGGTATGCAAAGGGATAATATGAAGATATCAAAATCAGTAGAAGAGTGACTTCCTAAGTGGAAGACATGACAAGTTGCCTTAGTTCTAGGCTGCAAACCTCCTTTGGTTTATGGTAACAGACTGCAATATTTCCTTTAAATAGTGGACTAAGAATGGGGAGATGATTTTGTGGATTCAAGCAAAGGAGTCTGATTTTACTGAGTGGATATTGAATTAGAAACTGTAATCTCTGATTTTACTGCATGGATATGGAATTAGAAACTGAAATCTAGTGATCCTATGAGACGTTTGAAGCCTTGTCACCAGTGAAGAATGAGAAATTATTTGTTGTGAAGCTGTGCATATTTAAAAGGTGAAACCCCATGTGTAAGCCCACAGCCCATATGTAGTCATGGGAAAGGCTTTTTTTTGGGAAGCTCACAAATGCAGATTCTCAGGCAGGCTGCTTTTGTGGGAGCTGGAAGCCACAAACAGACTGTGTCTCTTGTGGAAATTTACCAGAACAAAATCAGAAGGCACTTATCTCTCTCAAAGTCTGAATGAAAGACTATAAGTGGTATTGACCTAGCGTTCTGATTTTCTGTCTCTTTACATTGTTTTGTGGAAAGGTGGACTGTTGTTAGGGGGGAGGGGAGTGCTTTTAAAAAGGTTTCATGGGTTTTTTTGTTCACCCTTTAATGTGTGTTAATAAATCTAACTGTTTCTATCTTTAAGTTAAGCCTGTTTTGCCTTTCTTCTAATACCGTTCCACTGTGGGAAGATAGGTCACTACATTAAATTTAACAAACAAATTCGGTGAATGTGAAACCACTACAAAACTTCTTTATATCATCTTTCTGCAGAATGTTATGAAAGCATATTTCTGCCTAACAAAATTTTTCAATCAAAGAATAAAAATTCATTAGGAAGTGTGTCAAAAGTGTCAAAATGGCAATGTATCAGTACCTACCTTCACACACAGGCTGTATACCTGACCAGGACCCATTAAGCAAGCATGTTCGCTCTGCAGACCCTCGCAGCTGATAGCCCATTTCACATGAGAAACGTAGCAGACTTTTTGTTTTGAACTCATCCCCTAGTCTAGACCCATGAGCTGGTACTCCTGGATCGTCACAAAAACCAGGATTATTTCCTGCAAAACACAGCAGAGAACAAATATTGCCAGGGACATTATGTGCAAATGTAGTGGCAGTGAAACTATTCTCTTGCAGATAGTGCCACTGCATTGTTTCTATTGCAATCAATACCTTTTCTTCAGTATTACAGTGTGAAACAAAAGTCAAAGATGCAAATATGTATCTTTTTACCCTACTTTTCTCAGACCAATACAGTCCTAAACCCAGAATGTGATAAAAATAAAAGCAAAAAGGTAAGTGAGAAGACAAGAAGCACCTCTTTCACTTTTTGTCAGTTCAACAAATCTGTTGCTGTTTGTGAGAAATATTTTCTACACATTGTGTTATATTGTTTAACTTGTAGTGATATCTTCTAATAACAAGAATTAAAAAATAGCAAGAGTGAGGGGAACCATATATAAATTTTTAGGAAATGCATTTGAAATACATATATCTACAGAAAATCTCCAGATGCCTTTGTGTCTGTCAAGAATGAAAATATCTCATAATTTTCCTTATCCTCTAAATTTCTATGCAAATGTTGGTTACAAATTTAGAAGACAAATAGCGTGTTGCAAGACAGAGATCTCAAAGATGTCCTCAAAAGTCTGATGAATCAGTCAAGTGCTTTATCACATAGAGTGGCTGTTACAGGAGATACAATACAAGATACTTAAGGAAGCATGGTCTCAGTATCAACAATGTATTATAAATTTTGGTATAGAATTGTATATCTCCTAAATCTTTCTGTTTCTACATTGCAGTTGACAGCAGTATAATCCTATGTTCTCCACTTTTGAATTATATGTCTAAACTCAAATTCTTTGAAATTATAGGTTTTGATTTTGGACTTTGATTTTATTTTTTTTTCAAAATGTGTAAATACTTTAATAGTTTGAAGTCTGTATATTCTTAAATGGGTCTTTCTTCATAGGAATCCCTCACATATAAAGGATAAAATCCTAAACAATAAAAAACAATACCACATTTTTGAGAAAACTGAAATAGTTCATTTAGAAATTAAATTTTTTGTATGTCAGAAAGCACAATTACATGTGTATCATAAGGTTTTAATTATAGCAGATATGAGTGGGTACAGTCATGATTTCACTTAAAAGGAGGCCAAGACAGTTCCTGAATTCAAGACTAACTTGTGGGCTTTGTTTGTGTTAATTTTGTTTAGTATTTGGTTCTTCTAGAATAGATTGCTCTTGTCACCCTGCCCTACAGCATTTGGACCTAGATTTCCTCGTGTAAATACATGCTTGTAAACAATGTGAGTGTCTGAAGTCATCTGGTGTATTCTGTCTCTCTATGCACAGTAAAACTCACTCCGGCTGCCTCCAAACTGGCTGTTGAGAATGATCTCCAGCACACACAAACTTATAAAGTATTTGTATGTTGTTTGATGGACTGTCAGGTATGAGGGGTAAAAACTAACCTGGGGACAATTCAAATGGTCTCAGGGATCAAGCACTGTCACCCATGACCTATGTCCTGGCACTGCTAAAGCAGAAGTCCAGATGTGTCCTCTGGATGCTATCTGCTTCCACTTACTCTAAGACATTATTATTTCATAGAAATTTCAGTCTGCTTAAAATGTGTAAAATAACATGAGGGCTGTGATTCAGGCTCCCTCTGTGGCATGTTTATGTTATGAAACAGATATATCACACATAATTTGGCTTGTGAATGCAAAAGGACTTTTCAGGGCAAAATGATCTATGATTCTGAAAACTTGATGATGTCTCAGTTGCTTTGGGATTTTGCTGAGGGAATTATTTCCAGATGAATCACTGGATTTGTTTTTTTTTTTTTCTTGGACATACCTAGTTTTGACTTGGAGAAAATCTGAACTGGGACCATGAAATTTTACAGTCAAAGGGTATAGACAAAGGCAGTTACAGTAATATGAAGGTCTAGACCCCTTTTATTTAGCAATGTAGAAGACTGAATATTCATTATTGAAATATGAATACATCATTTTAAACAAAAAGTCAATCATTGCTTAGTTCTTAAGATACAGAAGTCCATCAGTGTAACAGATCCCAAGTGACAACAAACACTGAGATCATATTTATACCATCATAGAACCAACAGGCATTCAAACATATATTAGTATATAATAAAGAAATTAATCCCATTCTGAAAGAGCCTATAGGTTTTAAATGTCATATTTGGGCTGTTTTTCATATCTCCAAAGTATAAAAGCAATTAGAGTTCTCAGTCATCCTGGGCACAATCATTCTTTCACTGACATTATGATAACGAATTATTCATACTGGACTTCGATTAATTAATTTCCTGAATATCTAACTTGGAAAGTGTAGTTCATTTTACAATTCTAAATACCTTAGAGAAACGTGAAACCTTTTATGGTTTCTTTGGCTTTTTTTGGGCGGGGAGGAATTTTTCTTTGCTATTTTACATTGAGCCAACAGATAGATTTTCATTTCCCTAGGGAATCATCTTGCTCTGAAGATGGTGACCCATTGTGTACAAAGTTAGACATATTTTCCCCATCATAAGACATGAATACAGGGCTATTTAATGTTTTTAAAATCTATTAGTCTATAAAAATACTGTCATATTAATGACTGAAGATATCTGAAGCATCTCAATTATTAGCAATTGAAATTTCCCTCCACCATGAGATTTTTCCTTGTGGTGAGAAATGTTGGATAATGGCACTAGATTGTTATCCGACTATTCAAGTCTTCAGATCAATTCCAGCAATTCCAGATCTGGGATTTTATGTTGGATAAAAAGGTGAAAGTGACATAAATGTGAGTTTAAGATAAGCACGAAAAGATTTCTTGTTGTGCAGTGATGCCTTTCAGGTCTGGGCAAAGAGACCATGATACCAGTGAGATCTAGCAGTGTGAGAAGAATCTAAACTTACCTCCTTGAGTAGCAGGGAACAGAAAAGAAACAGTAGTGATTTAAATTCATTTCTTTTCTCAGTATCTCAAATTCTGCTCAGCGTCCTTTCATCATCATCCTTGCAGCACATAAATGAACCATTTTCAATGAACACTTATTCAGATCTTTTTCAAGGTACTGAAAATAATTCAAAGTACCTTACACCTATTTAAATTAGGTCAAATCTGAATCGAACCATATTGAATCACATCAGCCTCACAGTGGGCATGTCCAATAGTTCAAGGGAAGTTATAAGATTTTATAATGGGTAATTATGAACAATTTTGTCACTAGGAAAATTTCTTCTTAAACCATTCAGGTATTTGATTTTATATAAGTGTATATACCCATTTCCCCTACAAAGGCTGTTAATAATGCTGTGTGCGCCCTTAGGAGCCAATCCTCACCTGAACTCGTCACTTCAACAAAAATGTGTGATGTTTTATGTTTTTTTTCTAGATTTGTATAGTCTAGGGGAGAATAAACTGTTCCTGTACTTCCTGACAACACCAAGAACACATCAGACATTTATGGTGTTTGCACATTGGGACAATATTAAATTATATTTCTGCAAAAGAAAAGAGGAGCAAAATGTACAAAGTTTACCTTAATACCTTTGCTGTGGTATTCTTAATCAATATTTTCTGATGTAACAACATTTGTTTACACAAAATGTTCATAAAAATATAATGTATCACATTATTTTCCACTTAAATTTTAATTTCACCAATAGCCACTCTGCTGTATCACACCCATTTACTGAAATACTCTCATAATCATCT
Organism: Donacobius atricapilla; assembly: GCA_013397315.1. Taxonomy (NCBI): domain Eukaryota; kingdom Metazoa; phylum Chordata; class Aves; order Passeriformes; family Mimidae; genus Donacobius; species Donacobius atricapilla. The sequence continues at coordinate 287,798 of WBMY01005602.1, forward strand.
CATTCTCTTAGTCATTACTTCCCAATTTCACTCCTCAGCCACAAGCTCTAAGCTTTTTAAGCAAAACTTGACCAGTTTTGAAACACTGTTTTGCTCTATCTTCCATACGCTGCAGAACGCTACTAGAGCTTGTGGCTGAGGAGTGAAATTGGGAAGTAATGACTAAGAGAATGAGATGATTATGAGAGTATTTCAGTAAATGGGTGTGATACAGCAGAGTGGCTATTGGTGAAATTAAAATTTAAGTGGAAAATAAGCAAAACAAGTATTTGCTAAAAAAAAATGTGTCAGAATAGCCTTACTCATGTGACAAAGTGACATCAGATAATGGTTGGTAGAAGTACCTGAACAGTGAGGGAGAGTCCCACTCCAGTGGCTGTCTTCTTGGCACTCTCTTGTAGAATTTCCTATGAGCCTTCGACCCGCTGTGCAAGAATAGTGAATGATGGAGCCATATGTAAATTTGTCTCCTGAAAGAATTGCATTTGCAGGTACCCCAGGATGTCCACAAGAAATGGCTAACAAAGGTAAGAACACAACATTATGAGATCTCCTCATAGCACAGAAAAAAAATGTCCTATAACCTTTTCCACAAAATATATGTCTGTCTGGATTTCAACTTTTACATTGTTGCTATAGATGATTTGTTGGTCATTTGTAAGACTAAACACAAAACTATGTATAAAACAAGCCAATCCAGTTTAGCCTTTCTCTAAAGAGATATAGATTTCTCTCCTCATTCACTTCTGTTCATGATCCTTCCTTACAAATAGCATACCTTAGTTTGGTTAGTAATAGGAAGGAAGACACCAATTAAGTCTATTGCTGTAATGTGCTTATATATTTCAGATATGTTAATGTAAGTAGCTTTGTCATATATACAACTAGGTATAGTTTAAGCAGCATAGTGAGATAAAATATTTATTCTGTAATATTATTATAACAGTGTGATGAGCTAGAGTGAGCAAGAGGAAAATGGATTACTGATAATTTTTATAATTTTAAATCATACTTAGTTTTCTACAAGAAGTAAGGAACATGCTTATGCCAGTAAATATTCTTGCAAAAAAAAAAAAATTGTGCAACCTATTTGTATTTAAAATGGTTTGTTTTCCCTAATTATTTTACTACTGAAATGTGAATAAAGCCACTTTTTCAGGTTATAGCTCTTATTGACAGTCCTTGAAAGCATAGATTGTTGTGAAAAACAAAAACAATACCAAAACTGCCTGAGTCATGTGAATAATAGATACCTAACAGTATGAAAAGCATAATAAAGATATAAATTCACTAACCTAGTGACATTTCTTGCTCGGGTATATAGGTGTAAATCCATGAAATAAATAATTTTGGTAAAAAATTGCAATTCTGTTAAGCAAAAACTTTTAACACATCTGATGTGTTTCAAATTTAAATATACTTTAATTTCATGTACTACTTCTTATAATTGCATTTCAGAACAGAAATCATGTCAGCAAATTAATAGTGATTGGAAAAGGAAAATACCTCAATAGAAATTAAACTCAGGGAAACTGTTATTTTGTAAAGATGAGAAGGAAAATATCTCAGTGGAAATTAAACTCAAGCAAACTGTTATTTTGTAAAGATATGAAGCTTATTGATCATAGGAAACACCACAAGATTTCCTCTCTCTCTGAGGAGAAAGTGATGGAGGGAATGTGAAGTGATGTTATCAAAAGACCCTCTTGAGCAAAATTTTTCTATACAACATTTCACTGATTTGTTCTCACATATACACTACAATGAGTCTGTAAAAATATAAATATCTGATGCAGGCATTAATGGCCTCAGACTACCATTCTAAGTTAAACCAAATAAATAATAATTTTAGATTTCCCTAGCTGTTTCCAGATACCTTAATAATTCACTGATAGGGGAAATTAATGTGACTTTCTGGCATTTGAAAAAATAGTTCCACAGTTCCCTGGAAACACTTTATTAATAATGTTACATTGCATGATATTTTGTCTTAATGTTTTCTTACTAAGATGTACAATTTGCAATATATTGATCTTAAAGTCCACTTTGTTCCTTAATAGATGGCTACACTTCTTGTTCCCATCATGATTTTAAATCATGCACAACTCTTTAATGCTAATCCAACCAAATGGATACTTACACAAACACTTTGGTAATGATCTATCCCACAACCCATTAGCTTTACAGGTCAGTGCAGATGAGCCCAAGAGATAAAAGCCCTTCTTGCAATGGTATGCCACGCTTGTCCCGTATTTGAAACTTTCAGGATAATTCTGCTGTCCGTGACGAATTGCATTCTCCACAAATCCAGGATCAGAACAGTTCACCACTGTAAGACAAAAAATACTCATTGCTGATGTATAACAGCAATATGATAAATGTAGCAGTGATTCTCATTACTTCACTAGCAGCTCGTGATTGTGGCTCATTTATGATTCATTTGTGGGTTTTATTTGACGTAAATATCGGAAATATTGACTCCTAAGTAAGACTCTAGATATTTTTGCTTTGCAAGTAATACTACAATTTTACTCCAGCTCTTTTAATTATCTTGGACAAGGTATACAATATCAAGTATAAAAGTAGTTCAAAGATGAAAGAGAAATTGGAGGAATTTTTTATTATTCCCTTGGTAGGCTTAGTTTGGTCTTCTACATAATTTTAATGTGAAGGAATAGTCTATATTCTAATTAAAACTTTAACATTTTCTTTTTTATTAATTTCCTCTAATGAGAAAAATTGCTTCAAATATTAAGGACAATTTCTGCTATTAATATGGAGAACAGAGAAGGAAGGCAGTGAAAAATCAAATACTTGATAGGGGAGCAGGAATGAGGGTAAGCACCAAAAAACATGAAGTAAGTTTTTCAGATAACCATTAAAAACCTAAAAAATTATGGGTTTTTTCATGACTGTTTAGTTTTTATATAAAGTATAGCTACCCTCCCCACTCCTTCATTTTATACTCTGTGGAGACTGCAGGGTCATAGAATCATTTGACAGCTTGGGTTGGAAGGGACTTTTTCAAACACCCAATTTTGCTGTCTGTTAATATGAAAAATATGAAAAGTTACAAACAGCTACTCCACCCCTCTCCATCTTCATTCTGAAGATAACACAATAAATATACTAAAAAAAGAGACTTAAAATATTATTAGTATCACAAATTAAAGCTCATCCAAGACCCACAGGAATCTACCTTTCAAGTATGCCATCTAGCTTAAATCAATTTTCATGAAAAATAAATCAGTGGAAAAGAATAGATAAGATTATAATTTTAGAGGTAAGATATACATAGTCCCTAATGGACTACTTTTTACTCCTGAATAAATTTTATTCAAAATCTTAAGTTTTATCATACATAAAATTTAAATATGCTGATTAGATAATACACTAGAAGTAGGTAGCTTCTGTAAATATTCATTCATTGAAGGGATATTTTATTCAATCAGCTTATCAGGATTTTAGAATAATTCTAACATCCTAAAATTTGTTTTGGAGCAAAATCCGGTTTTAATTTATTTATCCTTATCTTTTAAAACCACACTTTTAAAAGTGTTAAATGTTCCTAATTTTAACCTCACAATTCTAAACAAACACATACCTAGGTCTAAAGAATGTCTCATATGAATCTAAAGTTTTCCTTCATAAAAATTATTTTAGAAGTAATATTTGGGGAAAAACCCCTCTTTTTCAGCATAAAGAAACCCATTTTTCATGTACTAATTGTTATTAAAAACACTGACAATACAATTACCAGAAAATTCAAATATATTTTTAAAAATTAGGTATTGCAATGGTGCATACAAAGCATTAGAAAGGTACTACATAGAATAATTATGTTCAGTGAAAAAGATCCTTCTTTTTTTATGTTCCTGAGTGGTAATAAAACATGAGTCTCCTAACTGAAACTGTTCCTATTTGTTTTATAGTGAATTGTATGAAATAATTCACCAGAGAAGTTACATTTAGCTTACATTATAATAGTTTAGCTTATATTTCATACTAACAACTTTTAACAACATATTGTTATAACCATAACATTTTATAAAGGAATCAGACATATGGAGGAAAAAATAAATATGTGATTACATGAGATTTCATTGACAGAAACAAATACCTCCTTAGCTCTTGACCTTTTCTTCCTGTCCCATAAGACAGGGAAAAATATCAAGTCCTAATATCTCACTGCTTTTTGAAAGCTGTGAAAATTTTGGATGTGGAGGTCTGTGTCTCTGTACTTGCTTTGAAGAACTCCAAAAGTTCTTTCTTCTGGGGATCTCAATTTAAGAGTATTATCAAGAGAAAATGCTTTTTTCTTTTACATGACACATTCTTTGTTACTGCTTTTTTTCCATGGTTACTCATCTTTGTCAGCTAAGTCTAATTCTCGCACTGGCAACGTAGCTATCATTGTAGAACAGAGACACGTGTGAAAGCCTGTAAAATGTACAGCCCACTGACAGGATGCCCTACAAAAACATTAAGCTAGCTCTGAAGGAGCTCATATGTCTGTACTCACAGTGCAATCCTTTCTTACAGAAACTAGCACAGTTCCCAGAAGCAGCACAAGCTGCATCCTAATTAACCCTGTTTCCTAGGCAATTAGACATGCTGTGGAGCTGGGTAGATGCTGCTGTAAAGTTTCTGCTTTTGGAACTAGCCTGCATCCTCTGCATAGCTATAAGTCGTCCTGTTCAAACACATCCTTAAACCTAATTTTTCCACATAAACGCATACACATTCCTAAACATTTGAATACACCTCTGTATCAATGTGAATTAAAGAAAGCCAGCACTTGTTTTCTGGCATGGGGCCAGAGGATGAGGGCTCAGTCCATGCCACTGTGCACTGCTACCCTCCAGAACAGGGTGAATTTATCTGAACTGCTCATGAAGAATGATCCATGTTAACCCCTGAGTCATGCTCCAAACAATTCCCGTGAATGCCACTTGGTTCAAATGAAAAACCACCTGAATAAGTAGGAGCAATTCGGCTCCCATGCCAGGCACTGTTGAATTTTAAAATACAGATAAATTTAATTTCAAACACAGAAGTGAATATTTCAAAATCTATTTAGATAAAACTATTTTTATGGTAATTTGATTCCCAATCTCACAATTACACGATACCACTATTGTGATTGATCATATAAAAAAAATGAAGTCCAGTGTTGTATGGAATATTTATACTGGTAGAGAACAGAATTCGGGTCTTCTTGAGACCTATATCCATGTTCTAATCAGTTCCCCATCTTGCAATGAAACTGCATATCAAAAATAATTATGACAAAATAACACTTTTCCATTCCACTGATTCCTACCTGTTTTAGCAACTACTCCTTCAAGAGCAGCTCTCCCATAAATTATACAGATAAAAAAAGTGGGACTGTGCTTTATGGCTGTAAAAATATATGCAAAATCCTGTGGAAAAATAATAATTACAGTCCTCTATAGTCCAAAGGTGACTTAATATCAGTTTATCAATATATCAATCATATTTAAATTTTTTGTGTATTAGGAATTTTTTCCTGGTACAAATGGGACCCCTTGCTGTACTCAGAGAGATCCACAGTACAGATGCATGTTTAGTAGCCTGCATTTAATATCATCCAAATTTCTTTTAGTTCAGGAATATAGCACTAAACACTGGGCATACACATACACTTTTACAATAAAGTTTCATTAATGCATACACAGAACTAGTCTAAATTTGCATAGTGACAGATGCTACTGAGTTCTTCCCAAGCTATAGGACAAGATTCATACTGTTTATCAGAAAAAGTTCTTATGATGTCAAAAGAATCTTCCTCCATGCAATCTATATTTTAAGATTATTTTCTGGTGGGATTTTTGTTTGGTGGTTTGAGGAGTCTTGGATTTGTTTGTTTTGGGGGTTTTGTTTGTTGATTTGGTTTGGTTTTGGGTTTTTTTTGCTGTCCTTGTTTTGTCTGAGAATGAAGTTGTAGATGTTCTGTTATTCTCTTCGATGGAATGGGGAGGACAGTAGAGATCTACAGGCAGAATGCTTTAAAAGAAAATGCCTTCCAGGGCAAAAATGTAGACAACTTGTCATTGCATCATAAACTATCAGTCACACAGAAATCCCATCTGGGAGTTGTGGGAGCTCCAGAATATCAGAAAGTACTATTTTTTTAACTATAATATTGAATGCTTATTTTATTTCTAGATCAAAATTGTCAACAGTGAAATACTGTACAGATAGAAATTATGTAAAGGAAAAAGCATTGAAATAAGCAGTGAAATGCCACTTTAGAATTTGTAAAAAAAAAAAACAAAAAAAAAAAAAAAAAAAAAAAAAAAAAAAAAAAACACCCAAAAATTTTTTTTTTTTAACTGCNAGAAGTTTTTTTTTTTCACTGCAGTTTAGAGAAAATCATTATTATTGAACTCAAATATGCACTAGATTAGTTGAAAGAGAGCATTGAAAATAATAACTCAAATTATTTCCATTTTAATCTTAGAATATTCTATTGAAACAGAAGAAAAATCTGATGGATGCTGAAAAATTCTCACATTTATTGAAGGTTTTGTAGATTTATGAATACAATTATTTTCAAATATTCTTCTCATCCTATGGATTACTCAATTCTTTCCCTAGGTTTCATTTTTAACCAGCATCCACAAGATCTGTCCCTTTTTTTAGTGAAGTTGAGATTATTAACATAAAAAAAAAATCAAATATAACTGCTTCAAATTAAATCTTTGTATTAATAGGTAATGGTGCCAAGTTTACTTATGGAAAATCAGTATTAGAAATTAAAAGGAACTTTTTTTCATGAAGATACACTGGCTCAAAGCTACCCAGAAGCAATTCTGACTGAACTATTTTTGCAAGTTAATAGGGAGAACAGAAAAGTTACTTCTCCATGAAGACCAGAAATATGGAATGTTCAAGGAATATACTGCAGTCCCGAAGTATCAATTTTTCTGTGTGATACTGAGTTTTCCCTCCAATACCAGTAGTATCTATCTAGACAGCTCAGTGATAAATGAAATACAAAACAGTCACCAAATGCATAATTTAAGCATGTGCTCTTTGAACAAAATTCTTGCATCATACATGAAGTCTTACCAATTGATTATGCAAGAGAATATGATCTCTCAAGTTAAAAAGTAACCGAAATTATGCCTGCAGTGCCCCTTAAGATCAGCTATCAGTTTTTAAATAAATACACAAGTGTGCTGTTGCTAAGAAGAGCTGCAGTAAGGAGTGCTTTAGAAAAGCCTTTGAGTTGGCTGGCATACAGAACTAAGGCAGTATTTTCCCCTATTGCCTTTCACCCCGGGGACTCAATTGTAAATCACTGTGAGAGTAGACGGAGATTGCATTCTCTCAATGACACCTGTCAAGAGTTGCATGGGAAATGAATTCTGTCAGTCTTGGTTTAGTCTTCTGAGAAAAGCTGGAGAATACTCCAAGTCTGCCCTGATAACTTTGGAACCTCACACTGAGTAGATTCAAACCCTTGCGGACAAAGAAATTAAAAGACCATGTCAGAGTCCTCTAGGGCAGCTTTCTGTTAAAAAGTCGAATGATCATCAAAAAGTACATCATTCACAGTATTTAGTTTCTTGTTTTCACTCTCTTTTTTTCTTCACAGAAACAATCTCAAGCTTCTTTTATAAACTTTTATATCTGATCAACAGTATTTTTAAACATTTTTTGTGTGAAAAGTATTCCATGAATGTTGATATCCAGAATATGTTTAGGGACTGACACTCTAGAGTGAATAGAGTAGAGAATTCACTCTGATTTTTCGGCAAGTTTTTAAAAATTCTGTCCATAAAGAGAAAGAAAGCTCTGCTTGTGAAAGCATCATGATAAAATTGCCAGTAAATGGAATTTTAGTAAAGGTTCATGCAAAGTCAACAATAAATAAGAATGAAAACTTCTCATATTATACTAGGTATCACAATAGCAAATTGACCAGAAAGATAAAGTTATTTACCTGTTATTTTTCTCTTATGTTCTCTGTATGCAAAATTCAGTTTTGGGCATCTGTGTACAACTAGTATTAGCACAACAGCTTTTGTCAGACTAGCATAAACTCTGGGATCATGACTAAAAGTCTTTTTCTTTAGATTCTTTTTTAATCTGAGCATTATTTTTCACCTGGTTGAGGAACTCTTCAGTTGCCTCAAATGATGTTTCTACTACCTTTTGAAGTGTCTTTTCCTGATCTCCAGGGTGGTTTCACTCCAGAGAGGAGCATCTCTGCCAGATCAGGTAAATATCTCAGACACCATATGGCATCTCCCATGGCACCTCACCTCCTTATTTAGGAAACTTACTCAAGTGCAAGTTATCCTTCTGAAGAATGTCAACGTGCTATCACTATGAACAGATTAGGTATATCTGACATTTAGACATAAATAAGTCAGAACAAAGGCCTCCGACTGTGGAAAAAACAAAACTGAACAAAATACATTTCTCAGTTTATACAGATCCTTGACTCTGCCACAGATGGAAAACTGCTTAATTCAGAGCTGCTTTATCTTTGGATGAGAAGAATTGGTTACCAGTCTCAGTCTCTCCCACCTTTCTATCAGCTGCCATCAGAAAGGTTATTTTTCCTGTCAGTGAAGGAGTGGAACATATTACCACTGATTCAAATGATTAAGCCACTAAAGAGAGCACAATAAAATTAGAAATTCTTTGTAGATACCAGATTCTTGATAAGACAAAAGCTTTATTTAACTTTTCAAAAATCTACGAGCAATGAGACAAAGAAAGAGAAACCTTTTAAGTTAGAAATTTAGCACAAATTCAGTATAAATAAGCAGAGACCTGAATTCTTTATTACTAACAAATAGCCTGGACTTACTGATACAGACTGGAGAATGTGAGCTAACTGAAGCCTCTGCAACTTTGCCAGATGGATCTCCCCATCAAAATGTTTCTGGTCTTAAGAAACATGTTTCTAAATAAGCTCATAAATCTCATTTACAAAAAGATAAAAGGAATTCTGAAGGAAACAATAGTAAAGAATATCCACATTTCCTCATACAGATTATGAATATGATTCTGCCTTAATACAGGCAGAAAGTGTGATGTTTAATACAGCAGTTCTTGCTTCAGGCATAACATGTGTAAAAATGACCTGCAGTGCAATCAGGAGTGCAGAGCCCTCTTGAGACCACCTGATTCACTTCTCAGTTTGGTGCTTAAGGATTATTATGTAAAGTAGAAAGCATGGAGATTGGCTGTCTGTGCTTCCAAAGACTAAATGGAAAATGGTTCCAAACTGCTAATGGAAAAAAAAAAAAAATCCAGTGAACTTACATGGATTAGCATTTAATATAGTCATAACTACTTCTGGGATAGCACATCCAAGTTGCACCAAGCTCTACTCCAGCAGGTTTGCAGCAGAGAAGAGAGATCTGGGTATTGTAATTTTTGTGATGCCACTTGGTTCCAGTTTAAAGGCAAGTAAACCAACTACTTGACCGGTTCTTTGTCAAATAAATAAAAGTAGAATCCATGTGAAGAATTACAAATAATGAATTTAAAGTCATACTTCAGAGACCATCACATTCCAGTAAAGGTTATTGTCAATCTTTAGAAAATACTAAATACATTGAAAGGGTTAAATATAAATTTTAAACAGATATTAATATTTAAATAATTTTAAAATGTGAGGTTTCTATCTCACAAAGTACCTGAACATCACGACATGCCATTTTTTCACTTGTGACAGAAACAGTGGAAATATAATTTTTTCAAGGCATGGATATTTTAAGAATTACATTACCTCAGAAACCAGGTCCACATCAAATACTTAAAAATATGTAGCTTTTAAGAGATAAAAGGTTTTACTTGCTGAGCCAAAACAGTTAACCAGAACAGACAAAAGCATTCTGGAGTAGGGAGAAACATCATTGCAAAGCAATTCAGTGCTTGCAGTGCATTTAGGATATACGAACATATTTAAATCCTTTTTTTCGTACAAGTTTTTATCATACGGCTCTTAAATAGCAAATATGATCTTTCGTGTGCATTATCTTTTTCTTAGCAAAAACCCCCATTTATTTTCCTTACTAAATTTCCTGTCGCTGATTACTTAGTTAACCTGCTATTGACACAACAGACAGAAGCAAGGTATTATTGCAGAAGGGTGCCTAAGAACTGCCCCACCTTTATTTTCCAAAAAATATCAAGGTTTCCTATGCATAAATAACAGCTCAGCTTAAACATAAAATAAAATAAAAAATAAAATAAGATAAAATAAAATAAAATAAATAGTATTCTGCAATAGCTTCAAGCAGTAATTTTTAATTTCCTGTACCATCTCAGCCAAGTGAAGCCAAGTTCATTATTGACTCAGATGAACTCAACTGAATTTTGAAAGAAAGGTCATATGTAAAATCTCTGTTGAATTAAATGATACAGGTTTTCCAAGAATCAATCCTTTCCCAGCAGGATATTTAAAGAACTGGAAGATTTACTTTCTTTGTAAACAAATTCAAAATTCAGTGTTAACAATGAACTTTAAAACAAATGTTTTCCACCCATTAGATAAAAGACAATTTTAGAAGTAAAGGCTTATGCCAGAAAAAGTGCTGTTACATGTTTTAGGTAAGTTCTAATCAATTCATTAAGACCAAATTTGACATAGGAATATTGTTGGTGTATATATATATAGTCTTTAGTCATAAACTGTACACAAGAATACTTGAACTTGTAAGTGACAACTAAACAGTTTGCCCAGGGCTTTGTCCAGTTAGGTTTTGAATAGCTATAAGAATGGAAAATCCACAGTGTCTCTGGGAAATTTATTCAGGTGTTTTGCCACTTTCACATTTAAAAAGCTTTTTCTTATGTTTGATTTTGTACTCCTTGCATCACCGAGAATTCTGACCCTCTTTTTTTACACTGTCCCTTAGACAAGTATAGATGATAAGCAACATTCCCCTGAGCCTTCTCTCCCCGAAGCTGAACAAGCCCAACTCTCAGTCTTTCTTCAAATCAGAGGTGAGCCATGAGAAAGTTTGCTTCTCTGAAGATATATTTAGGAAAGGGCAGAATACGCCAGAGAGAGGAGGCCGTGCACACACACACACACACACACACACCCCACAGAAGTAAAAAAGGGATCAGTGAGTTTAGAGGAGAAGGCGGTGCATGAGGTAATAAATACCCTCTGCAGCCTGTGGAGAACTCACGTCAGAGAAGAGCAGTGAGAAAGAACAGCAGAGAGAAACTGTTGCATACTAACTGCAAGGTCAACCCACCACCTTAATCTAAAATAAGAAACAATGCCAGTTGTCAAGGCAATTATATTACAACACTTTAAATTTTCATATAATTGAAATAAGAATCCCTCACATTTCTAGATCAGAGATGCATGGAGTAGGAGAATGGTATAAAACTACTCTAACACTGATATGCTTTAGCTGAAGTGGATATTGAATACCCAAATACGTTTATTATAACAGTTATTCTTACTTTTGACAGTATTTCTTTTCCAAAGGAGAGGTTTCTTGGACAAATTGCAAACTTCATGACAACTTTTTCAAACCTTTTAAATCAGTTAAACTTGGTCACAGAGGTGATTAGCTACAGTGTTATCACGATGAGCAGCAAAAAGCTCTGGCTTTTAGCCAGGTGCACAGAACAGGTGACAAAATTAGATGGATCCTTGCAGTTCATGATGGAAGAAATACAAGACAATCACTGAAAAGTATATGTTGCTATAGAGAAAGAAATACTAAGTGAAGAGAAGAATGAAGAAACACTGCATGAATGGCAGAAGTCCAGATTCACACCACCTGCATCAGAATAGACAAAACTGTTGATACTCAACTAAGAGAACTCTGGGCTACTCCATTCTGGTAGGAGTTTACCATTCTTAAGTAAATGGATCTTGGCAGACTTGCATCTATAATACCCTCTCCTTTCAGAAAACTAATCTCCCTAAACAGGATTTCAGGTCATAAACTGGCCTGGTTCAAACTGAAATTCATGTGAATAAATTTTAAAAGGACAACAAAAGTAGACAGGAGAGAGAATTGAAATAATGTTGTAGTAACTGCAGCATCCTAATTCTTATGTTCTTTTTTTAAAAATCTCAGTCCTTTAATTGTTTTTCCTTGCTTTCATTTTGATTTGCTTTCTTTTAATAAATGTAATGGAGTTCAATGTAAATAGCTGAGCAACTCAGCTCGTAAATGGGGTTGAACTTCAATAAAGCTCTTCTATATCTGCCTCTGACAGTCAAACAGAACAGATTCTGATTGTATCTACAGTAGAAGTGAAAAAAGTACATGTTTCTAACAAATAAAACCTCACTTAAATGCCTCACAGATGGGACAAATGAGTTTATTCACTCAGGTCTAGCAAAAGAATACAGTATAACAGGGGAAAAAAATACATGAGCATAAATAGGAACAGTTTGCTAATTCTTGTTTCTCTGTTCCAATAATTACATTGCTAAGTTAGTTAACTCACTTGAATAAATTCTGAGGGCAGTGGCTGAGGAAATTGTCATCTCTTTATTGTTTTAATGAGAATGAAAGGTCTAATTCCACACACACTGAGCCTGAAATTGCATCAGCTATCTCTGAAACATTTTGATGAGCTAATCATCAAAGATAATTATTATTCTTAGAAACAACAGTTGTAATACAATAAGATTTTTAATAAACCAACAGGTGGAGATAATAAAGGTACAATAGTCGAAGTTCTTAATATACGACTTTTAGTCACAATGTTGTATCCTTAGAATGACTTTGCTGCCTGCAATTTCCTTTTACCCATGAAAGACAAGACACAAAGAACAAAAAGCATGGTACTTACACTGTTTTAACATTTTTCTAGTGAAAGAAAATACTCAAGAAATCTTAGTAACCATTGCATTTCTGGAGAAATTTTTGTGTTCTATTTCTTTATATGTTCCATAGCAGACTTAACCATCAGATTCTTTCCAGACTCTAAGCATTTTTTAATTTGTTTTGGGTTTACATATTTGGAAATTAACTGTTATTAACATTTATAAATGAACCTCGATAATTCTGGCTTTGAATATGACCACAAACAACATTTGTAAATGAAAGCCATTAAAATACATTTCCTTCCAGAGTCTTCACAAAAAGGATTCTGAATGATATAGAGTATCTCAAAAAGTTTTCTCCAGACCTTTGAGATCTTTCAGTGTATCTTGCATGATTTATCTCATGGACTGCCTTTCACTTCTCTGTCACCTTACATTTATGGTTTGGTCAGAAGATATTCAGTGTGCCACAGTGATGCAAAAGAAAATGTTTCACAATATCATTAAATATCAGTATCTTAATGGATTCAGAATTGAGAAAGCATGTAGAAGTTATTTTGGGGCATATAACATAAAAACACTTAACTAGTGAACAGATTTTAAGAGTCTGATTAAGATACTGGTGGAACAGACCAAAGATGAGATATTAGCTACATATTCTGCAACACTAGCCAAAAGTTAAAGAAAATAAATAAAAAACATTGGTCAAAAATGGAAGGACTAAAAAAAGGTTAATTCAGAGAGTTTTAATCTTAATTACAGTACTGGGATCTGGATAAGAATTTAATCAGAGAACTGTAGACTGTGTTTTAAAATTTATTTTCTTTATTCTTTCCTAATATGTACATTTGATTCAGATTTTCTCGTAACACAAACCTTTGCTTTATTCTCATCTCTCAGACATGTCCATCTTATCCAAAGCACACCAGGAATCAAGCCCAGATGTCTTTGCAAAAAAACCAAGCAGAACTAAATCGTTTGTTTTTTTGTTTTTTTTTTGGTTTTTTTTTGGGGGGGGGGTTTAAGAAAAATCAGGTTTCACATCTCTCATGTATTGCTGGGAAACAAAAAAATGAATCATGTTTTGATATCGAAATGGTCAATTTCATAATGACTATTTATGCAAACTGCATTAAAATCACCTAATTCAGGTTAGACAGGCAACTTTGATTTATTGATGTGATATAACTTTTGTGATAAAAAGTTCACTTTATACATCCATAAACTAAATGCTAGTGATTGCAGTCTGAGAACTTTGAGGCAAAATACTGAAAAGTCCAGGCTTCCCCAATACTCAGCTGTAACAACAATCTCCAATGCAGAAATGCAGAAACTCAAATAATGGTGAGAATAAGTTCCTAAAGGAGAGGCCTGTGAATTACATCCCGGTATTTTGAGACAGGGTAAAACTCTTACCTCGGCAGTTGGGTAAAGGACTACTCCACTGCCCATTGCTTCGACACTGTGCCCGAGGAGCACCCTGAAGTAAGTATCCAGTGTTGCAGGTAAAATTTACCACATCGTTTAAATTGAACTCACTGCCGTTAGTCATTCCATGAGTTGGATTCCCAGGGTGTCCACATGTGATTGCTGTTAGAAGAAAAACAGGAAGGTTAGCATCTAAGTGAAAGGTACTGATCCATGGAACCACTTGCAGGATGGAGCTCTTTGGTATTTTGGTTTTTGACTTTAATTTTTTTCTTTCCCCTTCTGAATTTGTCTTTGACATTTATACAAGACATATAAGAAAAAGAACAGGATACATTTATTGAGAATTCCTAAGTGCCAGGAGAAAAATCTTATTTTTTCAATAAAACTCTTAAAACCTACTTTTTACCTTAGGTTCAAAGTTGTAATAAAAATAAATTTAAATATATATTTACATATATATATTTAAATATATGCATCTTCACAAACATCTGATATGTGTTAGACCTTTAAAAATGCATTTAAATATTCCTACTAATATAAATAAAGGAAAATACTTTTTTTCCCAGCAAGCTTACACATGTAGTGGAGCCAAACAAATTTGCTGCACTACTTCAGAACATTCTGGAGTCTGGGAGCATTCCAGTTTCAAAGATCTTGCATTGCTCTGTAAAAGTAGTGATTCTTTTAATCTGATATTCTTATAACTGTGAAGAAATCATTTTGGGGAATAAATCTTTTGCATTATATATTATGTGTGTTGATTTTGCTAAAATAGAACTTATGAAATAAGCTTCTTATAGTCAAGCTTAAGTTTTCCACATGATGAGATATTAAAACATTATAGAAAAAGATAGAAAAGCAGAGATACTAACAATGTAAAATCAGAATGTACATATACACACACATGCACAAACACAGAAATTCTCAACTCTGTGCTAATGATGTTTATTGTACTTGAATAAATAACCTATAGACAGGGTTATTTTTTCTTTTTATTCTGCTGTGCTGCTACTCACAAGGAGCAAAGCAGAAATCTTCTTATTCCTATGAATTCTCAATAAGCAGTAAGTGGAAAGACCTTTCAGAAAATATTTGGCTAAATGTGGTCCAACTGATTAACCAGTAAAGAGATGGGAAAAGACTTGTGTGTCACAAATTTTGCAAGATGAAGGAGGCTGACTTTTATATGAAACTAAGAATCTTAAGTAGTCATGGGTGGAGAGCTACAAATGCTTCCTTAGGTATTATTTTTTAAGATTACAATGCCTGGTACTTTACAAATCTAAAAATCATTTCAAAGTAAATTTAAAAAATAAAAAGATATGATCTTCTGTAAAAATCTCACAAAATAGAGACCAATTTGGGGTCTCTATTTGGGGACCAAATTTTAAGGGGCACAGCCCCTAATGTCTTTGTAATATCTCTGCCACTGTATTGGATCTACCTGAGATGGATGTCTTACAGTGCTGTGCTTTGTATCATTAGCCTGAAAGGTGTCGATAGCACCCCACTGTTTTTCTACTGCTGAGCAGCATTGCACAGCACCACTGCTGTCTCCCCAGCATTCCACCTTCCCACCAGTAGGCTGGGAGTGGTTGCAACCTTGCAAGGGGATATAACCAGGGCAGCTGACCAAAGGGATGTTCCATACCATATGATGTTTGCTGAGATATGAAAGCTAAGAGGAAGGAGGAGGAAGAGGCAAGGCACAGGGTGGCAGCGGGAAAGGAGAGGAGGTATCATCCATTATTTACATGTATGTTTTGGAGCAGCCATTACATATGCTGAAGCCCTCTTTCCCAGAAAGTGGCCAGACATTGCTTGTCCATGGGTAGTAGAAAATTAAAATCTTTATTTTCTTTGCTTGCAAGTGCAACCATCCCCTTTTGTTTTAGTAAGCTGCCATCTTATTTTTGTCCCCTACTGTCATTGTAGGACATGAAAAAATGAGATTTTAAATATTTTCAAAAGGTAAAGAGCACAGAGAAGGCTTTACTGTCTAATTCTTACTACTTTTTATAAGGTGTTCTGATATAGACTTAACATGATTGGTGAATAGGAACAACACCTCTCTAATCCTATTGGTTAAACTTGAGAAACAGAACTAGAAAGATAAAACACTACCTGGAGAAAAGATTGGTTTGAGACCGGACAGTTGTTAGCTAAGATTCTTTTGAGAAGAAGCTTTCTTGAGATATTTTTCCCTTGGGAAAAGGTAGCCGGTTAAAACCTCTCAGACTCAGAAATACCTGGCCCACACTCTACCTGTCTGAGAAGGGGAGTGAGAGTAGCTGTGGTGGGTTGACCTGGTATCCAGCCAAGGTCAACTCACCGCAGCAGTTCAGGTTCCACAATGCTCAGTCAGAAGAATATTTCAGTAGAACATAATTCTAGAACTGGTGAACAGTATGTTTTCACTTTACATCTCAGAAATAAGAGTCTCATTTGTGTGGGAATTTCTTAAACAAATTATTCAAAGGAGGAAAATCCCCTGAAGTTTGGATGCTGACATAAACCAAATCATCTTGCGTGACTTTTTAGTCTGGCAGCATTCTAAGGAGAAGAAAACCACATTGTAATGGAAAAGCAATTAGGCATTAGGCAAACTCTAATAACAGAAACTGATGCCGGTCCTTCTCATAACAGTAATGGCAACATCCAAGGAAGGAGCAGCCTCCTGCCCCTCCCATGTCCCCTCAGCTTTGCCCCTGCACGGTCAAATGAATGCACTAACAGTAACAATGCAAGTTGTGATGTTTCGCCTTTGATGAATATAAATCACTTGAAGATATAAATAGGATTTTAAAAGGACAATGACACTTGGCAGATATTTCCTGGCACTGTATACAAGTTAAAATTTTCATTTTACCCTAAGAAAGAAAATGCTGAACATTTAGAAATCTAATGTGTATTGAACAGAAAAGCTGACCACCTCATTCACTCTCTCTGTGTAGACAATACTCCTGTCTGAATTGCATCTTAATTAAATGCAACACTGAAATAGTTGATATAAATTCTCCATTAAAAATAACAAAAAAAAGAATTAAAATGGGACTATTTAATAAAATTGAAATGAAAAGGAAATAAAATCAATTATTTTAAAATAAAAACAGATAAGTTAGACTTTACTGATTCAATGGCTGATGGTTCAAAAAATGTCAGATAATCTGCGGCACAAATAAAGAAGGAAGTAGAGAAGGAACAACTCCACAATTCTAGCTCTTAATTATGGGATTTTCAAAAACAGGTGAATTAAGAAAATTTTAAAGGCTCTAAAAAAGTTAACATCTTTTCTAACAGACATAGAATAATCCAATGCCATGCCTTGGCTTACATTTCTAAGTCAACTTTAGGCCAATTTCAAAAAATGGACAGTCACCATTAAAACTGCACACATTAACACTTGTCCAGCTTTGTCCTCCAAGCAATGAAAATCACAAAGCAATTTTCACTCTTGGTGAAAAAAATAGAGGAGAGGCTCAGTGAGTCCATACTTGACATAACAACTATACCTGGACAAAGAGAAAGTGATAGACCAAATTACACAGTTGCAGCTATTCAAACCCCTTCGATGTCTATGCCATCCTGTTTCTGAAACAACAGAAATCAGGCATTACTGAAAGTATTAACAAGTCCATGCTAGGTTAGAAACTGGATCATAACAACCCTTGTAATTGACAATAGGTCAAATAAATATCTGATCTGAGCCCAAACACTTTTGAGCATCCAATCCACTGTTAATATTCAATTATGTTTAAAATAGTAGCAACAATTCAATAAAAAATTAATTTTACTTACGGACACAGACAGGAGTTTGTCCAGACCACTTGTGGTCCTGTAGGCAAATTCTGACAGATGTACCAACAAGTCGAAAGCCAGGATTACATTGGTAGACTACAGTGTCACGGTAACTGAAACCATCTCCACTAATATGACCATTTACAATTGGGTCTGGAGAGCCACAGTGACCAGCTACAATAAAAGAACAACTTATCAAAAATGCGTATTTTGATAAGACTTGCCAAAATTTACAAGAAAAGACCCCAAATTTTCAATTTCCTTTTCAATAACAATATATCTAGAGTCAACTACTGCTTTGCGCAGAGCACGTTCTCAGGTATAAAACCTACAGATGATATTTTGTCTACATCTTTGAAGAAGAAAATCATGAATTAGAGAAATTAGAATTATATTATGAAGTAATACTATGAGTTTGAGAGTCAAAGACCTCACACTTCTGTGAGGAAAAAGGCAACCTTATTAAGGTACTTCACCATAATAAAAAGTAGAAGTAGGATATTTTTGTTGGTACTAACCAAATTACAAAGCAATATAAAGAAGAGCCTGCTATAATTTCTGCATGAATATGAATTTATAAGCATTTTCCAGATAGAAGAAATGAACATGAAGGAATGTCTGCCAGCACTGTTTTATCCTTATTTCAGCTGCTGTTAAAACATTGCAGAATCCATTATTCCAGGATAATAGCCGTCTTGGCAGTGAGGAAGCCAAGTAATGATTTAATTCATTCCCAATTTTTCATTCTGTTTGAAAACAGAGTTGCTGAGCAAAAAACTATTTCTTTTTACTGATTAAGGAGGAGAAAAAAGTTGTTTTGTTTAATTTTTTTTAATTGTGGTGACACTGATTAATTACAACTGCAGCAATTTCATCTGAAACTGTGCTAAGTACTCATTTTGAGAGGTAAGGACTGGGATCTAAGGCTCAAGACTGCAGCTACAATGGGTTGTGTGTGTGTGTGATCTCTTCTATTTCAAGCAGGCTGTATCCATCAACAGCAACTCGTTTGTAACTTTTCTTCAGGATTCAATCTCCTTCATAATAAAGCCCCTTTATTTTGCTAGACGTATTTCATTCACCCCTAATGGCTCCTCTAAAATATTAGAAGGATAAAACATACACCACTTGATTAGGTTTTTCATATACGCAGGACTATTATAAAAATCCTAATTGCAGGATTGCTGATGCTAAGAAGACATGGTATCATTCTGCAAATTTGAGGGAGAAAGGATGAATGCAAGAATTCACTAGTTATACAGCTACTTTTCCCCTTACTACAGAGAATATGGCAGCAGAGGACACTGAAAGAGTATTTTTCCCCTTGAAATACATCACAGAATAATTTATCTTATTGTTCTCAGTCCAAATTAGTAATATGATCCCTTTTACCCTTCCCTCTCCTCCAACCTCACTCAGTCTCTCCTTGTCTAAAATATACTCCAGCTCCTGGCCCCTTAATGGGTCCTTCCCCTCAACTTGCTTCATTTTGCAATATCTCTCTTGTATGGTGGAGGACACAAAAACTACAATTTTCCACATGAGTGCTGAAGAGGAAATAATAACCATGACCTGCTAACTACCATGGTGCTCATACACTCCAGTCTGTGATATTTTTACTGCAAGGCAACCCTTTTAACTCTTAGTCAGCCTCTCCATTCAGTCACCTGGGTGCTTTCTGTAAAGTTTGTTTTTACCCAGTCAGTTCTAAGAGTACACATAAATGGCGTTATTCAAGGCAAAATGCAGGATTCTGTATTTGTCTTTCCTGAACTTTGTGAGCTTCCTGTTGGCCCATTCCTCCAGATTCTAAAGGTTCCTCTGTCTAGCAGTACTATAATCCACACATCAACTGTTGTCCCATCGTTTTGTGACACCTTCAAACTTGCTGCAACTGCCTCCCGACTTGTTATCTAAGTGACGAACAGAAGCTGGATAGTTTGGGCCTTTGTGTTCATCCTAGTACCCACTGGCTCCTAGTTACACTTCAAATCAAGAAACAATATCCTTAGAGTTTGCTGGCTCAATTAGTTTACCATGCATTTTGCACTCCCTCAATCCAGTCCCTGTCTTCTCAATTTGGCTACAAGGATACAAGGGGAGACTGTTTTAAAAGTTTTGCTGCACCACAAAGTGAAAGAAATCTACTGCTGAAATCTACATCTCATGAGACAGTCACTGGAATAGGCAGTAAGATTATCAAGGTTTTCTTTTGATTCTTCCATCTTATCTTATTTTCCCTGTGCTAGAAATTACTTCCTAATATTTTCTCCCTATTTTTTTTTTCCAGGGAGTGAGGTAAAATAGAAAGGAATTCATTTGGGTTTTTAGATTTTTCCAGATCTAAGTAGTGAAGAATTGCAAAGCAGTAGCTGCATAGAAGACAAACACAGTACCACAGGAATTTCAAGAAGAAAGATAGATGAAATGTGCCACCTAGCATAAGGGAAAATATTATGCACTTTCTCTTAAATGGGATTTAACAAGTTGCTGGACTTATTATGTGAGTCATTTCATTTACAGATCATTCCACCTACCGTATTTAATGATTTTTCAGGGATTTTTTTACTCATTTAAATTAACTATTCCAACATATTAAGAACTGAAAGAGCATTGCAATGACACAAAATGTATGCAATTTTCTCATCAACTAAAATTAAAGAAAATGAGAAAAGCTGTGAGGGTTTTTTTAGTAAAATCTGCCCTCAAGAATTTAGAAAATTGTTCAAATGCATCAAGGTTGGCTCAACAGTTTTATTCTAAACCACCAGGAATTCAAGACACAAATAATTCTATTTTAATAAGAATTTCAAATATAAGCCAATATCAAAATATTATACTGCAATTTAACTATGAGTTATAAATTAAAGGATTAGGTATTTTTTCACAACCACAGTCTGCGGCAGCATATTTTCATACTGATACATCTTAGACTATATATATATATAGTCTAAGATATACTATATATAGTATAAGATATATATGTATATATAGTCTAAGAATATATATATATATATGTATCATGTAATGAAAAGATGGAATGGAGTAGATGATATTTAACTTTAGATTTTAAGTATGTATGTCCTTGACTTGTTTATGTGTAATTTTGCACCTGAAAGGTGTAAAAACACAGGGGAAAAAATATCTTTTAAGGGAAACGCACTGATCCATAATTAAGTGCCACTGATTTTGCAGATAGAGTTAGGCAAATTTAAATGTTTCCAGCTTGCCCTATGCCCTATATGAATCTATGGCCAGCCATACACAAGCATGCATAAAAACACATAGGTTTTGTGACTCATAGTTACAAATATTCTTGGAAGGAAAAAAGGCAGAGACATGTTATCAACTGCATGAGTAAGTGAATGAAATTGAAAGAAATCTTGCCTAACAATTCATATTTATGCTTGTACAACTAATAAAAATATTTATAATGCTAAGAAACTGAAGACTTAGGTCTTATATTTAGCCTTAGACTCATTAACGACAGTCCTTGGTTTTAGCTTTCTTTAGAGACAAGTAATATGGAATTGAAAAACCCTTTCCTAAGACACAGAAATTAGTGTACTCATTTAACCTGAAATCATCGATTAATTCTACACATATCAGTGGGTAACATAAAATGGTATCTATTTCCGTCTATAGGTGTCTTGAATTATATTCATGTAGATAAATAAAAAGCATCTCTAACTCATTATAATTCCTTTGAAATGGAAAGGCTTATTCAGAGCTCCCTGGGTGTTTGCCTTCTGATTTTCACAGGCTTCAGGTAAGTCTTAAAAGCACCTCTGAAATAAATTTGGGGCATATTGTCCTTGAAATTTAGGAATATTCAACTAGCAGTATTCAGATTTAAAAATTAAGAATTTATCTCTCTTGAATTGCTCTCTGGAGGAGCCTACATAATTCCACTGACCTTGGATTGTATTCTTAATTGCATCTAAATTAAGTATCTGAAGAAAATCGTATTAATATACCTTATGTGAAAGAACGTAAGAGAGACAGGAAGGGGCTTAGTAGCAGAAATAAAATTTTCTGCAGCATGCATGGGGTAGCTCAAATTTAGAATTTCACACTCAAAGTTGTGTACTATTTTTAGCACTATAGAGACTGTCTGATTTTGAAATAACAAACACCAAGTAGTGATTAACCTGCCAGCTCTAAATATGATCTTTTGTATCTGGTGAGGTAGATCCATGCATTTAACAGTTCTAAGCATATGGCTTCATTCAATAATGAAACCCATCAAGTAGGAACTAAAGTTCACCTAAGTTTTTAGAAAAAGATTTGGGAAGTATCATAAAGCAAGCAATGCTTTTACTACAGTAATAGTTCCCGCAAGACATCCTGTGTTCATTACAAGTGGGAATAGATCTGTTAAAATGATTTAAAATGCTGACTAGTCAGGTGGGGAAAAAATAAAACATTATAAGCTATAAGGAGATGACAGTAATAAATACCAATTTCAATGGGGATTTGTATAAAACTGAATTAGACAAAATCCAGCACCTCATTACTCCTGCAGAAGAAAAGGATGACTTCATATAAATTAAGTTAAAGCTGCATATAGACAAAATCTTTCCTAAATATGAGAGATAATAAACTTATTATCTGTTTCCCAAAGACTTAAAAGATTCACTAGGTATAATTTCTAAACTGACTTTCAGAATAATGTGGTATTGTTCCATATATGTAACATATAAATTGTTTTATACATGTATATATGTAAGTCCTGTATAGCAAATTCTTCTCCATCTCTACCCTATTTGAATCTAAACTCATGACTACAATAGACAATTAATCTTTTGAGATGTTCAGTGTAAAAGTTATTTCTCAATAGTCAGAATAGAAGAAAAAACCCCTCTTTTCCAGCCTTTCATGGGCAAGAGTGATTTATAATACAAACAGAATCTATTGAGATTTATGTTTTAGTTTGCATGTTGGCAGCCAAATTATCCTGCATATAGCCTTTCAGAAAACAAAAGGAGTACATAAGTACTAAATACTGTTACTATTGATCAAATTATGAAGTAGTATTTCAGGTTATTTAAAATGAATGAATACTAATTCATATTTTTATGCCTGAATTCATTGCATGCAGGTGTCAGGCAATACTCTGGCAATGTGTGGTGTAACACACTGAAAAACCTACAGGGATAATCTCTTTTGCAACAGAGTTTGCATGTTTGGTACAGAAGAAAGGGCTGTGGAAAACACTCTCACACATACAAGTTTTGGGCTGTTGGATCTTCACAGTTACAGTTCCACCATATTTAAATGTCAGGGAGCCTCAGTCCAGGAATATAACCTGACACCAATAGATGTCTGATGTGTTCTTAGATACAAACTTTCTGTACACTTCCACTGTGGAACTGATGAACTTCACACATGAGAAAAAATAATGCTGAATCATAGCATTCCCCTAAGCAGCACCTCAGTGCAATTTTTTTCCCTAAGTAAAAAAAAAGTCCATTTTACTTCTTTACTGCTCTAAATATCAAAATAATTAGCAATTAGTGTATTCTGCTTATGCCTATATCCTATACTTATGCTATCCTATGCTAATTTCCTGCATCAAAATTACATCTTTCTTAATACAGCATATTTCAAACTGAACAATATGGTGTCAAAATATATCAAGCCAGAGAAGTATTCTTCGTTTTCATAAAATTTGCCAGAAACAACTGCATCTTGATGGGAAGTCAGTAATAATGAACTGACATTTAAAAATTAGGTTATTTCTATGAGACAATGGTCATTACTTTTGAGCACTCTGTGTCTTAAGACACAACATCCTATAAAACTATATTCAAAAAATTTGAACTAAAAACATTCCTGTTGCAAAATGAAGTACTCAATCAAGAATACATAATGAAAGGTTATAAAATCTTAATTCTGATCTGAATTACATGATTTTGTGCTACTTTTTTTCTGATAATATTCTGCCTTAATTTTTCTTTCTGCTGCAGCCTAGTATCTGTGAGAAATTGAGATGCTAATTGTTAATGGCTCAAAGGTTGCTAGGATCAATGTGGAACTTTGCCCACTATGGCAAGTTGCATAAAGAAGCCACTGCTCACGTGCTGTCACCAAACCTCTCCCCCACACCGAATAAACCTCTGCAAATTCCTGGAAATCTGGACATAAAGTTAAGCCACCTGATGGGAGCTTGAAACAATATAATCATGGTTCTATTGCCCAATTATCTCAGGTCTAAGAAGTAAACAAGTCTGGGGAGAAGAATGTATTCACGAGGAAAGTCAACTCAGCAGCTGTGCTAAAAAAATCATCTCTGTCTGGGTCCAGCACAGGGAGGTCATAGCCCACAGACACATTTCTGAGGCCTTCCACCACGGGACTGCACATGATCCACAGTATTGCAACAAATCCACTGTTAAACTCCTCTTCCCCCCAGGAGATGTGCTTGGACATTCCCACATATTACCGAATATAAAGATAAGCATGTGTTCTATTTCTGTTCTGCTAAAATGAACTAGTGAGGCAGCAGAGAAGAAAGATGCTTTTTATGGGAGGTTGAGCTCTGAGGAGGAAAGCAGAACTCCTCCTTTCCTGAGAGCAACAGAGTACATTCAACTATAAGACAAGAAGAAAACCTGCAAAATGAGGGCAGACAAAGCAAATAACAGATTCCAGAAATAAATATCCTGTTCACAACCAAGAATAAACCCACTGCTGAGCCTCAAATGTTACTCAAAAAGAGAACATTTTTCTTATGTCTGTATTAAGAGTGTGAATATGAGTGGATCTGAAGACAGCAAGAGTTGGGGTGAGAATTAATGTCCAAACCATATAAATATCAGAGTTTGAAAGAGCTTTGCTTTTTCTTCACTTTTGACTGCCTCTTGTCTGCTTCTCCTGATTGAATGGTCAACATTCTGAATGCTCAATTGTATTTGGAATGCATCAGAAGCAGTCTCAATTGAAGATTATCTTGAAGCTTAATTTCGTCACACTCCCTGCTACACAAAGAAAAATGCTGTGAATGTGGACAATTATTTAAATTGCTTAAAAATGGCTTGAAAAGAATTACAGCAAGATAAAAGGCAATTTAATTTCTAATGAAATTATATATGCTAGTAGAATAGCACAGAATCTCATTCAGTACACAATATTTCCATATTTAAGGTACCTTTATTTTTCATTGATTCAAAAATATTGCTTGACAAGAGCCAGATCCCAGTTCTTGATACTGTTTCAGACAAAACAAAACAAAGAACAGAAATCTGGGGGGTTTACCTAGGCATTGTGTTTCAGTACCGCTCCAGAGACCATTTGCCAAGCACTCTCTCACATGAGAACCAACTAATGTGTATCCTGTGTTACAAGTGAATATTGCAGTAGCTCCATACACTGTTAAGGTTCCAATCTTATTTCCATTTGGCGGAGATGGAAGACCACCACAGGAGATAACTAGGGGAAAAAAAAAATAAAATAAACAGAAGATACTGAAATATGAAAATGCTTTTGATATTTTTTTGGACTGGAAAGCAATACACCATCTCATGTTTTCTTAAAAAAAATAAAACATAATGGGAATAAATACAAGAGTTGCATTCCATAGAAAGGGCTTAACATTATGCTTGATTTGGCAACATATGTTCTAAATCTAAAACTTCTTTGGGATACCTGCATATCTTGACAACAGCCAAACCATATTTCTAGTTCTGAAACAAGGCAATTACATTAATTCTTGAGAAGGTTGTGGTTATATTCCATATGTACATATCCATAGCCACTCCTCAAATACACTTTCCCAAGTTATTTTAAGTGTTGTGTCAGTTTAAAGGTATTATAAATCCTTTTAACATGTAGTACTCTGAATCGTTATGAACTGTCTTTTTTCTTATTTCCAACTAATATACATAAGCATATAGCATATATGATATTCTGCTTGCTAAAACAATAAATCATCTGGTTTTGCCAAAGACTAGATTTGACTGATTATCACAGAAACTTTCTGCAGCATCAGCTGCAACCCACAGCTATTGCACTACATGACAAATTGTCTTTCAAGAATGTACCAAATTCTAATTTAATTAAAATAATTTTGTCATTTTTTTTGTTTCTAGAAGAGTATATCAATAATATTGCAATTTAAGATGCAGACCAATGTCTTTAAGAGCTTCAACTGTCTTTAAGTTAGTATAAATCATATGTTTACTTTTAATAGCATCTTGATCACAACTAAACTTCCTGTTTGAAATCCCAAGGTCCACTCTTACATCCTTTAAAGTGTTTGCTATAGAAAACAACATGGAATTGGTTAGAATTTGGATAAAATTAAGTACCAGCTACAGTTCAGTTAACTAACTCAGTCATAATCAGAAAATATATGTTCATAGTTTCTTTATGTACATAAAGTGCCCCGAGATGAGTAAGACTCCTTTTGACTACAATCAAGTTACATTAATGTAATTTTTGGATTAGCCTAACATTATAATTTCTAATTTTAATGCTGAATATTAATTACATTTATGTAAAAAAAAAAAATCAAACTCTATTTGAAGAGTTTGACTCAATAGAATGAACTGTTCTAAACATATTACAAATGCTTTATTGGCTTTAATTACAGAAATTACAGTTATAATACATATACTACTTTAATAATGAGCTATATCATGATTTTTTAATCATCTGTTCAGCATGCTTTTAAAAAAACTATTAATTATATTTCTCTTAATCTAGAACGACCTTTAATTTGAAATTTTGTAATTCCTTTAGAGACATTATGGACAATTAGACATTGATAAATATAATCTAAACTCTTTATGATCCGTGTTCCAATTATCTTTCCGACTGCTTCTGAAAAATAAACACTTAGGAAAAAAAAAAAATATATATATAATCTATCATTAGCTTTTTAATGACACAGAGAAAGTAAACTGTAGGCTCCATAAAAATACTCTGCAGTGTGTTTCTGGACATTAATGATCTACGTTCAATAGAAATATTACTGAATATCTCTTGGGGGCTAAAGTTTTCTATAATTAGACCCTAATCAGTCCTCTAGCAGAGGGCAAAGTAAGGTACAGTTTTAATAAATTAACTAATATCTCTTCAATTATCAACTCCCGGTGTTTTGCTATCTAATACTTTTCATTTGGTTAACTGCATCTGATGTGGATCATTCCATTTCCTACTAACATAAAATATCTGTTATTGTAGAGGATGGACAAAAACCATCTTTACAAGGACCTGTCAGCAGCTTAACAGTAGCTGCATATTAGGGAGCATATCAATATTACATTTTTTAGTCTGTGTGCACAAAAAGAAAGGGACACAATTACAGTTAATAGAATTTTAAAAAATAACATAAAAGAAGAAATGAAGTTTTGGATAAATTTATTAAGAAATTTGGCACTGTAACCCTTGAAATCTGTATAATTCCACTGAAATTGCCAAGGTTCTCTAAAACTTTAAACATCCAAAGTCACAATTGATGTAATTTGTTTTTACACGAAGACACTATAAAAACTCATATGAATGTTTCTCCAACAGTACAGTTTTAATGCTTCACCGAAGAGGTCAAAGCAATGTCATCTTCTAACCTAACTCTAATCTGGAATCTTCTAAAGTAATAACATTCTCTCCTAGTATTTTCTGCATACTTATGCACAGCCTAGTAGAATAAATACAGATTGATTTCTTGATGCTACTTCATTGGCTCTTGTATGAAACATAATGTACTTAACATCTAAGGAGTTGGAATAAATTTCACATTTTCTTACTTATTGGAATGTGAGAGAAAACAGTTTATTAAGCCCTTTAATTCTAAAGAAAATATATGTATTAAAAAGCATAGGATATTCTGTAAACAAGCATGTTCCTTACCTTTACAAGTTGGCCTTTCATTGCCTACGCTCCAGGTTCCATTAGTCCTGCACTGTATAAGTCTTCGACCCAATAAATAATATCCAGGACTGCAGCTGAGCATGACTTGAGCTCCATACTCATTCAGTGACCCAGAAATCAGTCTCCAGACAATATGTTCTGACAGAAGAGTCTCTATGCTGGGGCAGGTTACAGCTGTGAAGAAAAGGCATGTACATATTAGCATTCTGCCCTTAAATTTCTTTATAGGTGTATGTCTTGCCTTACTGGCAGATGTTTCACAATCTAAGACATAGAATAGCATAGTCATTTTGGAAATACAAGTCCTAAGAAAAATAATTCTCATACAGTGAATATTACAAATTGAACTGGAGTTTGTAGCATTTTTTCATTTAGTGGATGTAGTGCAACAATGACATTCAATTATGCTCTCTAATGAGATTTCTTCAAAGACTTCAGACAAAACACATCACAGACTATGGTGGATGCAAAAGAAAAAGCAAATGTTGTTATATAATGTTTTCAAAGCTTGATGTTCCTAAAACAGGTTGCCATAAAAGCTGCTAGCACATACTGAAATGCTAATACTATAAAACCGTATATTGTGTGTATACAGGAAATTTCTTTCATTCCAGTTTAGAAGACTTTAAAAAAATGATGATATTAAGGGAGTTTTTTAGAGATATTTCATATTTTGTAAGAAAATGCAGCTACTGACAATAGACAAGCACAGTTTATGTTCTTTTTTCGGTTTCAATTTGATGCTCTGCAATTTAAGTCCACAGAATGCTTACAATATTTATGATCTTGACATGATTTCTATTTTAATGTACCTATGACTCTAGACTAGCATTATGAAAATATTTATGACTATTTAAAATAATTATATTTCTTATCTTTTACCATGTTATTCAGAATTTCCCCACTATAGGAAAAGTCTGGGTGAATTATTGACTGTTTATGTCACTGAGATTCACTAAGTGAATACTTTAGAAAAAGCTACTACCCCAGAAACAGCTGAAAAAAGCTATGCTCTCCAAGGATAATCAACCAACCAACAACAAAAAGAAGTAGCAGAAATTTAGTTTCCTTGTATGTTGTTCAGTGGAAGACAAAAGCATTAGAGGAAGTATGTAAAAATCCCAAGTGAAGGAAAAAAAGAAGAGTCTGGTTCTCATTCATGCTACAATAAATTCATACCATTCCACCAGGAAAAAGACTAACAAGACGGCAAAATAAATACATAAATGAATAATTACATATTCTGTAGACTTGACACTGTCTGAGAGATATGAAGAGCCTTTATCACAAGTATGAATGTTTGATGGAAGAGACTAGTTCAGGCAACCACTGAACTAAAGGAAAAGTGATAGAACCAAAATTCCTGTAAAAGTTTTGATGTTAGTGCTATAATTATACATCTGCCTTTTCCAATAGTTATTTTACCAATGGCAAATTTTGGCATCCAAGAAAACCAGAACTGAACACCATACCTATGAAGATGTATAAGTATTTATAAAGGAGAAATAATTTCAGGAACTTCCAGATGACAGAATATAATGTTATATTGAGTTGAAATTGTAGAATATAATCTTAGAATTTTTTTTAGTATATCTTAGGAAGGATTTTCAGTGTACAATCACTTTGAAACTTAATAGATCCTCACTTTGGTCTCTAAAACAATATTTTGACTGCTAAAGAACAGTATCCCAGGTTAATAGAGGGATACCTCCTACTTCCTAATTTAATTTTTTTTGGTTTTGGTACTGAACTGTATTTCATAGCTATGGAAAGATTATGAACTATCAACCAAGAAATATTTTTCTGTACTTGTTGTTAAATAAAATAGGCATGTTGAAGCACTCTACTTATTACCTTGTAGTGAAAATCATATAAATCTTTCAGAAAACAAAACCTATTGCAAATAGGACCCTAATGCCTATCAACTTTAACATTTATATCACTCTCCCTTCCAAGCAATAGTTTTATTGGTTCATTCAAATAGTAAATCAAGCTCTTTATTTAGTCCAACAGCAAAAATTTTAGTTTTAACCATAGGACATTTCAAGACAGGCTCAGCTATTTCAGAATATGCAAATAAGCTGCATATATGTTATCTCTACATATTGAGGTCAGTATGCAATTTATTTTTTATCTATAGATATACCTAGATTTGCAAGCACACTTTATAAACAACTATCAGATTCTAATGTCTAAAATGTACAATTTCCAATTCAAGATGTTACTCAATACAGAATATACTTCTAGGTTGTGTTGATGTAATCAACTAAACCTGCTGCTTGAAAATTTTTAATTTTACAGGGACTGATTTTGATTTTTTTAAATTCCTCACCACCAAGAAACAAAAAAGTGACCATTAACAGATACTTTGTTTTGTGCACATGCTTTGTGAATGAGAGCATAAACTTGCCTCTTATGGTCAGTCTCTTGGAAATTATGGTCTGGGCACTATTTAAATTCTCGTTTACATAGATGAAACTCTATAAGGGATTATCTCAACTTCTTGCAGATGTGAAGAAGTTCTCTTATATCTCCAGGCATTTTTATACAAAAATATACAAACAATATTGATTTACATAAAATACAGGTCAGAAAACATAATTATAATTTGGAATCATGATTATCTATTTTAATGACATGACAATCTCCATATATTGATAATTCTGAATAGACTCAAAAGCAGGGAATTCATAATGACATAAAACAACCATAAAAAAGAGTATTTATAAAGCCCAAATAGGCAGACCTGTCAGGTCAATGTGTGGCTTTGAGGCCAGTGTGGAAAAATTTGGGGGTTGTTGATCTATTTACCACTGGGGCTACTGACACCTGATAGGATGCACCTTTCTCAGAGGGAAAAAAGAGCTCCAGCATAGGAGCTAGTGGGGCTCACTGACAGAGCTTTAAAGTAGTTCAGAAGGGGGAAAGAGAAAATACCAGGCTTGGTAAGGATGAACGATGGTATGGTGTGCCAAAACTTGAGGAAAAAAAACATTAATCCCTCCATATGCTTCACAAGGTTCTGGCAGCAAAGTATCACAATTAAAATGCTTCTACACGTGCATACAGCGTAAGTAAACAAAATTAGCTCAAAGTTTTGCCCCAGTGCCAGTCTGATATAACTGGCATAAATTAAACCCAGTGGGATGAGTCCTGTGACTGCAGCGCCCTCTTGGATGGTTACAGGCTCTTTAGGAATGATAGGACAGGGCAGAAAAGGCAACAGGTGGTGTGGAGGTGGCACTGATGTAATAGAAGGGGTAGAATATATGGAGTTCTCAGTTGGCAATAGCTCAGTTGAGAGTTTCTGGGTAAGAATCAAGGGAAAAACAAATCATGTGAATGCCATTGTGGGAGCCTACTGTAGACCTACAGCTAGGAAGATAATACCAACAAATTATTCTTTGAGCAACTAAGTCAACGGCTCTTGTCCTTATAGGAGACTTCAACAAGCCAGAAATTACCTGGAAGAACCACACAGCTGCTACAATCTAGAAGATTCCTAAGAAACCTGGGTGACAACTTTATGGAACAGGTGCTAAGGGAGCTGGCTCAGAAAGATGCTCTCCTTGATCTACTGCTTGTCAACAGGGAGGATCTCGTAAGTGAAGATTGGTGGCTGTCTTGGCCACAGCGACCATAAAGCTGCTGAGTTTAAAATTTCTGTTGACAGCAGGGAAAATGCCAGCAAAACCTCAGCTCTGGAATGAGGAGGGCAGACTTCAAACTTCTCAGGGAACTAGTAAGTAAAATCCACATAGAAAATATTTTTGCAGGTGTTGGGATTCATCAGTGCTGGTTGCTTTTTTGAACATTGCCTCCCTAAGGG
The DNA here is from genome assembly GCA_013397315.1 of Donacobius atricapilla. Classification (NCBI taxonomy): domain Eukaryota; kingdom Metazoa; phylum Chordata; class Aves; order Passeriformes; family Mimidae; genus Donacobius; species Donacobius atricapilla. Next base: position 319,522 of record WBMY01005602.1, read on the forward strand.
CACAGGAATGTTGGAAGTCAAGCAGGTGAGGCAAAAGGTCAGCTTGGCTGAATGGGGGTCTCCTCTTGGAAATAAGGCAAAAAAGGAAGGTGTATGCTCTGTGGAAGCAAGATAAGGTGCCATGGAAGTATACAGAGATGCTGCTTGCCACTACAGGGAGGAAAGTCATCCAGTCAAAACTCTACTAGAGTTGAAGCTGGCCAAAATATAATGGACAATAAAAAGAGTTCTTTCAACTATATTAATGCCAAAAATCAATGTAGAAATAACATTGTCCCATTACAGGATGAGGATGGTCACCTCACAAACAGGGACATGGACAAGGCAGAGGTGCTTAATGGATTCTTTGCCTCTGTCTTCCAAACTGGAGGAACATGACTACAAGAACAAGAGACTCCCAGTCAACCCTGAAAGCATGTGGGATCTGATGCTCCAGCTGGATCGATCCCTACAGATCTATGGGTCCTGATAGGATTCATCCAAAAAATCGTCAAAGAGCTTGGCGATATCCTTGCAAAACCTCTCGATGTTTTTTGAGCAGTCTTGGGAATCTGGAGAAGCCCCAGCTGACTGGAAGCTGGAGAATATTGACCCAATTTTCTAGAAGAGCAAGAAGGAGGACCCCGGAAGCTACAGGCCTATCAATCTCACTTCAGTGAAAAATTTTACTCCTTTACTGCTCTAAATACCAAAAGTGAAAAATAATCTTAATGGAAAAGCTTATTCTGGGAAGTGCTGAAAAACATCTGAAGGTTGCTCTTCAAGAGTATCTTGAATATTGCGGCTCTGAGTGCAATTATCTTATTCAAAGAAAAAAAATACATTCATGATGGAAAAATATCTCAATTACAGGAACTTGCTATTTAGCAATACTTGCTATTATTATTTTCAAGGAGCACATGATACTTGATTGCCATGCTTCCGCTGGTAATTAACAACCACAAAAAAGGGGAAAGGGCATTTTGGACTTACTGTCTGGTGAACTTAATGCAGCAATATGACCTACATTTTTCAAATATAACCTTTTGAATAACTTCAATACTAGCTTAAAAATAAGAGCAACATTAAGGTGAAGTCATGCGTTATATCTGAGATACTAGTGTGGTTTAAATTCACAAGTACTAGTAAATTTAGAAGAGAGTAGGAAACCATGTAGTCCTACACATCACAGAATCTATGAACAAAGAGAATATAAGAACAAAATAGGATCACTTGAGCGAGTGATAGTCTCAGTATGCTGATAGAAAGGAAAAAAATTAAGCTGCTCATATTGCTCAGTATATTCAAACTGGAAAGGCTTCAAAACCTCAAAACAGATAAACAAAAGGATCATGTGGTATTCAGCCTCAGTTTCTCAATCCTGTCACCTATATCAAGCCAATCTGTTATCAGTCTGATATATCTGGACTAATTAAAAATTGCTAAATGTGTGAACTTTTACAACTGTTTTAATGCTTTACAGTTCATTGAAGAAATACTCCATGTTACATACCAAATGCTGACAAAATACTTCAAAAATACTTACTGACCTTTGGATTTGTTGAAGAAAATGAGTATGATGTTCTGAATGTCTTAGCAAATAAAAACCACAATATCCACAATGGTTGATGGTGAATTTGATGGTGAATCTTTGCCTGTTTATCTTGGTGAAATTGGTTTTGCATTTATACTACAACTAATGTTTATCCCAGAACTACTTATGGTTCTTAATTCTAAAACTAGATATTTTCCAAACATATTGAAAATTATGAAAAAGGCTAATTTATAAAATTCTAAAATTTATAATTTTTTTTCAATTATTTTCTAGACAAAAAGATATCAGAACCATCACTGTTACAGCTCAGCACACCTTCAAAAAAAAAAATCTAAAGTGCAATCTACAATAGGAAGATTATGGAAAAGTACCATTAGCCGTTCCTTAAAGTATTTGATATTAGATGAATTAGCAAAAACTCATCAAGGATCTGACTTAAATCTTTGAATAAATATATTAAAGGAATAGTGAAAAAGAGCAATTAAGTTATGCAGTTGTAGGGATTATATCAGCCAAATAAAATGTTTGAAGACTGAACTATAAACTCAGTGTTCTAGGTTGTGCATCCACATACTTCTATGAAAAGGAAAGCAGTAAGGGCAAAGGTCAGAGAGACATGGATTTGACAAGTAGACAAATCAATGGATAAAGGTGAACCTTGTGAAGTTCAACAAGGCCAAATTCAAGGTCCTACCCATGGGTCAGGGCAATCTGAAATACAAGTGCCAGCTGGGCACAGAATAAATTAAGAGGAGCCCTGAGCAGAAGGACTTGGGGTGTTGGTTGAAGAGAAGCTTGACATGAGCCAGCAGTGTGCACCTGCAGTGCGGAAGGCCAACCATATTCTGGATTGCATTGAAAGAAGTGTGATCAGTCTCTCATGAGACCCCACGTGGAATACTGTGTCCAGCTCCAGGGCCCCCAACAAAAGAAGGATGTGGACCTGTTGGAGTGAATTCAGAAAAGGTTAAAAAGATGATCAATGGGCTGGAGCACCTCTGATGCTGGAGCACCTCTGATGATGACAGGCTGAGGGAGCTGGTGTCATTCAGCCTGGAGAAAAGTAGGCTCCTGGGAGATGTTAGAGCAGCCTTACAATGCCTAAAGGGGGCAAGACAGCAAGAGAGAGACTTTTCACAACAGTATGTAGTGACCGGAAAAGGAGTTATGGTTTCAAATTTAAAGAGAGTGAGTTTAGATCAGAAATTCTTCACTATGAGGGTGCTGAGGTACTGGAACAGGTTTCTTAGAGAAGCTGGGAATGTCCCATTCTTGGAAGTGTTCAAAGCCAGTTCGATGAGGCTGTAAGCAACCTGGTCTAGTGGAAGGTATTCCTGTCCATGGCAGGGGAGTTGGAACTAGATGATCTTTATTGCTCCTTCCAACCCAAACTATTCTCTGATTCTATGATTCTATGGAAGAGCAGTAGAGAAATCTCTTCCTTTTATCATGTTCTGGGGATCTCTATGCAGAACAACTGAAGCAAGATATTTGTCATTCAGTTAAGATTTCTTAGTCATCTGTTGTTTTGCATTTTCTGTAATTAAATTCAATAGCCTAATATCCATGATCCATCTGTGTCTTGCTCTATGACCATCATAAATTATATTTTTCATGCTTCAAATCTGATGTAAATACTTTTAATAAAAAGAACGGCATTTCAAACATCTGCGTCAGGCATGATATTATCAGAGATGCTTTGCAAAACAAACTGCCCTGATTTCAACCTTTATTTTAATAGACATGGGAATAAAAATGGACTTATTTATTTACCATTTACCTTTCTGTGATGTGTTTGCTTCCCATCAAGTTAGAGATGTTTCTGTTTCTGGAGACTAAACTATCCTTACGGCAGCAATACCGAAAAAAAACCAGGTTGTTATGTAGATTGTCATGCAGGCATGCCTGCCTCTGAATAGCAATCCATTCTGAAAATATTGATTTAAAATCGTCATGTACATCACTAGCCGTTTAATTTAGCACATCTAGATTTAGAAGTAATTGGATTCTTTTTCAAACAATGAATTTTTAGAAAAGCAAAAGAGAAGACGAAGAAGAGAAGAAGTATCTTGTTAGTTTATTATAAATACTAAACAAAAATTTTAATGTTGAAAGTTGTGCTAAATGTTAATAATTAAGCCTTGTTTTAAAGGGTAGTCACTGTTTGGTTAAGTTTGACCGTTTCAATAAGACAAGCTTTTTTTGTTTGTTTGTTTTGTTTTGTTTACTGCAGATATAGTGTTATTCATTTAGTGTATCTAATCCCCAGATAGTTTATCTGTCCTCTTCCCTCAAAAAAAAAAAATAAAAATCTGTTGACATTTTTGCTGATTAATCATTCAAGATATGTGCCTTGTACATTATCAGTTTTTTTCTGAGAATGAAGCTCACTAGCTCGCTTCAATTCACTGGAGCGCTGCCTTCCCTCTGTACATGGCTCTGAATTCAGATCATGTCTGTGTGATCACAGCTGGTTTTGAATAATCCTCTTTATGTACTCTGTGGAATTGCTGTGTACAGTTTTAGGCACTGCCCTTCAAGAAAAGCGAAGATCAATTGGAGATTGTCCAGAGGGCAATAATGAGAATCACTGGTGCTAAAAGTAGGAAGGAAGAGTGAGAATGAATCACAATAAGATAGTTTTCTCTACAGGAAAGGTGACTGAGTGCACTGGATTCAGGAGTCAAGGTATTGGCAGGGGTGAGTGAGCAGGTCCTGGGCTGGCCTTTATGAGGAGAGACTGGTGGGCACAGTCAGCTCCAAAGGACCCACTGCAGAACACAGCTGAGCTCTGCAGCCATGAGGGTAGCACCTCTGGGAAACTGTGCTTAGGAAAGGGCAAAACTCTGCACAAGCAGAGAGGGCAGGAGCAAAAAGAGTGAGGAACAGCAGAGGGACCACTGAGGGAGGAGGGGTTCCAGAGACCAGAAGTTGGTAAACTGCAGCCCAACGGAGAGGACCAGACCAGACCAGATATCCATACTGCAGCCCTCAGTGACGGGTGGATATTATTTCTTGGAGAATCTGCAGCTGATGGAGGAGTCACCCTAGAGCAAGTTTACCTTGAAGTTCAATAGCTCATGAAGAAGACACATGCTGGAGCAGAGGAAAAGTTCAAGGAGGAAGGAGAAGCAGAGAACACTGTTTAATAAGCTGACCACAACTCCCATTCCTTATCCCCTAGCAGTGGTTGGAGTAAGGAAAAGAACCAACAGAATGAAGGTGACCCAGGGAATAGAGGGAGAAAAGCATTGTTTTGATGTTTTTTAACCTTTATTTTCTGAAGTTTGTTTTACCTAATTTCAATTGTCAATACATTAAATTAACTTTTTCCAAGTTGAATCTTCCCTCTGTCCTTATCTTGACCCATGAGATTTTTCATCCTATTGTTTCTTATCTGGTTGAAAAGGGAAAGAGACTGAACAGCTGGGTGAGATATGACTGTTCACCAAGGATAACCCACTACACCAAAAAATAACAGTTTTCAAACACACGAAGAATAAAAAAAGAATAAAGTAACTTCTATTTGCCCACTGTGGATACAAAATGAAACAAGGCATTTACACTACAGAAAAACAGCTTCAGATTATCTAAGTACTAGGAAAAACTGCAAGGGGGAAAGTAAGTTACTGAAAGAGACTATTCAGAAGGGTATTCAAAATTAGGTTAAATGACCATCTGTCAAGGATGCCTAGAAATTCTCTCAAATAACTTTCAAAAACATTTTCTAAAAATTGTTTGCAATTAATTGATTCAAATAAATGAAAACCCATTCGCAATCATGTATAACTTCACAATTCTTGTTTGTGCCTCATTTTGCTATTTCTTTAAAAATTAGTTGAATTTCACTTGTTTGAAAAACTAAAGTGCTTATCAAATTCAGAATCTGGAAGGCACATTACATATGCTGTTGATTAGATCAAGATTCTAAACTAACTCTCAAAATTTTACACAGGGTATTATAGCAATTATTAACTTTGAGATTATGTCCCAATGAGAATTTCAAGTCACACTGAAGTCCGGCTCAGGTAATTATTGCTTTGATGCCGGACAGAGAGGAGCAGTGGCTGCCCAATACACATGAGAGGCTATAGTGTAGCCTCTCAGGTAGTATACAAGTCTGCACCACATTGGCTTGTTCCTGACAGGAGCCAGAAATGAAGACGAAAGGACTCTTATCCAGCTTAATTATCTACACTAATATTTTAAGAAATAATTTTTGCTTTTGTTACTTTAGAAGCTATATTAGAAAATAAGTTTCTAACTTCTGATTCTAACTCACCATGGTGAAGGGCATGTTATTCATAACAGAAAATACACAGGAAATTTAATTATCTAACAATTTAAATTCAGCTGTTTGTAAAAAGAAAAACCAATTTTTTTTAATTAAACTAATTTATGGGCCTCTTATACTTTACTACATGCTAAATGATGATGCATTCCTGAATGTCCACTTCAGGGCACATGTATATGTAAAATCTAAATATCAGCAATGAACTATTTCTGGAGAAAATTCTGGGGAAATATTATTGAGAAATACATGCCCACTTACATTTGCAAACAGGCGGCCTCCCTTTGTTGCTCCATAATCCATCTTCTTGACACACTGCAGTTGCTTGTTGACTAGATTCTAGCTTGAAGCCCTCATTACATTCATATATCAATCTACTGCCCAAAGTGAATTCATTACCTATAACTGAACCATTCCCAGGGGATTCAGGAATGCCACAAGATACAGCTGAAAAGAAAGGAAAGAAGAATATGAAGAATTAGAATTTTATCATATATATCTTTATAATGTGGTCCCACAACTGAAATAAGAGACATAGATTAATAATTTTCACATATCTTATTTATAACAATTGAAATCAATTTTCCATCATATTTGCAACATTCTGATAAATGGAACAGTATTTAAAACATTGATAAAAAGTTAGAAGTGCATCTAGTATAGACTATCATGTTATAAATAATTATTTTTTTCAATATAATCACTGCAGAGAGGGAATTTTCAACACAGACTAAGGGCAATGGTTTATTTGTTAGAGAAGAAAATGGGAAGTGTCCAAAGAGATTTGGTTCAAGAATCAATGAGCTGAAAAACTCCTAAATGCTTTCTAGTAGTCTGCTCCATTCTCTCAGGCTTTCTTTCAATCCTGCATACTTCATCATAGTTTGTTCATATATTTAGTGTTTGTTCTATGCATTTAGAACTATGTTGTTAAAAAATTCAATTTAACATTTTTTTGTCTGATGAGAAAAGCAACCAAATATATGACTAGACAGGGAAGTGTTCCACAGACATTATTCTGATATTTTAATTTTATTTACATATTTGACTAATTTATTTCAGAATTTTAAATGTTATGTGTATCTCAGCTTATCAATTTTCTACAGCATCAAGGAAATTATTTACTAAATTGTTTTCACTTTTTTTTTTCTCCTTCTGAATTTAAATCCAAATGAACAGTTTTTCTTTCAAAGTCACAAAATTTAATTTGCTGTCAACTTAGTAAAGTCTGAGTAGCAACTAGGGTGGTTTTTTAGGCTAATATATTATTTAGCCAGAGTTCATTTAACAGTATCTCATAATATACAATTCTTAGGCAGAGTAAAATTAGTAAAAAGTCTATTTCAGTCACTTTTAGGAAGGGTCTCCCAAACAAGATTGCCTTCTGTCATCTGGCTTGTCAGGCCCCTTGCTTTTGACAATATTTTTTTTTTCATTTCTTTTAATGCTATGTTTATTTTAAAGTAATTATTCATGTACAGATATTAATTCTAGGTCCTTTAATAAGTTACTAAAGCTGGTAAAAATTTTGTTTGCCCCACAGCTCTTCTAAAGGGAGAGTTGTATTATATTCTCTGAAAGGATGTTACTTTCTGCAAAAGGGTAACTTGGAGCAGACTAACTATCAAATTATTACAATTAATCTATTTCATGAGTTCCTATAAACCTATATGTTTATGTGTGTACAGAATCATAAGTTACTTTGAGTTTGGCATCCAGTTTACTGCTCTGCAATAAATACACTGAATAAATATCAGCTTTGAAGCTTTCATTTTTAAATATTTACCAAAAAAAAGTGAAGTTTTATAAATGAAAGTATTTTCTCCTTACATGCAGTCAATGGTAAGAAGTAATGCAATATTTTAATATCTTAGAATAAAAATAAATATATTTCAAAAGAAGAAATCACAATCTTTGTCTGAAATCAGTTTCAGTGATGAAGATAAGTATTTTTTTAAAAAATCTAGTTTTTATGACAATTTACCCAATTCAATGTAAACAACTAATTTCAGAACACATCATCATGGTACCATAAACACAAGTCTCAAATTTGTTTGCAGTGTTTCCAAGTTGTCACATTTGATGAATTTAAATTAAATACAACACAGTACTTTGAATATGATTAAAATGAGGAGATATAACCATTATTAAATGATGAATGATCAGTTTATTTCTGCTTTTCCTTTCATCTGGAATTTGTCATATTAGTAACAGAAGTAGAACTGTAGGAATGTTCCATAGTAAGCTGCCTCCTTTGTAACACATCTTCTTGACACTTTTTGTCTCCTAACCAGAAATGTTCTCTTATCAAAACTGAATATTTCTCCATAAGTGGGCAGGGCCTGGGCCTCCTGCCAGTGGAAGGATTAGTACTGGGACAGAAAAGGTAGGGAGAAGTGATTAGGAAGGAGTTCTAGAAGACGATTTTTAACTGCTCTGAATTGTGTTAGAGAAAGTGGATAAGGGCAAGGCTAAAAGCAAGTTCTGCAGCTTCTGGGAGCAGGTCTTTATATTAGAGGTAATTCTCCACAAGGTGACCACAGCAGGAGCGGTAGTTTTTCAAGTCTCTGGTGTACTCAACACAGTCAGCATAGGCGTACCTGGTTAAACACTCTATATTCCCTAAAGACCCGGTGAATCTTTACCTACAACTAGAACCAACTCTGATCTTGTGTTAGGCAAGAAATGCTTGCAAAAAGTTTGCCTGCATGCTGAATTGATGGAAAGTTAAACTCACACTCTACTTTAGTACATCATAAAAATGGCAATGCATTTCAAGTCATGGTTACTGTGAAAGATTTCAGTGCTCCCAATGTCTTGCACTATGTCTCCACTCATCCTAACATGCCTTACAGTTCTCTTCTGACTTGTGACAATGTGTCTGAATGCTTTTGGTTATGACTTAACTTCTTGTCAACATTTCCAAAACTGAATCTATCCACCCATCCCATGTATGTACCTGTCTGCATATACATGTGGACCTTATTTTATCTCCCTCTAAATACTCCAAACGTGAAATAACTTCAAATGCCTTAGTGAAGCAAGAAGCTTTTTTAATGCCATTTGAAAACAAAACCAACAAAAACAACCCAGCAAACCAATCTGGATCTGTTTAGTTCATGAAAGAAACTAATAATTCTGTCAGCATTAGTTCTTCACCTTTAGCAATAACCTTTCTAGAGACACACTGAAAAGTTCAAGACCGAGTAGCTCTTATGCGCAAGTTATTTTAAGGAATAAAATATGTACAATGCCTGCTCACACATACGTGGGCCTCTCAGATATGTCAGGTCTGATGTAGTGTCCAATATGCTAAAGCACTTCAAAATCTGTGCTTACCTGTCGCACTTCAGCACTTTCATCCTCAGAGTGTACCTCAGCCCTTAGAGTGTCCCTTCTTTCCTTAGTTGTTTCTAAATCTTGTACTGCTAAATTGCCAGACTTTTCTCACTGCTGCTTTAGCTACTTATCATGAAAGCTGTTTGGGCATTCTGGCACTGTTCCAGTTGAGTCTTATCTGTTTATTTTCTGTATGCTTGTCTCCCAGAGCCTGGATTGGAAGGAAATATTCCTGTTGCTACACATTTATTGAGACTGCTAAAGGCTTTTAGAGAACTAGTGTTAAAGCATATCATCAAGGAGAGTTTCACTAAATAGTAAGTACTTTGAAATTTAAAGCAAAATAAGCTGAACCAGACTAAAATGGCATATTCTCTTTGTACAGTGGAAACAATGACATTACTGTGCCACAACCAAGTATTTTGAAGCTCTCAGCTTCATGATTGTTAAACAATTAAGAATCTTCTAACTTGAGGAATTGTCAGCATAATTCTTAGGTCAATGATTAGATGAGATGGACAGCTTCCAGCTGGAAGATGTGCATTCAGAGTGTTCAAAATATAAGCAAGTCTTAATTGTACCTATTATCTTGCACATCAGAAAAATACACTTCTTCCAATGCAGGGGGAAAAAAAAGCCTTTTACCTAGAAACTGAGATGTAGTTTTAGTTGCTCTTTTGTAGCAGTGTGGATTTTATGTTTATTTGATATGTTAGAATGGTTTGTTCTATTCACCCCCCTTGGTTTCCTAGGTATAGTTGTTCCCTGTTCTATCTCTTNTCTTTCATATTTCACATCATATTTACACTTATTTCTTATTAAAACCAGTAAATTTAAGGTTTATGACAATCTTTTAAAGTATCTATACTCCTGTATTCCAGTAAGATACTTACATATTATTTATCCTCAAAGTATGCATTTCATTGCATAGAGAAATGAAGCTGGGGAGTACATTGCAGTCAGACATTGAGTTTATTTTCATATGCTGGAAAATCCCTAAAGTTAATATACGAGCATTCATCCATCATTCAGTGACCTGTTTCTGGCATTGAACATTTAAAGCATTTAAATAACTCAAAATTAAAGTTAGTAACAGAGTAGTCTCTAAAAGCAGGATTCAAAACAAAAACATGCTCAGTGGCTTATGTGTATGATATCCAATTGGAAACACCAGAGAGAGCTTTGACAATTCTCAGACTTGGATACATCAGAAATAAAAAAGAAAGTAAAAACAGGGTTGAGGGTATAAAAAAACCCAAGTGTTATAAGAGGTCATCTAGTCTATTCTCTTCTCACAAGTCAAAATTATACTTGACCAATCTAGATTTAATTTGTTTTTGGAAGACCTGCAATGATGAAAATTTCACACTCTCCACAGGCAATCTATTCCAGTATTTCACTAGCTTCTCTGAGAAAAGAATAAAAAAATAAAGAAAAATCTATCTCAGGATCCTGTTAAAATAAGGTTCGTTGTAATTCGTCTATCTAGAAAGAACACAGATTAATTATTTCATTCATCCTTGGTACTACTTTTAGCTTATTAAAAGATTGCTACCAGGTTTCTCCTTAAATTTCTGGGATTTTTTTTAGACTAGAGTAATACGCTTAATAGTTTTATATTCTGAAATATGGCCATTGGTTTATAAGAGATAGCTGCAATTTGGTATTCTTAATTTGCTACCTACCTCACATTTTGAAGACTGTATGCTAAGAGGGACATTTTTTCACAGTAACATTTACCAAAAAATGTAGAAGGCCCAAGCATAATTCCATTTCCAAAAACACAGAACACCTAATTTTATAGGAAGTAGTTTGGTGGCCTTGGAATCATAGGTCTTGAGCAAACTGTAAACGGGTATTTTCAAGCCCACTCTCCCAGGGCAGACATGGAACACAGTCATGGTCCTGGAACAATCTTTGTTCAGTACAGCAAAAAGTACAAAGCTCTCTAGCTCCACAATGTACATATATACACTTCAAGCACAGAGGTAAGCATATGACAGTACCTGGAATAAGCATTTTAAGCAGGAACTGCTGGCATCAGCTATACTTGTGTCATGATTCTGTAATAGATATTGAGCCTTTCCAACTACTTACAATTCAGCTGAGAACTTCCTTAAAGTAGTCACCTCCAGTTTTCTTTTATAAACCTACTAGGAATTAACTCAAATGGTGAAGAGCAGCCAAGGGTTTTTCAAGGCTCTTAAGGTTTTTTTTTTTCTCTTTTAAGAATGAGTGGGACAAACAAGAAGAACAAAATTAAAAGCTGAGTCCAGTATAGGAGGAACAGGTGGGATAAAGAGGGGAATTTGCTCATGGCTGCCAGAGGAACACAGCCACTCTGTTGCTCACTCATTGGTACCATGTCTCAGCCTCCAGACTCTGGCAACCCCAAATTGCTGAGCCATATTGACCCTGTCAGCTTGCTTCCAGTTTTTCCTTCTAACTGCTCTTCTTGCCAAGGTTTCTTATATTTTCTTTTATCATCTCTTCATCTCCAGCCCCATTCTTCTCTTCCTACTCTCCCTCAGCATGGCAATCTATACATGAGCTAATCAATGCCTGACAAATGTCCTTGTCAGTATCATTACTGGGGCCTTACTATTTCCTCTCAGCAGCTACTTACTGTTATTATGTAGGAATTGTTATTTTCTCTTCATATCTCTGTTGAATGTAGAATGAGTCATGTTTCTCTTTGCACTTCATAAATGAAATAAAAACAGCAAGTTCCAATTTCCTAGATAGGAGTCAAGTTCTTTATACAGCATTCAGGACATTATTACACACATTTGCATTTGAGAAGATTAGAATTGAAAAATATCTTCTGACCCTATCAGATTAACTCATATTAGATGTTTTCATATTCAAATTAGATGCTGTAGTAATAGATATGCAAAAAAATTACCCTTTTTGATAACATGATCAAACTTGATTTCAAAAATTAATTCTGACACATTCAAGTTATTAATTACAAATGTAACCCTGCAGGACTGGTTTTATGAAAATTTCTGAAATAATCAAAGGCATTGTGATTTAGAAATATCCTATAATGAAATCCATGAGCTGGACCAAATGTGTAATTTTAATTAATTTTAAAAGAGAGTGCATTTTGATAACAGGTACTAAATAAACTTTGAAATATGCTCTCCATTTCAGAGTTTTTTGAAAAACATATGCGTTATTCAGACGTACAAGTTGGAATAATTGTGACAGAATAGTAAAATTATATATTAAAATGAGGAATCTTACATTTATAAGAAATTTATAGTAAAGATTAAACAATCTATCTTGTAAATATTCTTTTCTCCCATTTTTACAGAGATCTACATACCCACAGCCACATATGTTGGTGAAATTATAAATACAACTTTAAATTCAAGAAAAAAAGTATTTGTGAACATGCTAGATTGCTAAAATTTCAAAGCTCCTTCTTGCACACAGTGATAAAATAAAGGCAGACACGGCATCTGAAGTATTTTACAATTTTCTTGAGTACTCTTAAGTTCTGTTCAGAACCTATTGCTTTCTGAGTGTCTTTCACCCCTGGTTATCCACACTTAAGTCCTGTGATGCTATATCAAGTCCTGCACACATCTTTCCCCCCGCCTTTCTGTGAATTATTCCATTTTGTCTTTAAAAGTGGAGAGTTTTTTCTTATATTGTTTAAGGAGCATTTTTCTTCATTCACACACCTCATTAAATTTGGAAATAATTTTCAAGGTTAGAATTCCAAATTTGAAACATATTCCATGTCATTGTGAGCAGAAAATTGTGAGCATAAAATGTAAAAAACTAAAAATGTAAAAGAAAACTCTTAACGTTAGACTGTCCTAAAAAAAAAAGAGAGAAAATATGAAAAAAAAAACCTATTTAAGAATTTTTAAGTGCTGGATCATATTTTTATTGTACAGAACTCTGTTCTTTGAACAATAATGGAAGTAGCAGTAGAAGGCTAATATTGTCTGGGTAGATAAGCAGTAGAAAGCTAAGGGATTCATTTGCATAGAATTTTGGACAGTTAAGGAATCACCAGATCTTAAATCCTGGAGAAAAGTAAAATATAGGGCCTGTTTAAATTTATGGCCCCAACTCCCCCAGTCTAACAAGTACACACAGAATACAGTCTCTATCCTCACATGCTTAAAGTAACTGAAGTCCAGATTATGATGCCAGAATTTCAGTACCTTTTGAAAAAAGACATCTACCAGCTAGCCAGCAAAGTAGCTCCCAAAGGTTCAGCAACAGTATTGACCAGATCAAATATAATAGTTTAGGCAGATGGGGCTTGTTTTCTTTTCACATTATCAAGAACTACCTGAGATTCTTAGGCCTCCAAGACATCCTATAACATAAGAGTTTGCACCTTTCTCTACTAGTGGATGGAGGAAAGGTAAAACACCTCAGGATGCTGAAAATTACACTAGACTTCTACGTTTAAGCAAATGAATCAAAACTTTATCCCTCGTACAGATGTTAAAATTTTACTTTAATCTGGAACAGAATTTTATCCGCTATTTTGCTGATTCCAAGCTGAAGGCCTATTAATTATTCCAGGTTCTTTAGTGCAAAGTGTCCGAATTTCCAGTTTTAATGCCAGCACCAGAAAAAACATCTAAACTGCAGTTCGATTAAGTCCAGAAGCAGCATTTGTCCTTAAATTTTCCTCACATACAGATCACACACAGATTCTAACATTATTTTATGACCTTCAGGTAGATCAAACAGAATCAAATCCCGTATCGAATCATATATGGCATATATGTGGCATTATACCATACAACATGATGGCATATGAGATTAGAAGATATCCTGGATTCTGGAAGCACAGATAAACAGGTCCTACTTGTGGCACACTGACAGTCTGAATTTCTCCCTGGGCTAGTAGGGGTATAGCCACATGGCCCTTCTCAGCAGGAAAATGTTCATCCAGAAGACATATCAAGCTACCAAATTACTCTGTATAAAAGATAAGAGTCCTATTCCTTCAAGTTCAACTGTAGCCAAATTTCTGCAGTTTTACTTCTCTTATAAATAGCCCACCCTCAACAGAGGAGGAAATATCATGTGAAATCTCAGCTGTTTTTCTGTTTTTGTTGTTGTTTTGGAGGGGTTTTTTTGGTTGGTTTTTTGTTTTTGTTTTTTTGTTGTTCACAAAATAGAACTTCCATTCTTCCATACTTCTATCTTATGGTCTTTTTAGAAATATCTGAACCATCACTGAGACGGAACATCAAACAAAATGGTTTCTTCATAAAAAACAGTGTCAATGTCTTACGAAGTTAAGAACAAGTAAATGCCAGTTTTAATCAATCATGTTCTTAAACATGAATGCTACTATAATTTCATTCTATAAATAAAGCAGACTAGAAGCAGACACATGTTAAAATGGGCCATATATGATATGGATAGAATTTGCAGCCTTCTTCCTCTTCCCCAGGTCCCTGATATAAAATCATGGAATAGTTTGGGTTGGAAGGGACATTAAAGACCATCTGGTTCCAATCCCCTGTCACAGGCAGGGACATCTTCCACTAGACCAGGCTGCTCAGAGCCCCATCCAACCCAGCCTTGAACATTTCCGGGGATGAGGCATATACCTTTGATAAACAGTAATGACTATTAACAGGAACAGCAAGCTAAAGTAGACCCGGGTTCAGTTTCATGATTGTAAAAAAAAACCAAAAAAACCAAAAAAGAAAAAACAAAAAAAAAAAGGAGAGAAAAGAAGTTAAAAATTATGTCTTTAAAGCACAAGTTATAAAGATATTTTCTAAAATAATAAAGAAATCCCTTATGACTACCGAATTTTATAAAATGTTCAGTAATACAATATCATGGTCTGTTTATACGTATATGCATTACTAAAGAAAAATGTACTGAAAACATATTTTTCCTTTGGTCTGTATTAGACTGTATGAATAGTTCTTAATACTTCCACTCTGCACACATGAAATACACAAGTCAGTATGTGTTCGCATCCGGTCAAGACGTCAGTGTCTCTCTTGGCATACAGCAGTATTGACAATGCTGCATCTTTGTTTTGTGGAATAGCCTTACAGTGAAATTATGGACTCCTACTCAAGAAGAAAGCATTATCTTACCGTGGCAGATGGGCACAGGAGAATCCCACTGGTACATGCCATTTTGGTAGCGCCTGCACGTCGCATTATTGTGACCAATCATTCTATACCCAGGTTTGCAATAATAGCGAACTTTGCTTCCGGCAGGACCACCTGTTTTATTTACAATTCCACCATTCCTCAAGGTAGGGTTTAAACTGCAATAAGGAGCTAAAAACCAAGAAAATGGGCCTTATTAAAAACAAATCAAATGCACTTAATGTACAAAAGTAAGATTATTTATGACACGCACAAACTTTGAATGCCACTAAAATCAATACTGAAACCTTTACAGTACTTTTGGAATCCTCAGTGAAGATTCAGACTATTATAAAGAAACATCATGAAGTTCAAAAACAAAATATATGATCAAAACCAGTTTATTCTACTGCACATAAAGAAGCTACAATCATGAAGCATATAGAATGTTCCGTAAGTTTGCTCACACTTAATAAACAATCTACTTCAAATCTGTTAACTTTATAAATAAAAATTATTCTTTGAGCTATAAAATATACAAAACCAATTATAAACAGTTTTATCAAAAATTTCAGTGCACTTAGACATTTATGTCAGAGTTTAAACTTTTTGTTGAATGTGTTAAAAATTAATAAGACAAATATCAATACACTGATTCTTCTTATGCCTTTTTTCAGATTAAAAAGCTGTTAATTTTTTGTACATATTCTCTCAAAGATACTGGCAATTATATTAATTTTTACGGAAATAATGTAACTTAACTGACTGCAACTCTTTAAATGTTGAATTTACACTACATACAAAGTTAGACAGAATACACCTGTTTGAGTTTTGAAATTAAAGTTAACCTTGCTAAACTTTAGTCACTACTATACTAATATTTTTTGTAGAGGGGTTTTCATGACCAGGATGGTCCTCTAGGACTTGTGACATATAAATGGAAATTTTTTGATATGTGCTGAGTAAGTAAAAGAAGTACAAGTTTGTTTGTGCCAAAAAATGAGTAATAAAGTCCATTTTTAAAATAAGGTTGCAGTATCTGTCTGTAAGGATGGAATATGGATACCTGAACTGGCCCAAACCAAGCAGAAGTACAGTATAGTTTGACACGCTATATGCAGAGTTGTAATGCAAATCTGTTTGCAGAATGCGAACATTTATCAATGGATAAAAGCAAGATGAAAAAATTACCTGGACTCCATACTGATGTACAAGTCACTGCGTATTTGAAGCATGTATGCATCATGTCAAGCTTACTGAGATTATCTTTTCAGAAGCAGCATGGCAGGAAAAGAAACCATGGCTTTCTGAAAAGAAACCTGACTGAACATCCAGCACTGAAGTAAATCTGTGAACATTCTTCAAAGGGAAGACACTGTTGAGCTCCACTGAGAACTAAATGTCAATACTGATGAGACTGAGACTGTTGGAATATTCCCTCCATCATACTGAAATGTGTCTTCGGTATACTGTGATAGTAATTTTTACTTCTGTAGACAATTATCAACTAGAAGTTGTTTTGTTTTGTTTTGCTTTCACAAGTGCATAATTACAGGTTTTGATATACAGCTTTCAATATATAGCTTTTTTTTTTTTAATTTTTTATCTTTAGTGTATATTTTGTCACCTTGTGGTGCACCTCTGGTATCAATTACCACCTAAAGAGAAATGTTTTTGTTCATTGACAGAGATCATAGAGTTGATTATATTCCTAACTGAAATGCTTCCTTTAAATGTCTCGATTTAGATGCAGTGTACCAAAGTCAATATTTCTAAGTAATAACATCCAACAGAGTCAGTAAAACTAAGTCCACCATTAGAGATGCTGAAAAATATTGGCATCTTTTGGAATTATATTATAGAGTTCTCAATTAAGCAACATTATTTCAACTCGAAATGTTATTTCTGTACATTCTTTCACTTGGGGATTATTCGGAAAAAAAACACCACAAAATCATAAAGGAAAAAATTAAAACCAGAATGAAAACTAATAAGCCAAGATGGTCCAGTAAAATAATTGTTTGGTACCATGTTCTGTGTCCTTTATAAGCATGGTGACACTCATTTGCCTGTCTAAACTACATTAATTATCAAATTTCTCTTTAAAAAGGGAACTTGACATTTAAAGAAACATAATAAACATGGCTTTAATTTCCCTTTCAACATCTTGAAGAATAAATAAGATTATTAGAGAAAAACAAGCAGGTTAAGACCTCTAAAATCAGCTCTAGTAACTTCTTAAATGCAATTTAATTTTAAATATCCCAGATCTTAAGAAAAGCTGGTGAGTCATAAGTAAAATATGCAATTCAGAAAAAAAATCCAAATGTATTACATCAGAGCAATTTTAGACATAAAATATTTGTCTGCAGCCCAATAGTACTGTATAACAATTCTAACTTTATTGTTTTTCTGTACAGTACCTTTCCTGTCTCCTTTTTTCTATCTCCTCCTATAACCATTTAATCTGGACTATTTATTCTTTTATTAAACTGTTAACATTGTTATTCTAACAGTAAATTCTTGGGTAGACATAAAAGAATAGGGGTTCTTGTGCATAATAAGATTTTTAACACAACAAGTTAAACTTTGTGTTCTGATTGCCAGGGTATTTACTGCCATGTTTTAGTTGTGGCTAATTACAGCAATAAATATATATGACCAACCAGAGAGAGAAGCTTTAAAATGGCATTAAATATGGAACATTCAGGCTTCTGAAATATGCAGAATGATGTCAAAATACTGAAAATTTCCTCAGGAGCCAAAGGGGAAATCTATCAGTCATAATTTTTGCTTATGTTGTAACAATCAATAATGCCTTTGGCCCATCAGCATAGTTTTAGCTCTACAGTGAATCAAATGGTGTTCAGAGAAGAGTCGAGCAAAAAAAATCTTTTGAACTAAGAAACCTGAGGAAGAAAACATGGAAGATAAAATAACAATATCACTCAGAATTTACTTCAATATTCCTTTGAAAGTACTTAATTCCTGAAGTTTATTGTTGCAGATATTCTACAGAAAACTATATCCTCCTTTCCCAGATACCCTGATGACTCCTGCATATTTTCTGCTTCCAACCATCTCTTCAACCTATTGTTACTAATGCTTACTTCTCCTGACAACCCAAGGTGAGTGAGTGGCACCAGCTTCATGGACCTGTAGGAAATAGGGAAGATCTGGGAACTGGGATGTCTTGATAAAGCTTTGTGGTCATCTACCACTGTGAAAGTTAAAGGCAGATGTTTAAGTGTAAATATAAAATTATGAGATATGTTTGACAGGGTAAGGAGATTACAACTGAAGAAAACAGAGTAAGAATATTTGACACAAACATGTTGACTTAAGGGCCATGGGGAAGAATAGCCATGAGAAACAGGTAGGTAGGAACTGGAGATCAGGTAAAAGTAATGAAAATGAGAGAAAGAGGACTTGGTTAGACATTAGAAGTGGCATCAAAAGGATTGATGCATCAGAGACTGAGATTGTGTTCAGAGTAAAATATGATTCAGGAAAGAAACTGGAAAGAAAAAAATTATAAAATGAGATGAATTTGCCTAGGGAGAGACAAAGAAAATCAGGGAAAGAAGAAAGGAAGGAGAAAGATAAATTTGGGGAGTCTTTGTAAAGAGGAAGCAAGAGAAATTAAGACTGTAAGCTAGATGGGAATGAAAGATAGATAAAATCTGGATAAAGAAAAATCTTATGTTTTCTACCACTAAAAGTAGTCTGTGATTTGTAGGGAGGGGTGGAAAAAAGGTGGAGATCAGAAAGAAGGGTTCAGGAGCGCAGTTAGACTGTCTTGGCAGAGGTATTTTGACCACAATGAGTATAAGGTTTGGGACTGAAAAGTAGGATGAATAGGACTACATGAAAGAAATGAGGGGGATTCCTTGAAGTACAATGAAAAGTTCACCAGATAGCAGTACAGAAAAGATCCCACATATCAGAAAGGGGCTGTGATCCCAGAGTACCAAACTTTATACTTTCAGGACTGTTAAGAGTGTTTCTGAAACATATAACATGCATTTTGTGATCTAAACCACATAAGTTTGGATAACTTATGTTTTAAACATTTATTTAACATAGATCAGATCTATATTCCACTCTTACAGAAATTTTTATTTTTATTTACATTTTAAAGTAATAGTAGTAGGCTAGTAGTAAGTCAGAAGCCAGCAAAAAGGTTACAGGCAAGCAATGCCTGGAATCCACATCTATGTTAAAGTCCCACTAAGGCTACGGTATTTTGTGCTGCCAAGGCACAAAATCCCAAGCATGGGATGTATAGAAAAGTCTGATACTCAAAGCAATAATGTCTACGCTATAGGCAACATGAAAACAAGAAAAGCATTTTAAGCAAATTATCTAAAAATTCTGAAGATGGATTTTTATTTTACAACTCTGAAAAGTACACTTGTTGATACAGTAAAGGAGTAGTGATAAATCTACATGTCTAGAAGTCCCTTCTTAATCTATATCTCAGTAATTTTTAATCTGTTCTTTAAACTGAAGTCCTTTCAGAGCCCAGGACAATGCACACATAAAAACTTCTAGGATCAGGAACTGCCACATTAACAGAATAACCATACACAAAGCAATAAATGTCTTAAGACCTGAAGTGCAAGCAAATGCTTGAAGAATGCCAGACTGAAAACTAGAGATACTGTAAATTGTGTAAAAAATTTGGGCTTAAGCAGAAACTCATACAGTGAACTCACAAAATACTGCACCTGTGCGTCAAGGACCACTGTGATAAAATGCTGTTTTTCTCTCAGCCAGTTTCTGAGGGGAATCTGTCCTGGAATCTCATGAGTCTTAGCTGAAATAGGTGTAATGACTCAGGACTGTTCTCATCTAGGAATGACAGTGTTTTACCACAAAATGTGATAAACTTCTATGACTGTTCCAGTGATCAAAGTATAGATATATATCTTTACAATGATAGATTTAATTTACTTTTCCAGATGACATATTATCCACATTATTTCAAGACTTCTTAGATAATAGTATATTTTGTAAGGCAACATACTGAACTTTTTCAGCTCACTTTACATCAGAACTTTTGTAATTTGCCACTGAATACTAATAGGATAATAACTACCAGTTAAATCACATATCACTAGTCACTGGATGTGTGGACAGCAACACATATAAACACTGGTCTTGCATTTGCAGGACCACACTCTTCCTTTAACAAAGCATATTCTTTTAATAGCCGGAACATTTAAAAAATCATGAGGAGGGTTTGTTGGTTTTTTTTTTTTCTGTTTGAGACAATGTTTCAGGGAAGTTCCATTAAATGACTCCCAATTAAAAATTAAAATTCTTTCAAACTCCATGTTCAACCCTCCCAGATGATTTTGTAGAACTCACTCTCTAAGGGGAATCAACAAAAATTTTATCAAAGAATTTATCTTAGCAAAGGACTTGATTTCACAGCAGTATCTTTGATCAGTAGTCAAAAGACTAATGTGAAGAGGATATTTGTATGTATTCACAGAAACAGTACTATGTTTGAAATTATAAATAAATGAAAAAAATTCCTTCAGTGCTTTGTTTACATTACATGCTAGATTTTATGTTGAGAAATAAAAAGTCACACCTCAGTATCCTCTTTCCTCACAACTTTCCCTTTTGGATATTTAATTGTCTGTCATATCATCAGGGAATCTTATGTCTTTGTGCTGTTACTCTTTAAATATCCAGCGCAGGAGAGGGCTATTGTTACACTCACTTTATAGATAAGAAATTGGACACTGCCTAAAGTAAATAGGTAAGTTCACATAAGAAAACTAAATATATCTTTAATTATTACTAAACTATTTCCTTAATTAATGGACCATCCATTCCATATGTTACTTTTCACTTTAAAATATACAGGATCAAAATGGAGAACAATACTCAACCAAGCAACAAAAGGGGATCCGGCTGTCATTCTTTTTCTTTTGCATTTTATTTTAAATCTAACAAATAAAAAATATGAAAAGACAAGATAAATTTACAAATGCCTACACCCTCCTTAGTGATATAATTGCAAATGTCTGCCCCTTCCAAAACTAAATATTTGACTAAATAACCTGCTATTTATATGAAAGCTGTTCTTACATGTTGTTCAACATTTATAAATCATCCTGAATATTTATCGCTATTCACAGTACCATATAAACTTGTGCTGTGACCTTCCTGCTGTGCAGATCACCGCCTAAAAGTTTACAAATTGGAGAAGAAACAATTATACAGAGTCTGATGAACTTCTTCACACAGCTCCTTTGCCACTTCTAACCATCTACTGGAAAATGTAAAGACAAACCAATCAATATTCTTTTGTTTTAAATTGAAATAAAGAGGCAGTAGGAACACTTTTTTAACATGTTGTCCTAGGTTAAAATGTAAAATATGCCCAAGATATGTATTCTATCACCATCTTCATGAGCTGTTGAAACCAGGTGAGGCAGTGTTTCCCTTGTCCCCACCCTCCGGACTATCTCCTGTTAATGGGCCCATTCATGCTCTGCTGTATGACTCATGGGTAACTCCCATCCGGGAGTTATCTCTGTTTAATGGGCAATCAAGGACCCATTGTATGAGTCATAAAATTACATCATTCCATTGTGAGATGCTCCTCCCATGGGGAGGAGCCAAGCATTCCCACCTGGATATAACCCGGAATAGCACAGGGGGCAGGCAACCCGCTGGATTCCCAGAGGACAGGAGCTACTGGACTTTTCTACAGGATCACTGCTTCAACAAGACCACTTCATCCAGACTGCTACCAGCACCCTGACTAACAGGTTGTATTATTTAACTTATTTTATTTTACCTTTTTTTTCCCCCCTCCTATTAAATTGTATTTCTGACTTGGAGTCTTTCACTGGTTTTACTTTCAAACCAGCACACATGTCCAAAGCTTAAAAAAGGGATGGTAATGAATTAAGCTTCTTGCAATTACATATGAGGTTAAAAAAACATAATAAAAATGTGCCGGGTTGACCCAGGGTGAATGCCACGTGGACACCAAAGGGCTGAATTGCTCCCATTCTCAGGGGCACAGGAGAGAGAAAACATAACAAAAGGCTTGTGGGCTGAGACAGGGACAGGGAGAGGTCATTCAGCTGTTACTGTTATAGGCAAAACAGACTTGATTTAGGGAAATTAATTTAATTTTTTACCAATCAGATCAGAGTAAGATAATGAGGAATCAAACCAAATTGTCAAAAACCTCTGGCCAGCCTGTCCTCCCCTTTACCACCTCTTTTCTCAGGTATGCTGGTTTGTCTAGGATAGAGTTCATTTTCTTCAAAGGCTCTAATATGAGNTTGAGACAATGTTTCAGGGAAGTTCCATTAAATGACTCCCAATTAAAAATTAAAATTCTTTCAAACTCCATGTTCAACCCTCCCAGATGATTTTGTAGAACTCACTCTCTAAGGGGAATCAACAAAAATTTTATCAAAGAATTTATCTTAGCAAAGGACTTGATTTCACAGCAGTATCTTTGATCAGTAGTCAAAAGACTAATGTGAAGAGGATATTTGTATGTATTCACAGAAACAGTACTATGTTTGAAATTATAAATAAATGAAAAAAATTCCTTCAGTGCTTTGTTTACATTACATGCTAGATTTTATGTTGAGAAATAAAAAGTCACACCTCAGTATCCTCTTTCCTTACAACTTTCCCTTTTGGATATTTAATTGTCTGTCATATCATCAGGGAATCTTATGTCTTTGTGCTGTTACTCTTTAAATATCCAGCGCAGGAGAGGGCTATTGTTACACTCACTTTATAGATAAGAAATTGGACGCTGCCTAAAGTAAATAGGTAAGTTCACATAAGAAAACTAAATATATCTTTAATTATTACTAAACTATTTCCTTAATTAATGGACCATCCATTCCATATGTTACTTTTCACTTTAAAATATACAGGATCAAAATGGAGAACAATACTCAACCAAGCAACAAAAGGGGATCCGGCTGTCATTCTTTTTCTTTTGCATTTTATTTTAAATCTAACAAATAAAAAATATGAAAAGACAAGATAAATTTACAAATGCCTACACCCTCCTTAGTGATATAATTGCAAATGTCTGCCCCTTCCAAAACTAAATATTTGACTAAATAACCTGCTATTTATATGAAAGCTGTTCTTACATGTTGTTCAACATTTATAAATCATCCTGAATATTTATCGCTATTCACAGTACCATATAAACTTGTGCTGTGACCTTCCTGCTGTGCAGATCACCGCCTAAAAGTTTACAAATTGGAGAAGAAACAATTATACAGAGTCTGATGAACTTCTTCACACAGCTCCTTTGCCACTTCTAACCATCTACTGGAAAATGTAAAGACAAACCAATCAATATTCTTTTGTTTTAAATTGAAATAAAGAGGCAGTAGGAACACTTTTTTAACATGTTGTCCTAGGTTAAAATGTAAAATATGCCCAAGATATGTATTCTATCACCATCTTCATGAGCTGTTGAAACCAGGTGAGGCAGTGTTTCCCTTGTCCCCACCCTCCGGACTATCTCCTGTTAATGGGCCCATTCATGCTCTGCTGTATGACTCATGGGTAACTCCCATCCGGGAGTTATCTCTGTTTAATGGGCAATCAAGGACCCATTGTATGAGTCATAAAATTACATCATTCCATTGTGAGATGCTCCTCCCATGGGGAGGAGCCAAGCATTCCCACCTGGATATAACCCGGAATAGCACAGGGGGCAGGCAACCCGCTGGATTCCCAGAGGACAGGAGCTACTGGACTTTTCTACAGGATCACTGCTTCAACACGACCACTTCATCCGGACTGCTACCAGCTCCCTGACCAACAGGTTGTATTATTTAACTTATTTTATTTTACCTTTTTTTTCCCCCCTCCTATTAAATTGTATTTCTGACTTGGAGTCTTTCACTGGTTTTACTTTCAAACCAGCACACATGTCCAAAGCTTAAAAAAGGGATGGTAATGAATTAAGCTTCTTGCAATTACATATGAGGTTAAAAAAACATAATAAAAATGTGCCGGGTTGACCCAGGGTGAATGCCACGTGGACACCAAAGGGCTGAATTGCTCCCATTCTCAGGGGCACAGGAGAGAGAAAACATAACAAAAGGCTTGTGGGCTGAGACAGGGACAGGGAGAGGTCATTCAGCTGTTACTGTTATAGGCAAAACAGACTTGATTTAGGGAAATTAATTTAATTTTTTACCAATCAGATCAGAGTAAGATGATGAGGAATCAAACCAAATTGTCAAAAACCTCTGCCCAGCCTGTCCTCCCCTTTACCACCTCTTTTCTCAGGTATGCTGGTTTGTCTAGGATAGAGTTCATTTTCTTCAAAGGCTCTAATATGAGTCTGTGATGTGGATTTCTGATGAAAACAGTGTTGATAATACAGGGATGTCACCCTTGAGCAAGGCTTACACTGAGTCAAGGGCTTTTCTGCTTCTCACACCATCCCACCAGCAAGGAGGCTCGGACACACAGGGACTTGGGAGGGGACACAGATGAGACTGCTGACCCCAAATGACTAAAGAGGTAGTCCGTAAGGTATGATGTCATGCTCAACAATAAAAGCTTTGAGAAGAAGAAGGAAGAACCAATGTTGCAAGTTATGTTCAAGACATTATTAATTCTGGTGGGGCCCTGCTCTCCTGGGTATAGCTGAACACCTGTCAATGAGAAGTGGTGAATGAATTCCTTATTTTGATTTGATTGCAGGTGCAGCTTTTGTTTGACCTATTGAACTTTACCTGTTTATCTCATCCCACAAATTTTCTCATTTTTATTCCTCATTTTCTATTCCATCCTGAATCTTGATGTGAGGGGAGTGAGCAAGCAGATGGATGGGCCTCTGTGATGTACTAGGGTTAAAGAGCAATACAGGCTGCAGGGAAACTCATCTTTGGTGCCTGGAGCACCTCCTCCCCCTCTATCTTCACCAGCTGTGGTTTCTGCAGAGTTGTCACTCATGTGTTCCCACTCCTTCTAGCTGCTGCTGAGTACATATA
>WBMY01005602.1:345311-374686 GCA_013397315.1 Donacobius atricapilla
TATATATAAAGTGTGTTATTGCAGAGGCACTACCACCATCCATGGCTAACTGCAGGTCAATATTGGAACTAGCTGGACCTGGTTCTTTTGGGCATTGGGGAAGTTTTTGGCAGCTTCTCACAGAAGCCATACTTGTAGCCTCCCTGCTACAAAAACCTGGCCACTTAAACATGCAGCATAAGGAAAAATAGTAATATTTAGGCAGGAAAATATAAATTAGCTAAGTAACCATTTGACTTATTTACTTTTGAATGAAAAACCAAAAGTTAAACAAAAGCCTGTAAATGTTATAGTGGCAATGTCAATTTAAAAAGTAGCAAATGAAGTTCCCATCTGGTTCCCAAGTCCTTGTGCCACCAGTGGATATGCCAGGTACTGTAGTGCACTCTCATCCCTTCTACCAATAATAATAAAAAAAAAGAATCATCTACCTTTTTGTATCTATGCTTCTAGCCCAGCTTGCTTGGGTAGGAGTGTGCATGCAGGGTTATAAATTATTGAGGGAATCTATGCAGATACTCCATAGATTAACAAAGAGATCATTTAATATCTAGGCATTAGTGCAGTTAGGAAATGTATAATTTAGGCTAAAATCTATGCTAGTGCCTCTATAATGTGTCAAAGCCCTTAAAGGAATGCCCATCCACTGTAATGCCTCAGCTTTTTTCCACTGAGATTTGGCAAAAAGTGTTATGCCACATGATAGTAAATGTACTATTAATATTAAGCAATCAGCTTACACAATTAAGGTTGTAGGCTAAAGAAAATATTAAGCATTCCCATAATGCTAGCACTTTTTGTCAGTGAATGAAATTTTTAACTACAAGTGAAAGCTAGCTGTGACAAAAACACAATTTACGAAATTTTGCGCACAGGCATAGCTGGAGAAGAAGGGAAAGGTTATGGGAGGGCAGTAATTAATTTCAAAAGGTTCTTCATCATGAGGAAGCCTGCTGGCTCAGTCACAGCTGCTTCAGTATCAATAGCCTTTTTGGGATCTTGTATTTTTCCTACTTTCATGATGTTGCTCTT
Organism: Donacobius atricapilla; assembly: GCA_013397315.1. NCBI lineage: Eukaryota > Metazoa > Chordata > Aves > Passeriformes > Mimidae > Donacobius > Donacobius atricapilla. The sequence goes on from WBMY01005602.1 coordinate 346,344, forward strand.
CCTCATTAGGATTCAAATCTAATTGTTTATGCTGCTGCTCACTGTTACTCTTCTTTCGTGCTGATTATTTCTATTGAATCTGATGTAAAATGGACAGAAGTTTAGAGAAAAAAATGCAGGCACTGACTGTTAGTGAAGCGGAAAAAGCTAGACAGTTGTTTGTTCCTAAAATACAGCCATAAGGATCACATATCTGTCTCCACTCCCCTAATTTTATTGTTAGTCATAGCTAGTGCCATAATAATTGATGAAGTGAGCCTAGCAGTTACAGATCATTTCTACAATACTGCAAAACACATTTTGTGTACGTGCAAAGGTACAAAATATTTTGCCATTCCTCAAAAATCAGTCTCCTTAATAATTTGATACTTACAAACCAAAATCTTCACATGAAGTCTATTCATGTATCCCTGATATTGTTCCTTCACTTTAAATTAATGAATGAAAGCCCATACCTTTCACTGCCACACATTTGAGGGCTGTGATGTGCCAGGTTCTCTTTGTTCCCTCTTGCACACTCTCAATCCGTCTCTTAAGCCCTGCAATTGCTTTTTTACTATGAAAAACTAAATTAATCTCCAGTATGCTTGAAAAAAACTTTAATTTCCTCATCCCTCAGCCTCAGTTTGTCTGAAGTAATTATCTGAAGATGCAGGTGAAGGTGATGTTTTTACTGATTTTTTTCCTGAACAGCTAACAATTTGTGCTTAGTTCTTAAATCCCCCAAACAATCATAATTATTCTCTGAGCTGAACCCTGATCTTATGTTTCTGTAACAAGAGAAACATTCCAGAAATTAGACAGGAAGAGCATGGATGGTACAGAAAAGAAGTGAGCTTCCCAAAAACTGTCTCCCTAAGAATATTTACCGTGACTAAATGGGAAATACCTGGGGCTTCATGAAATGTTCTTCTAAAACATTCTTAGTATTCCTTTCTCTACTTAATTTATATTGACAATCAGTAGCCACCAAAATTAACAAATGCAACCTTTACATTGCTAATCAAATCCAAACACAGAAGAAGCAAATGTTAATGAGAGCAATTATCACCTTTCTCTCTCTCTCTTCACATCATGTAAATGATCCCTAAGCCAAGTCTTCTAGTAGCAATGTGTCTGTTGATGTATGTGTGGAAACATCATAAACAGGCTGCAAACTGAGTCAGGGTCAATATGTCTACATATAATACATAATCCAGTACTGCAATATGGGGTTTTTTCTTTTTTTTTGTTTGTTTGTTTGTTTTTGTTTTAATAAGGAAAATAATATTGCACTATTTAGATAGACTACTTACATATTTTCATGTTACCAGAATTATATGCAGCCTGTTGAAGAAATGAGAGGTTTATTTCCCCCCCAGTTTTTCTTTTATTTGTACATGAAGAAAAACATAGTAATGAGAGTTGTGAACTGCAACTCTAGGAAACTGCAAACCTAATAATTGTGTACTGATTTGCAGCTGAAGTACTGCACAGCTATCGAGGATCAAAAATTCTCACTTCTGAGTATTCTGTGTAAATCTAAGGGTTATCCCTACTACTACATTTCAAAAGCGTCTCTCTGGATCTCATAAGACAAGAGAAGAGGTGCAAAGAGGAGTATTAATTGGAGAAGTATTAATCTGAAGATCTCTGGAACGCTGGGAAAAAATGGAGAGACCAAGTTCTATGCTTACCTTAAACTTAAAATAGAATGATTTCACATCCTTAAAATATACGTTATGAAAAATTATCTTCAGAGAAACAGACATTATATTACAGGTTCTATTTAATGCTGAACAGTTGTCATGGCTTTAAGTCTAGGTGGACAACAGTTTATCCACAAAGTATAATGTATTAGAAAGCACGAATGGTTACCTGAGTAACGGATCTTGAATCCTTTCTTGCTGGTAGCATGATCAGTTGACCAGCGGAGATACAGCTGGTTCATTTTGCTAGTGAAGTTCAGTTGCCCAGTATGATTTCCACTCAAAGCAACCAGTAAAGGGCTTTGCCCAGAAGAACCTTCAGGGATGAAAAAGAAACTATTGAAGTTTTAAAGTGCTATGAGTTTAAGTAATTCTTTCCACACTGTAACTCAGCTGCGAATGTGAACATGGTAGAATAGGAAATAGCCCAACACTTCCTTGTCAGAGAAATAACTAACAGATCTTGATTTAAAGTGTCCATCTGGTTTTAGGTTTTCACTAGGGGGCACTATAATTGCTATATATTTCCATTTGTTTATACCAAGATAAAAAAAATCTGATCATCATCCAGCTGCTGAAGCACTATAATGTACAGTGCAGTCAGATAGGTGTAGTCCCTGCTGTGGTTTGCATTCCAAAGTCACCTTACAGAGCAACCAGAGATGAGTGCCTTAGCAACACTCATTCCCTAAAATTTGTCTTGCAAATCTTTATACAATTTCTGCATCAAGTTTGATGATGTATCTTTATTTGTTATAGATAGATCAGTGCAGTTCTACTACCCTAGATGAAGTACAGTTTTGGATCACACAAGGCCCCACAATACGATATATTTGTTGCAAAATGCAGCAACATTTGAGTCTGTGTTATAACCATCACCGGAAGCATCAGTATTGCTTTCTGCCCCCAGAAGCTCATGCAGCGATGTACAATTACTCTAGCAAGGCACATTGCCAGTGTGGACACAGGGACACAAAAAAGTATCTCTGCAAGGCACTGCAACAGGCCATATCTGAATATCAAGTTATTGAGAGCTATCTCAGGAATCTCCACACAGCACTATGGCTGAGAGGTTATAAATATGCCATTATCTTTTTCACTTAAGGTTGCTGGTAGATGGTAGAAAAAATTACTTCTGCAGAGCTGCAGTAGAGATGAATTTGTAAGAATATTATTTCGTGCCATGAAATTAAAATGCTTAAAAATGTAGGAACAACATTAGTTCTTCTCTCAGATCTATTGTTGATTATCTGGTTAAATTACATTTAAATTCACAGGAAAGAAAACAAAAATATACATCAGGAAAATAATGCTGTTTTAACAGAATTTATCAAAACAAAACAAAATTTTCAGACAACTGGAGAAGTTCCAGTAATGTTCCATATTGTCTTTGATAGAAAATGGAATGGAAGAAAAAACAGTCTCAAGAGATTTTTTTCAGACTATTTTCTGCTCTAACCTGACATACAACAGCATATATATTATGAAGAAAAAATATGCTAATGAAGTAGAATTTTTTAAAAGCATTAAAAATATTGTGGATTTTTTTTAGGATGTTTCTACCAAAAATTGAAAAAAAAAAAAAAAATTTTAGACATTACATCTAATCCTTCAGAAGAATACTTAGAACAACATACCTCAAAAGATATGACCTTTTAATATTTTTTCATGTTGTGAAACTCCTATAGTGAATATTCATAATTTCTATCATACTTATTTTATATTCTTGGTTAATAAAGAAAGATATGATAATCATCTCTAAATGAATAAAAACATATTTAAGAACAATCAGAGACTAGTTTTCCTTGTCTATCAATGAGAACATAGTAAGTCATAACAAGTTCAAAATTAAATAGAAAATAAGAATTAAGTAGGGCCCTTTGAGAGGTGACAACACTAGAAAATGAGCTGTGGTCATTTCCCTGCTCTTTGTCCCGAAACAGATGGTTGAACACTTCAACAGTGGTATATTCAAACAGTCAACAGCAGTGGTCTGCTATGCTATGGAGAAAGCAGACAGTGTATTTGAACTCAAATTTCAATATTTAGATTCAAATCATTTTATTCATTTGGATAAATGTAATTATAACCCCAAAATACTTCTTCACCAGAAATGAACCATCACGGACCACCAGCATGTTAACTTCTCCTTTCAGACATCTCCATACATTTTCCAGGGAACAGAAAACTGAGTGACTTTGTTAGGGAAGCTGCAGCTCTTACTGCTCCTTCTGTAACAGAAAATTTACCTAAGAAAATTTAAAATATTCTCTGTCCTGAATACATCTATAAAAACTTTCATTGGCTAATAGATTTAGATTTACGGCAAAAGTAGTAGGAATTCTGAATTATTGTTTAAGTTTCAGATATATCATTGCATTATGAACCCAACAATTCAAAATCAAGGCCCACTCCACATAGTATTTGTTCTTGTGTAATTAGATAGAATTTAAATCTCTCTTACCATCAAATACCTCCAGCTCATCAAATTGCTTTTCACTTTGAAACATTTCTACAAAAATGGAGATGTTATATCCTGGCTCAACCTTAATAGTCCAAGAACACGTCTGAGAATTGGGATAGGTGCCTGGATAACCTGGACTGAGGATCACTCCTGATGATTCTGTACGAATTTCATTTGCTGGACATTGTGCTAGAAAGGACACAAAAAGAAGACTAAGAACAGCAATGAAACAAATTTCTTCTCCATGAAATGCATGCTTCAGGATCAGTTTCCAAATGAAAACATATTAAAACCATATTGTAGATGGAAGGGGAAAAAAAAGTTCCCTACAGTATACATGGAAAATGGACCGCTTTTATAAAATTTGCATTTAGGAAACATTATATTAATTTATTAATTATAGTAAACCATCTGTCCAGGAAGAAATATGTTACAGCCCAAAGCGGTTTCAGTCAAGTAATTCACATATGTTGGTGTGATCATTCAGACAGCTGAGGTGAAAGTGCCAGTAAAACTTTTTATTTGGAAATTGTATTCTACTTGAGATCTCAAAAAAAAAGACCCAGATTCAAGAATGAAGCCTGTTACGTAAACATGACAACATATTGAAACACCTAGACATACCAGATTATTTGAAACTACACAAGTTTTATTTCAAGTGTTCATTTTGGATACAGAATGCTCCAAGTCATCCAAGTAAGACCTTCTTAGCAATTATTTTCCCTGTTATTTTTAAGTCTGAAGTTTAAATTTGACCTGATATCCATAGGAATTCATGCTCTTTGCATACTGAAAGGAGTAAAGTTTATTAAAATACTGTAAATTTTATATTTCAAACACTGGTTTGATTAGGAAGTTTTGTTAGTCATTATTTTTCTTTAACATTTTGCTTCTCATGCAGGACTCATTTTTTCAAATCTGCTTTGTGTTGAAGTTTGATCTGTTTTGTCCACAATTTCATAATATATGTTCATTTTAACAATTTTTTGAGTAAGGTTCACAAATATATCTTGACAGAAATGTATTCCTGGAAAAATCATCTGCTACAGTACCCAAGCACTTAAATAAAAATTGTAAGAAAGGTGAAAAACACAACAGCAGAGGGGAAAATGATCAGTAGAAAAAATATACTACAGGGGAAAATCCACACATAAGTATCAGAAACAAACATTAAAAACTGGACCATTTCCCTCAAGAAAGCCTTTTGCAAACCTGGAGGTGAAATTTAGGTTCAGTTGTAGGTAAAAAATTTCTTGAGAGAAGAAAATGTCAGCAAGTGAAAAGGAGGGATGTAATATGCAAGTGAGGATAGGCCATCAAGCGGGGGAACAAGAGCTTGGTTGGGGAAAAGATAGTAAGCAAATAATTTTTCTTTGGCATATATCCCTTTCTGCTATCATTTGACAGCACTGGTTGCAGCAGATAGTTTCCCTAAGAGGCAATGCCATTTTTCATAGAAATCCTAGGAGAGGGAAAGCCCATGGGACAACGGTATATAAAGCAATAAGAATTCTTTTGACAATAACCCAGGGACTGCCTCTTGAGGTAGAAACATCTGTAGTAAAATTACACCCAGAAAATTCACGCAAACATCTGTCTAAGAATATAGCATTGCATGTGTTTAATGACAGTAGCTTCTTCTCTCATTCTCTTAAAATGAAACACACTGCTACTTTGACTTCCTCTGTTCTTCAGAATAAGAAAATAATAACCTGGGAAAATACTGTCGAAAAGTGCTCTGACTCATAAATCCGCAGAAAATACAAATAAACCAGCAAATTCACAGAGAAAAAAAATGTGCAGAAAAATATCATCAGATAAATAACAATAAGTTCTCCCGCAGTGCTTCCTGTCAGGCATGAATGAAAGTGCACATCAGTGCTGAAGAGTAGCTTACACGACACAGTTCCACAACTGCTTTATCCTGTAATATCATTCCTTATGCTACAGGACTATTTAAAGGAAGAAAAAGTGTTTTTTACTGATCGAGTATCAGCTTACTTTAAATGTTTATTAAAAATGGTAACACCTACTAGAGCAACTTGAGAATTAAAAGCCTGTCTTCATAGTCATAAATTACAAATATCCTGGAGAAAAAGGTGATGCTGTCAGAGTTTTCATAGCAAAACACAGTAATTCTTTTCAATATTGGAAAACTGCCACCTCTCTGGATAAACTATGGTTTAGAAATTACTACAATCAACTAAACATGACAAACAAGAAGTTGCAATGTATGGGTCATTTGGAATGGAATATGGGAGTGAAGAAAGTAGTTTTGTAAACATGCCATATCTAAACACTAGCAGCACAAATGTTACGGATACAAATGTCTTTTGTTGCCTGCTTTTCCTCAGAATCTTAGGGAGTTATGGAAATAACCATTGGTCAAGTTACTCATGAAAACAATTATATAGTATTCATTCAGATGTGGGGTTTGCAAACAAAATCTGGATCTTATATCGATACAGTCTAAACAAGACTAAAGCCTGGTGATCTCATTACTTAGGAAGTGTAATAGTACAGTTCTTCCTGAGAAGTTTACAGCTGGGTTAATCTAAAAGCTATTATTGCCTCCTTTATATGGGTGCACTTTCAGCTAAGCTACCACAGGTCTTATTTTCAGAGAGGAGCCCTCTAAGTATCTTCTTACGTACTTGCTGAATGGACTCTGTTCACTTATTCCAGTATATGAAGTTTTTGGAATCTTGGGTGGAAGATTATCAACTAAGAATAAAATTCAAAATTACATTTTGAAAACCCTGAGATCAATGTATATTGATGCCCAGAACACTGTCTCTGAGTGCTGAGATATTGCTCACTAACTCAAGAAAAACACTGCAAGCATCTTTAAAAAATGGCGTCAGGGAAGGAATGAAATGAAAACACAGGGAAGTCAACAGTTCAGAGAAGTGAAAAACGTTAGTTTCTTTTGGGATAAAAGAACTGTCATAGAACAGGAAGAAAGACACACTCAGAACAGACACTGGCTGTGATCATCTCAGAAACCTGTGGCAATGCTCCAGAGAAGAACTGGTGAGAATGGTTTGCAAAAAGAAAGAGACAGGAGTAGGAAATTGTAGAGAGGAGAGGAAAGGATGAAGAACCCAAAGAAATTACTTTTCCTGCCTTTTTATTTCAGCTGCTTTGATCTTGGTTTATCTAGTTTTTCTTGCAAAGACATCAGAGACAGAAAGTGAAGGAAAGAGACCAGGAAATAGCTTATTTACTAGGTTTGAAAAAATAACTAAAAAAATGTTTCTTTCAAAAGCAGGTAAAAGTTACCAACAAAAGAGAAAAGAACTGCTCTTAACTGTCTCATTGCTTGCAGACAAATCTTGAGAAGGAACCTGAAATTAATTTATTCACCAAGGGGGAAAATGTGCCTTTTGCAGATGTTTCCTCGTGCCCTTCTCTCATAACTGGGGAAAAGTATGATGTTGCTTTGTAATTAAGAACATTTCTTTGGTGAGTGAATATTAAAAATCAACAGCATAAATGTCAGAGAATTTCCTTGAACAATCATCACATGCACAAAAGAAAGAGATCAATGCAGTGATGCCGCAAACTGATTTTTGCCTTTTTGCTTTTATATATTCTTTAAAAATTTGTAGCTCTGTAGCTTATTAGTGTATAACTACTTAGATCTGTAGCTAGCATTTCACCTACTCTGTTAGGCAGAAAGACAGAACACATTTCTAGAGACTCCAGTCCCCTAGGGACCAAGGTTAAATTCTCTGGGAACCAAGGTTAAAATGTCTTCTCAAGACATATTCTCATAAACAGAGTTTAGTTAGTATCTAAAGGGGGGTGTTCAAAAAAGGGTGAAACCAGGGAGGAGTTGTCTCTAACTGGGGATTCTTGTCAGTTAGGCTAATTTGTGAAACATAATATGTGCCTGCTTTATGTTACTGTGTGCATCTTCAGTGCATTTTTGTCATGTGTTCCGGTGTGTTGTGCACCATAAAGGATCCTTTATAAAGATAACAGCATTTTTATCACCTGACTGTGTGACTTTTTGTCTGACTGCTTTTAGGACTGAAAAAACATCAGCAGGACTGTTGTAGGAGTTCTTTTCTCCACATATTCTATTGTATTCACTTACTGAACTTCAGAATTTTACTAACAAAACAATTTCCAAAAAAGCATAAATAATGTTTATGTGGAAAAAAAATGTACCTCTCTAATACAAATCAATGAAAATAGGGATGCTAAGGGTGAAAGGAGATATGGAATATTCCTCTGTGGTACTGAGACAAAACCAGCATATTCCTAGAGCAGAAAATTCAAGTAAAATATATGTCCTTCTAACCTGTAAATAGCTCAGTATCTCTTTTGTGCTACGACAGAGGTGAGCAAAACTTTTTAAAAACTGAGCTATAGCTTTAGGTCTTCCTATTGCCAAGGTTTACTTCCTATGGCTGACTCATTGGACAAGAGGCCCCTTCCAATCTAAGCTGCTCATAGCAGATGTACCACAGGGATTTACGAGAGGAACAGCTCTGGAGTAGTTCAGGGACAGGAGAAGGCAGACTCTGTATTGCCCCTTTGCAGTCTGGGAAGCTGGTTGTACCACAGTTATGTGGCAAATTGGCACTACTCACCTTGGCAGCCTTTTTTTAGTTCCTTCTGCACCCTGATGAATTATTTATCAATTCTTTTCCAGTATAGCTTAGCTGCTAATTACAGAACTTAACCTCTAGAGTGGAAGCTACATTTTAAAAGATTTAAATTTTACAACATTCATATGTCTAAAGACGTAAAACTGAGATTCTGAGACAGTAAGACTTGCTCTTTAAAACAAAAGGTGCATCCATTTTTCAGTACCAAAGGCTAATACCTATAATTTGAATAAAAGTAAACTCCACAATGTTATTTTCTTGTATTCACCGTACACACACAACAGGTTAAAAAAAAATCTGATTTTTTTAACCTTTTTTTTCTATAATACTACCTCTCTGCTTTTAGCACAACATTTAAAAATAGAATACTCCTAAATAAAAAGTGCTCAGGTTGAGGCATACATATTTGGGTTGGGTCTAGCTGAAATGGAGATATTTTTCCTTACAGCACACCCTCACTGTGCTGTGCTTTTTTTTTGGTAGTTAGGAAGGAGTTGATAATGCAGCAGTATTTTGGCTACTGCTGAGCAGTGCTGGCACAGCCATGGTGCTGTCTCTCCAACATTCTGCATCGCCACCTCCCAGAAGGCTGGAAGTGGCAAGGTCTTGGGAGGGGGCCTAGCCAGGACAGCTGACCCAAACTGACTAAAGGGATATTCCATACGATATGACATCAGCTCAGTGATAAAGGCTAAAAGGAAGGAGCAGGAGGAGGATGTACTCATTATTTACAACAGCTACATGTGCTGAAGTCCTGCTTCCCAGGAAGTGTCTGGACATTGCCTGCTGATGGAAAATAGAGAACAAAATATTCGGCTTTTTTCTCTTCTTGTGTATGTGACCTTTCACTTTTGCTTTAATAAATTGCCTTATCTTGACCTACAAGTTTTTATCAATCTTATTTCCTTCTCCTGTCTTGCTGAGAAGGGGAGAGATAGAATGGCTTGGTAGGCACCTGGTGACCAGCCAAGGTCAACCCACCACAATATTCTACTCTTAATACTGTTTCTTTTATTTGTCAGTTGACTAACACATTAACATCTTTGATACCTCATGGACTCTCTTCTCTCAGTTAAATTACAGGTTGAACTCAATTCCCTACATATTTTGAAGTTTAGGAATTGATGTGAAATTTACCAGTTGAGAAAACCTGAACTACCAAACAGATTAGATGCTTGAACCCCATAATATATTTAGTTATCAATTATTTATAAGTAAATCCCATGAATTTTAAAAGCTACTGTATCTACTGTAAAATGGTTTGGAATGATAACAAGAATAAATACTAAAAACATGCTTTAGGCATTGGAGGACATAAGTAATCTATTTTACATTCATTTTTAATAACGTTGTACATGTATATTCTAAATAATGTTATTTGTTAAACTTGCATAAATTCATGCGCAGAGGCAATGCTTATAGAAAAACAACAGGAAATGACATCTTTATGTTACACAGTCACATGTAATTGTGTGCACTAGGGTTGTGTAATGACAAGGGTAATTCTGTATGGCAGCATAACACTTCATATTCTAGTTTTGAGGAACACATTCCCAAACATGGCTTTTGAAGAAATCTGATTTAGGTTTTTTGGGGAAGGCCTGACCAAGTTGCTTAACTCTAATCCTACTTCTGATATCCTCATCTTTGATTTTGCTTCTTATTCATAATTATTATCACCACATTAGGGCAATATTATCACACTAGCTCTCTAAGTGTTTTGAGCAGTCATATGACCTTACACTGAATACCCATTATCTGTTTAACTAGTATCTCAATTTTTGTGACCAGTATAGGAATATTTCTTGCTGTCACAATGCTCAGCATGCTTTAATTTACATCTCTACACTTCCCTAACAGCATCTAAAAAATGAAAGAGATTTGTTGCAAGAGGATAAAGGGATAGGATGAGAGCAGTGGCTCCAAGTGTAGAAACAGAAATCACAGCTGTTCAACAACTGTTAAGCATAAACCCATTCACACTGACAGCAAGATCTGTAGGGGTGCCTAGGGCTCTGCATATTAGAAAATACCTGGTAAGTTAACACAGTACCAAACATTTTGATGAAGTCTGTCCACAGACAGAGGGAAAAGGAGCTGTTAGAAAACTGAGATGTGTTGTGATTTTTGCCACTCTGGAGGTCATTTACTGAGAATGAGGTAGAAGTGGTCATGCAGATTGATTTTTCTTGTCTGTCAGATATGTCATCAGACTCATACATAATATCCTAGAACTTGGCCTTCTATCACATAAATATATTTTTTGACTACTACAACATAGTTTCATAACTAGGAAAATGAAAAGTGTTCTTGTATCTTTAAAAAATATGAAGCTGATCTAAACAAGGCAAATATGAACAATTGTAAATTACAGGTAAAATGTAAAAATATGAGAAGGCAGTTCAAAAATGAGTTTGAAACACAATATGCAAATTGCATAGCAAGTAGCATTTTTTTTCAAGTCTATGAAAAAAAAAAGTAGTTTTGTTTAAATGCTGTCCCATTCTGCATCACTCTTAAAGAAATAGAATAGAATTGGACAGGTTATTGAGAAGGATGAGAAGCATGATTAAAGACATTAAATATTTTCTGGTCTATAGAATCATGCCATAAATATGGTGAATAGAGAACAACTTGTTACTGATTTTTTTTTTTTTCCCATAAGAACTGGACGACATGAAGTGAAAACAGCAGGTGCCAAGTTCAAACCAGACGGAGAAATAGCTTCAGATGTTAAATAAATAAATTGTGTCACTTCTTGCACAAAAATTTGTGGATTTAAGGCATTTACATAGGTTCAAAATAGGACTGAATAATTCTACTGAAGAAACAGCCCTACGGGATTCAAAATATAAAGAACATTGCAAGCTTAAGAGTGGTTTAGGTACAAATGGATTGAGGCTTTAATTAACTGCATGTTTGCAAGGATTTTCTGTCCTTCACTAAAAAATCATTAGTGGCCAGTGCTAGTTACAGAACACTGATAAAACAGTCTGGTATACAGAATTTCTGGTTTAATGCAGAAATAGATATTTCCTCCCTTCAGGTTTAAAAAGTGCAACATGTAAATTTTCAAATATTTATCTATGAGTAAACATTATGAATACAGTGATTAAAAGCCCAACTTTTAAACTATCTAGTAATATTTTGTATGATTCATAAATATAGGCTATGGTTTTGTAATAAAATAGGAATTCTATTCAACATTTATCTCCAAAGTAATACTGGGGAGGCTGGGATAGAAATAAATCCAAGTAATTCTACTTTCCAGAAAGGAAAATTAAATGTATATAAAGATACAACTTGCCTGAAGAAAGGAAATCAGGCGCATCACAATTTACCTCAAGAAATTCTTCCCTTAAAATAACTGTGCCAGAATCTTACTCTAATGCCTCCAGGTCTATTGTCTACTGTTTCTGAATCAATTGACAGCACTTTTATTTTTCATGATCAGATTATTTCTTTTGATGTCATCTTTGTAAAAAAGTTTTGTTGTATTCACGGGATACAGCCAGAGAAATCACAGCGGTTTGCACAACATCTGCAGGAATTGTTATGGATGGCTAACCCTTATCAGAACTCCTAATATCTCTGTAGATTTTACAATAACTGTTCAATTTACTTCATGCTTTTATTTTACATTTACACTCTAATTGATACAGTCAAGAATTAAATTACTGCTGTTACTGTTAACTAAAAAATTAAGTCTAGATTTGCAGTACAATCATCTTACTAAAATATTACATTTGTAACAGAGAAATACATTGACTAAAAAAAAAATCAGAAACATTAATAAGTATTCAGTTATCCTTTCAAGAAAGATATACAAATACACAATATTCCCATTAATTCTGCATATTTTATGGTGAGGGTCCTGAAATGAATAATGATTTTCCACTCAGAAAAAAGATATGGAGTCCAATGTCTGAACCCATGGCAGATCACAACTAATTATATGCACAGATCAGAAAAGGGGAGGTTAAAAAAACCACTTCACCACAAGTATGTGTTCATGAGGACAAATAGGTGCATAAAACATATTATAGCATCAATATACTAATAGTTTGTATCCACAGCTACATATTATAGATGAAAGTTAAACTTGTATAACACAGAGTAGAGAAATTCTGTTCACTTTTTGATTTCCTTAAATTTCAGTGGTAGCATCTCATCAGTAACTTTTTTTCCCCCATAATTTTGAGGTACTTGAGGACAAAATTATGCAGATCCTTTCTTGATCACTTTTTCAACATTTCAAAATCTTTCTGCCATCCATTATTTAACACAATGAAATTGAAAAAAAAAAAAAAGCTAAACAACATATTTTGAAAAACAAAGTTTGGAAGACTGCTTACAAATTTCCAAGATAAACTCCTGTTCCATGAAGATGAGGACATAATATAAAAATGCACATCTAAACATTCTTTTTAAGTTTTGTAGCTCTTTGTTTCAAATGCTGTAATTATGAACACAATATAAATAATTGAACAATTTTTAATACTTTGAAGAATTTAAATTTGCCACACATTATTTTAAAACAGCTTTTTCATGACTCTCTTATACAGTGCCACCATATTTTTAGAAGCACAGAGAATTATTTCTTGTTTTATATTGAAAGCTTAATTTAAATTCATATTTTTAGCATCTTTCAAAAGTAAAAAGCAATCCTTGCTTTAATATGAAGCAATATAGAATATTTTAAATTAATTTTAGAAATCAGTGTTTCAGTATTGGTGGAGTTAAATAGTTAAAATGACTTCTCACTGATTCTAATGAACAAAATTTCTATGTAAAATTCTTAGCACCAAATATATAAAAACGTGAATTTCTTAGATATTAAAGAAATAAATGAAAAAATTTCTTTTAAATGAAATGACAGTGCCTAAAATTTGATGCTTTATGTAGGATGCATATAAATGACATACACACCATGAAAGTATATATTTACCTTCGCAGGATGGAGAGGATCCTTCAAACTGCAACTGTGCATTCAGTTTGCAGGTTAATATATCTTGTCCAATAAGGGTGAAACCAGGATGGCACCTGTACTTCACAAAATCTCCTGGAAAAGGTTATTGAAAAAAGTTAAACCTCAAAAAAATCTTTCAAAGAAGTATATCAAAATATCAGGTTGAAGATGAAATAGCTTAGTTTAACTAGAATTCAAGTAAAACAGAAAAAAGAGAAATACTATAATTTTACCTATTTCAAAGTCATCATCTTCTGTAAACAAATCTGCATGTGGAACTGTGGGTGGAGGTTGGCACTTCCTGAGCTGATAAGCTGCAAATTTAAGTGAAAAAAATTAAATACTGGTGCATTATGGAGTATTTTACAGAAAATTCATTTCATAGTCACACTTCCCAAATTATGAGAGCTGCACTGAACCTCATGGTCTCTCACTTACAACATTTTCCAAGTTAAATGTCATTACATGACATGAGCCTGATAAGACTTTAGAACAAGGTTGTTCTCTTAAGAACAGAGAAGTTGTGGATCTCAGGAATCATACAAGTCTAGGTCTAAACCTAGTCTAATTCAAGATGTTTCTGTCCATGGCAGGAGGATTGGAACTAGATGATCTTTAAGGTCCCTTTAAATATAAAATAGTCTGTGATTTTATGACTCTTTAAACAAAATCTCTTGTCTGCTTTTCAAATCTTTCAATAAATCGTGAGCAATCTCATAGGAAAGGTGACCACTAAAATGGCTGTGTTTCTAAAATGGAATAGATTGCCTACAAAAGTTGAAGAAGCCCATTCTGGATTAAAAAAAATCAAAAAAGAAATAAATATTGTGATGAGAGTGCGGAAACTTTTCTGACCATGACTCCTAGGCATGGTCAGCTGGAGAATAATTTTAGTAAAGAAAGTTAAATCTTATTGAATAAATAGGCCAAAGTAATTAAAAGAGTCAGAGGTTAATATTAAATGGCAATGGTTAACATTAAAGATAGAACACAGTTTATTAAAAGCCCTATATTAACATTCTTAGGATTTTTTTAATATGTAATTTAAAAAACCTCATAAGTACTGTTAAAAAAAAAAACTAAACAAAAAACCACAAAACAACAAAAACAAATGAACAAAAACACCACATAAACCAAAACAGCAAAGCCATGAGTTCTGGTAAATCAGTAAACCACAAAGTTAAAAAATATTTTTTAAAATTCACTAAATGATTGTGGTAAGTAGATGTTAATTGTGTAAAGAAAACTGACCATGAAAATTAAGGACAAAGAATCCTCCTGTTGAAAAATCACTGTGAAATTTGAGGAGGACTTGATTGGTAGAACTGTAAGCTGTTTCCAGAGCTGTATTCCCACTGAAAACTCCTAGCTGAGGCGAATTATGGTCAGGACCATCCCTGAAATGTAAAACATAAAAAAGTCAGCTGAAAAACTAATGTTCTTAATACTCAAATTAACATCTCTTTTATCTGGAGAACAGTTTAATTTTTTGTAAAAAATGGTTTTCCTGATTATTTAAAATTAGTTTCTTTCTTTCTTTTTTTTAAAATTTTTTAAATTTCTTACAACACAATACTCTTTCCAACTTCAAACATGAATAGTTTTTATTTTTACATGGGCAAGGAATTTAGTGGTGGCAAGAAATTTTCAATGTGTGTTCCTGCCAAAAATCTTCATGTACAGATCAGATATAGAAAAAAACCCCCAAAATAGAAGTCTTGTAATGCTGTCATATTTCTATCATTTTGACCCAGGTGTTACAAGGCTTCAACTTATGGTTAAAACACAGAGTCGTGGAAATTGCAAGTTACTCTGCCATTTGTATAATTCCAAAGATTCAAATGTATGCCCTAAGGAGGAAAAAAAAAGGAAACAAAACAGGAAAAAAATATTGTCTTTTGTGTTTCTCAACAGTAGGATAACACACCCAAAGAGAAACATGCTCCATCAACATGAGGCTTCATTCACTTTCAGTATCCTAATATAAAACATTCATGCCTGAACAGTCATAGAATAAACAAAAAAAACCCCTCCCTACTTTTCTCACTGAAGCTTTTTTTTTGAGCTCTACAACACTTACTTTTAGTTACATGTAATGAATCTAAATTAATGAAAAAGCTTTTGCAATATGTTGTTTTAGAAGGCTTGAGATTATCTAGAATGTCTCTGAAAGCTGTTAGCTTTTGACCTTTCCCTGCCTCTCAGTCAGAGAGGTATTTATTCACCTCGTCTGTATAGTTCAAAAGCCCAGCATTATATATGTATACATGTGTATATATGTGTATATATATATATATATATACAAAAAAACCTGTGGGCTCAATATTTCTGAGCCCGAATTTTAGCTTGCTAACTATTGCTAGCTCCTTTCCCAAGGGAAAGCTGTCAACAGTTTCTCTTTTCAAAAGATCTCTCTCCGTTTCTCGAAGCAGGTTAAGTAAACACTGTTCCCTTTCCCATAACAACTGTCCCCAGGTGTTGTTTCCTGTTATTTAACCAATGGAGAGAGGTGTCAGTCCAATGGACCAATAATAGACCTTTTTAGCACAGCATGTTATAAAAGAAACTGTTGGAATTGTAAATAAAACCTTCTTTCTCTTCTGACAACTATATGGAGTCAATTTATTTCATGTCCTACCATAACAACAACCTGTCAGAGAAGACAATCTATGATGTATTTTACACTTGGGTTTACAGGTAATGCAAATAACAGAGACCACCAAATGGCTGTTCAGAAACGGTTGCGCATCTCTATAAACTAACTATCTGAAAAAGCCTCACCAATAACTATAGGAATAGTGGACTAGCGGGGAGATTAGAGCAGCTGACTCACACAGGAATAAGTTATATCCTATATTCTGTGCAAACTTTCCTTTTCCTTAACTGTCTGTAGCATACTTCACACAGCACATAGGGTAAGGACCAGGCTTAGACAGAGATGACATCCAACACCTTCGGCATAATCTAAGCCTGCTCGTGAGTGCAGTGAATCCTTATGCAAGACTTTAGACAGCTCTTAGACCTCTTCTTTCAGCCGAGATCACAAGTTGAATGGGTTTGTGTGGAAAGGAATACAAACTCAGAGAAGAGGAACATGCAGTATGAAGCTTAAAGACATGGGGGTACAAGGCCTGAAATTCTGGATTAGAAAATATAAAAGATATGTCTAATCACGCATATTGAAATATTAAGAAAATTTAATAAAATCTTACTTCATGTCTAAATTAGTTAATGTCTAAAAATGTCAGGAAGTTTTGCAGAAACTAACATATATTGCCTGTATGTTCATGGAATGGATAATTCAATATAGTGTAGATTATTACATCACTTTGACCTTGCATGGCCTCGACTTAGAGAAGACAGAGTCAAACCAGATCTGATTGGTAACTGAGTTAGAGCTTCAAAGTACTTTTACAAGAGTATTCTTAAAGGGTTCAGACGGTGATAATTTTTTTTTTTCGGATAACCTTAGAAGTTGTTTTATACTGTTCTTCAGCACATAAGACAACCTAAAGACCAATACTAAGAAAATCTGTAGCTTGGAACAGTGAGACTTGATATATCAATCAGAAAAAAATCACTCCTGTTTCAAAAAATTGCATACCAAACTGCAATGTAGTCATTCACAGGTTCAGTCTGAAGTAAGGTAAAGTTGATATAAATCCCATGGCCTGGAGATACAATAATTAACCAAGTACAGTCCTTTGAATTTGGGTATTCTTCTGGAAATCCTGGGGAATAAACTGTACCATTCTGAGCAGTTACATTATAGCCACAAGGAGCTGAAAAGAACACAAATGAAAAAAGTTAGTAGTAGAAAATACTTTTTCATGTTATGAGTGCAATATCAAAATGCTACTGAATTCTTAGGTATTCTAAAATACCTAAGTATTAAAGACAACTTTTTTCCTTAGTTGATCGCTTCTCAAATAAATATTGATATTTCTAAAGTAATTCATGCTGATGTCTTTTAGGTTTAGTTTCTTAAAATTCATCAAAATCTACTGGTAATATTGTTTCCATATAATTCTTGAAACTAAATCCACACACCATCAAAAAGGGGGACCTTTTGTTTGTATTTAAGATTAAAAACAAAATAAGCAAACAGGTATTGCATGTTTCCATCCAACTGAACTGGAATACAATTCTGGAAAAAAATAGATGGATTGTTCTTTCACTAGTCCAAAACAATAATGCTTTATTTCTGAGTTTGAGGTTTGAGTCATTTTAATGGTGATTCACTTGCCCATCGTATGCTAATTATCCTTATGGCAAGTAAAATGGACATACAGAGACACAAATCTGCGCACAGATGCTGAATGAAGTCTGTAGCCGAACCAAAGCTATGAAAAGGTTGACTTTATTCCAGAGAAGAAAATATGTGATAATGTGCTCTTTTGAGTCTCAGTTTGGAAGAGTTGATTGAATATGGGTGAATTGTATTTATGTAGACATATGGGCATTAGTGCAAATTAGTGAGTCTCACCCAATAGAACAAGTCCTTAATCTCATTTATGGGCACTCAACCTTGCTCTGGAACATTTCTCATTAGCTCTTAGCTTATGTTATTATTGCCAGTGTTCCTGTGACTCTCCTTCATACCCTCTTCACTTCTTTTTCAACTTAACAAGTAATGGAAAATAAAAGCAGAAAAAAATGGATAAAAATAAAAAAGAAAAAAAAAACAGAAAAGGAAAGGGGGAAAAGGAAGGAGAACTGCGAAATGCAGTAGAATGTCTCATTTTCTGTATGATTGAAAGCTGCTATACTGTTGTGGTAGAGGGTCATCTGGCTACTTGATGAGTAGCCCTTTTTGGAGGAGTTCTTTTAATAATCTCTGGATTTATGGGACCGGCTAAGGATACTTTAACCACTTCACTTACTTCATCCATATCAGTACTAACTTGTATGATGCATTTAGCACATGCTCCATCTGGACGGAATCCTGTGCAATGTGCTCTAGAATGATTCTGCTTGAGCAGGAGGTTGGACCAGATGGCCCACTGTGGCCCCTTCCAACCTGACCCAGTTTGTGATTCTGTGATTCAGTGAATGGAATGGCACCTGCTCCTGAACCATGAATCTTTAGCGGCCAACAAATGGCTGGCCATGGAAAATGAAGTGTTGGTTCAGTCTATCTGATTCCTGGCTGCATGGTGAGGCCAAGGGCATCTGACACAGTCTATCAGCTCTAGGACTTCTGGTGAAAATGTGACTCAAGCCCACTTTTTACTATTTCCCAAACCTCTACATTCATGCAATGGTCACTTTGTCTGGTCTCATAAATCTACTCTGTTTCCTCCACATCCACAGTAGTCCATG
Organism: Donacobius atricapilla; assembly: GCA_013397315.1. NCBI lineage: Eukaryota > Metazoa > Chordata > Aves > Passeriformes > Mimidae > Donacobius > Donacobius atricapilla. The sequence goes on from WBMY01005602.1 coordinate 365,406, forward strand.
TTTACAACTAAGACTGCTTTGACAATACACTTCCTGAGACTAATATTAATTTCTAATTAATATACAGGATTTTTCTGATTGAAGTTTTATACTTAAATATATTTTGAGTTTACTGTATTTTTGACAAGTTTATTAATGGTGTTAATGATTGCATAATTTTTTTATTTTCCCTTCATTATTCTCTAATACTTAAGAAGGAATGCAGATTGATAGTATCTCAAAAAAGACAGTCTAATTTCTCTCATATGATTGTTAGCCATAAAAGATCAATACATTTTGTCACCAAAAAAAAGTGTCACAGGTCACAAAACTCTAGTAGAGTACGTAATACACCCAGCTGTTACTAGGCTTTCTCTAAAGATCTTTAAAAATTACAGAAAAAATAAAACTAAACAGAAATAACTGGTTAGATTTTACACAAGATAAAAATAACTTTAGTGTGAATAAACAAATCACTCTAAACTAATGATGTTGTTATATTACACTTTGAATGACAGGCATGAAGAAACAGATTTTTGAAATGAGTAAGTGCATAATCAAATCTAAATTATCAAATGCTAACAGCAGACCACATGATGATTTATAAATGAATGAATTTCATTCTATTTGTTCTCATACCCATTCACACCTTATTACATTGTGGACAAAAAGACAGTAAACATTTTAAAATTTCCACCCAAAGATACCCAAATCCAGTTAGTCATTTACTGACAATTACATACATTATACCAAAACATCTATGATAAATCACTAGGACAACTTGATTGCACAGGAGTAAAGTCTTAGAGCATGACTATATGATATAATTCTACTATGATTACTTGAGCAGAAGTTAATCTAATTTTCTCCCATTTATAGATTCTCAGCCTTCAAAAGTATGTGCAATCTTCTGTAGAAAGTTTTTGATTCAAACTTCTAAAAAAACTGGCCATGGCTAAAAAAGTTATTTAATTCTTTCACTGTTTTCTCTCTCAGATCCACTGTCAAATTACAGCAGAGTATAACTTGTTTTCCCCATAGAAAAAAAAAAAAAGCCACAATAATCATTTCAGCAGTAGTAGGTGGAGCTTTAATGTACACAGTTGAATTTTCCACAGAACAAGTAGTGTGCTAAGTGAGAGACAGCAAACTCTCAGTGCTCAGTCAAAACAGAAAGCAGCATGCTGTTTAGTCAGAAATGGTGCCCATAAATGTCCACAGCCACACACACAATGGAGTTGCCCGCATTCAGGCCTCATCTGTGTGGAGGAGATGTAGGTGTCTGTGGGTATGCTTGGAAGGTAGGATTCACATGCACAGGAACCAGGCCAAACAAAATTGTGAATTATAAAAACGTCAGTAGCAGACAAATGCCTTCTTTGTGTTAGAAAATGAAGATGAAACCGCTGAGTTAAGACTATGGATGAGGGGACAGGGAAGAGTGACTCTCTTCATGTCACTATAACTATTAATTTGCTCCTTGCATGTCATTTCGAACTTAACATATATTATTTACTCATTTCATCTAAGAAAAGAGAAAATGCTGATTTATACCATAAAAATCTGCTTCTCCTATTATACATCTTCATGTATTTTAGGAAATGTACTAGCGAGTAAAAAGGAAAAAGAAAAGATAGAAGGCTGGATGCCCTTTGGTGCTGCATCTGTATCACTAAAACATAAATATAAGGTATTGAACTTTGGATAGGTTTCTAACAAATTCTAAAAACACTGACTGTTAACACTTTACACTTTTATATCAGTTTTTAATTGATATTTTGAAACTTTACTGTATGTATGTACTGTATGTACTGTATGATGAAAAATATTACATATCTGTTTATAGTTAAATTCTAGCATGAATAACTCTCTGTTTGCTTCCAAAACATTGATAAAGGTGTCTCCATACCCTAACTGCTTTTGAATGAAAGTATCTTCTTGAAATAGTCCTTCACATAGAGTTTAAGATAATTTCTGGCAGTTTCATGAGTTTTCATAATCAATACAACTGACAGATATTAATAGGAACAATAAATCACTGCTGAGGAATATGATTCATAAGACATGATTTATAAAAGCACATAATATTCTGCCTTTATCTGCTTACACTATAGATTGAGATAAAAAAACTGTTTTTCAGCAAAAGCTGCATTATGTACAGGCACACAAACAAGTAAACAAAAATCAGAAAGTACTGTGAGTTCTGAAGCAAAGGCACTACCAGGAAGTTACCTTCACATCTGGGGAAATTATAGTTCCAATTTCTGTTGATTCCATGCTGACAAGTGAGAACAGGTTGCCCCCTCAAAACATATCCCGGATAGCATTCAAATGATACTGACTGTCCCACACTGTAATCTGAGTTGACTATGTAGCCATTCAAAAAAGGAGGAGGATCGGGGCAGTTCTGTAACTCGTAAGCTGGAAGAGAACAAAAGTACTTTTTATTGTTTAATCAGCTCTTAACACAGGAAGTGCTAATACATTAATATAAAATCTGTAATGCATTCAATAATAGGTAAACACTGGAATATCAAACTCCAGTAATTCAGAGACTAACGTATGACAAGTAGATCATCCCTGTGGACCATACAGAAATATTTTAGTAATGTACAACAAAGTCATTCATTCCTTAAAACTTTATGAAATACAAGATTTTCACAATCCATTGGATTTTTAATATATATTAAACTATGTCCAAAAAATCACCTGACCTAAAGAAATTAAAAGAACAAATGAATTACTTTAACGCAGCAGAGCACCATAAAGATCTAAAAAAAATTAAAAATAGCTATGAAGGGAAAGGTCCTTTTAGCTATATCACCATGCAAAAGATTGATTTACTGATTTATCATATTTCATGTTGGATTCTGTGTTTTCAAGGACATCAAATTATTATTCAATCAAACACATTTAATTCATAAAAATCAGTGTGATGAAAATTCAGAAGGAGCTTTCATTAATAACATTTACTAAGATATAAAGATAACGTAAGCAGTTCCATATGAAGCAATAAAAAGACTGTTTTATAAAAATGTTATGCAGAATTATCTGCAAACATCTTCACATAGATTGGATAGTAATTGCCATTTAAGAAATAAGTGTTAAAAAGATAAGTGCCCTGATCTTTTTGAGCACTCAGTTTCTAGTAAGGAATACTTCTGTAAAAAAGTTCAAACAATAATAATAATACTACGAGTGTGCTCTCTATCCACGCATTAAGTCCAAGCTGTGGATGAATTATTCATCCATATTCTTGAACAAAGTATTTTGTTACTTTTTTCAAAGTAACCCTTACAATATGAACATGTTTATCCTAGAAGTGTATATTTATTATTCTGAAATAGATTATTCAAACAAGCCATTTCAGCAAGATTAAGTTAAACATATATTTTAGATATGCTTATGTGCTTACTTAAAATGAAGTTTGTACTTAACTGTGTCACTGAAGTACAACTACTGCCAATAGGATTTTTAGTCATTGCTAATTATAGTCATGCTGTGCAATAAAAAGAAAATTTACTTGAGATAGCCTTCTTCTTTTCCCTAATTCCTTCAGTGATTCCAGAATTCAGCATTTGTAGCATTAGAAAATTGGAAAAGATATAGAGGTACTAGAAATATTCAGAAATCCTCTAAAAGATCAGATCTTTCTCCCAAATGGCAAAAAAATTAAGAAAAGAAATTTAAAACTTAAGAATAAAAATTAATTGCTACTGAAAAGAACTACAAAAAGGTTTATTTTGCCTAAATTGTGGTTCATTAAATTTTGTGCTAAATCTAGTAACAGCTCATTAATTTTTAATGTAATTAATACTCCTGCTATCATTTGTGAAATACTAATGCAGATAATACCATTATTAACAGCATCTCTATACAGAGTAGTAGAAACATTATTTTAAAGTATAAGACTCAGAAGAGTCCTGTATTAAGACTGAAATATTGAACTATGTAAAAATCTATTTAGCAAATGATAATAAAAATAGAATAGAAAAATATTCCAGAAGGTCAGAGGATCTCACAGATTTTTTTTTTTTTTTGAACAACGACAGTAAGTATTTTAAACGTTGATTGTAGAACCTTTTGAGGAAATGAATACCATCCTTTGTTATTGGTTAACTTGTTACAATATAGTATTCTTATATTATGTTTTGAAAGTACTTAACACAGTCTCAGAATTTTAAAGTTAGTATCAAAAATCAGTTTCAGGAAAAAAATCCCAAAAACCTCTCTCCCTGATCTCACATAAAAAGATAACGCTGGAACCACTCAGGTGAGAAAGGAAATCCTGACAGATTTGACAGATGTGTTCCATAGACTAAGGAAATGATGATTATATATATATGTATCATAAGAGATAAATACGGAAGGCGATGGGATATTAGGGAGTATTGAAAGTTGGTGTGACAAAAATTATATGGAATAAGAGTTGGGTATTGTCCTGGTTTCTGCTATGGAAGAGTTAATTTCTTCTCATTTTTTTTTTTAATTTGTCTCATGCTCTGCCAGTGAAGTAGTACACAAAAAAAAAGATAAACAAAATAGGAGGGAGGCTAGCTGGGATAGGTGACCTGAACTGACCAAAGAGATGTTTCATAGCATAGAACATCATTCCTGGTATCTAAACTCAGAGTACTTTCCCAGAAAGGTGGCTGATCTGGGTTCAGGAAGGGGGTTCTGGCATCAGTCAGAGGAAGTTGTAGACTTCAATGAGGTCTCTCCTCAGTCCCCTCAAGGCTGAACAGACCAAATGCCCTCAGCTGCTCCTCATAGTTTCTCCTCAAGGTCCTTCACCATTTTTGTTGTCCTCCTTCAGACTCTCTAATAGTTTAATACCTTTCTTGCAGCGACCAAAACTGCCCCCAGCACTAGAGGTGAGGCTGCCCCAGAGCAGAACAGAGCAGGACAATCCCCTCCCTTACCCAGCTGGCCATGCTGTGCCTGCTGCCCCCAGGGCAGGGGTGTCCCTCCTGGCTGCCAGGGCACTGTTGGCTCATATTCAACTTTGAATCAGCCAGGACACCCAGGTCACTTTCTCTGGCACTGCTTTCCAGCATCTTATTCCTCAGTCTGTCTGTACAGCCAGGATTGGCACATTGCAGGTGCAAAATGCAGCACCTCCCCTTGTTGAACTTCATATGGTTGGTGATTGCCCAATCCTTTAATTTGCTGAGGTCTGCCTCCAGGGCCTCTGTGTCCTCAAGGGAGACAACAGCTCTTCCCAGTTTTCCTTCATCTGCCAGCTTTCTTATTATCCCTTCCAGTCCTGCCTCCAGGTCACCTACAAAGATGAGGTGGGAGAGCACAAGGCCTATGGGACCCCACTAGCAACAGGTCACCAGTCTGATGTCACCCCAGTCACTGTCACTGTTTGTGTCAGACCTATGGGCCAGCCGCTTACTCATCACATGATGTGTTTATTCAGCTATTTGAATTCTAGACTCAAAATCNAGTAGTACACAAAAAAAAAGATAAACAAAATAGGAGGGAGGCTAGCTGGGATAGGTGACCTGAACTGACCAAAGAGATGTTTCATAGCATAGAACATCATTCCTGGTATCTAAACTCAGAGTACTTTCCCAGAAAGGTGGCTGATCTGGGTTCAGGAAGGGGGTTCTGGCATCAGTCAGAGGAAGTTGTAGACTTCAATGAGGTCTCTCCTCAGTCCCCTCAAGGCTGAACAGACCAAATGCCCTCAGCTGCTCCTCATAGTTTCTCCTCAAGGTCCTTCACCATTTTTGTTGTCCTCCTTCAGACTCTCTAATAGTTTAATACCTTTCTTGCAGCGACCAAAACTGCCCCCAGCACTAGAGGTGAGGCTGCCCCAGAGCAGAACAGAGCAGGACAATCCCCTCCCTTACCCAGCTGGCCATGCTGTGCCTGCTGCCCCCAGGGCAGGGGTGTCCCTCCTGGCTGCCAGGGCACTGTTGGCTCATATTCAACTTTTAATCAGCCAGGACACCCAGGTCACTTTCTCTGGCACTGCTTTCCAGCATCTTATTCCTCAGTCTGTCTGTACAGCCAGGATTGGCACATTGCAGGTGCAAAATGCAGCACCTCCCCTTGTTGAACTTCATATGGTTGGTGATTGCCCAATCCTTTAATTTGCTGAGGTCTGCCTCCAGGGCCTCTGTGTCCTCAAGGGAGACAACAGCTCTTCCCAGTTTTCCTTCATCTGCCAGCTTTCTTATTATCCCTTCCAGTCCTGCCTCCAGGTCACCTACAAAGATGAGGTGGGAGAGCACAAGGCCTATGGGACCCCACTAGCAACAGGTCACCAGTCTGATGTCACCCCAGTCACTGTCACTGTTTGTGTCAGACCTATGGGCCAGCCGCTTACTCATCACATGATGTGTTTATTCAGCTATTTGAATTCTAGACTCAAAATCCTATTTTGTCCAGAAGGATCCTCTAAAAAACACTATCAAGAACTTTGCTGAAATCCAAGAAGATCACATTAACTGACCTCCATTGGCTCACTAAGTGGGTTTTCTTGTCTTAAAAGGAAAAGAGGTTTGATAAGCAGGACTTTCTTCTCATGAAGCTGTGCTGGCTGTGACCAGAGACTGCATTGTTTTTCTTGTGTTTTTCAACACCTTCCCGAATAAGCTTCTCCATAAATTTACCAGACACTGAAGTAAGAATGACATGCCTGTAGTTTCTGGGGTCCTCCTTTTTCCCTTCTTGAATACTGGAACAGTGTTCATCAGCTTTGAGTCACCTGGGACCTCTCCAGACTCCCAAGACTGCTCAAAAATCGAGAGGCTTTGCAATGACATCAGCCAGCTCTTGGAGTATTCTTGATGAATCCCATCAGATTTGTAGACAGCATCCCTTACTGTCATTGGGATTATAAATGAAAAAAAAAAACAAAGCCTAGCTTTTAAAATTCTAGTAACTCTAGTGAGAAATGCATATGCTTTTTGCTTGTTATAAGTAAGGCAAACAAAAGACATACAGAAATTTTGGGGGGTTGTTCTGGTATTTTTTTAGTAAGAGGAGCACCTGTGCCTAAAGCAGATCACCATAAATTTGAAGGTCAGTCAGTTAGGGATGAAAGTACTTGCATATGGTCAAAGTAAAACTGTTTGTTTTGCTATGTGTTATTTTAGAAAATAAGGTATAAAATTTTAACATACTCTGCTTGTATTTTCTGGTATAAATCCTATAGATGACTCATAAATTATTGATCAGGTGATCCATGTGACTATGCTATTATGATTTACAGGCCATTCAGGAAATATGTTTTATTGTTTTAGTATAAATATAAATTAGGTTCTTCTTTGTTCTTTTGATGTATGCAATAACACCTGATCTGACACAGCTGTAGTCATGACTAACAAATACTGCCAACAAATCCTGATTCCACACCTTGCAAGAGAAAGCTCTTTTTCATGAGTGTCATGCCCAAAGACTTGTTTGCCACTGGGCTTTATAAACTGAGATTCCATTTCACTGCAGACAAAAACTCTAGTGAGAGCCTGAAATAAAATGTAAAGGAAATCTGAGAAAAAGATTTCATTCCAATACTGGCAGCAGTCAAATACTTGAATTTTGAAATTATCTCATATAGCCATTTGGCATTTATTTGTGCAGATATATTTTCTGCTGATAAGAAAAATATTGTAACTCACAAAAGAAATGTAATTGATTCTTTGCTACCTTGTTGCTATGGTTCAAATGCATTTTCCATTTTACATGAGCACTAGGGTGACTTATTGGCTTTTCAAGTGCCATGTACTTCTATAACACTTAAACATGGAAATAATTGTTTTACAGAAAAATAATATAAGGAGAAAATTGAGCATGCAAATCACTCAAATACTAGGAGAGCTCACAATTAGCTTGCTTGAAACTTTCATTTAGGCTTCTTTTACATTCCTCCAGTATCATGGTGCGTGTAACTACTGACTTAATAAAAAAATACACTTCTCAGACTAAAGTGGCCCACCATGAGTTTTGTTGAAAAGGCCCTTTAAAGTTGATCTAGTTCCAACTTCCCTGCCATGGGCATGGAGATATTTCAGTAGATCAAATGGTTAAAATTGCCATCTAACCTGACTTTGAAGACTTTCAGGGATTGGGTATTCACAACTTTTCTTACTTCAGTGTCTCACCACCCTCATCTTAGGTTCCTTATTTCCTGTCTAAATCTACCATCTTTTGATTTAAAACTGCTGACCCTTCTCGTTAAAAGTCTTGGAAGAAGTCTCTTATTTTAAAAAATACCCTCTTAAATACTGAAAGGCCACAATAAGGACTTCCTGAAACTGTCTCATTTTGGCTCATTAGAACCCCAACTCTCAACTCTCTCAGACTTTCTTCACAGAAGAGATGCTCCTGCCTGCTGTTTACTTTGTAGTCTTCCTCTGGACCCACTTTAACAGGGCTGTGCCTCTCTCGCGCTTGAAGCACTAGCGTAGGATGCACCACTCTAGGTGGGGTCTCAAGAGAGCAAAGCAGAGGGAGACAATCACCGCCCTTGATCTGCTGGCCATACCCCTTTTATGGAAGCCCAGGATGCATATTGCTGCAGCCCAGGATAGGAGTGGCAATCTGGAACCTCAGTTTAGCATTGTAGGCACCAAAGAACATAATCTCTACAGATGTCATGACTCAGGACTAGAATCACGAAACATCACTTAATGATTTAGAAAATAATTTGCTACAAGGCCCTCAAAATATTGTCTTTTATTTCCTTTAGCATTCCTGCCTTAGGACATAATTTTAATCATTTTAGAAATACAGTAACTTTTCAACAATCCTTTTTTTGTTCCATGATTCCTATGACTCAGAAGCCCGATCATAATCATCTTTTTTCCAGATAAAGGTGTATTGGTTTAGCATAAATAGTAGGAAAAACCAATTGTTGATCCGTTTTGGAACTAACAGCTAAGCTGGCCAATCAGGTAAAAAGTGTACACCCCCTGGGACACCGCTTAAAAACAGGAATCTTGGGAGATTTGGCCTCTTTCCACGGACCCAGCCATGAGGTAACATCGCGGCCGGGCCGGGAGGAGCCGGGCCCAGGGCCCCGCCGGCCCCGGGAGTGGGGCTGGGCCAGGGTGGCCGTGCTGAGGCCGGCCCTGAGGGAGCTGAGCCGAGCCGGGCTGGGCCGAGTCTCTGAGCCTCAGCAGCTCCCGGCGGCCAGGGAAGGAGAGCGAGAGAATGCTGCCAAAAGAGATGGCCCCAGCCCCCGCCTTCAGCCCCCGGGTCCCCAGAGAGCAGCACCGAGCCCAGGCTGAGTTAAAAACGCACCCCATAAGACCGAGGGGTGGAAAAGGAGAAAAGACTCAGGCTCC
>WBMY01005602.1:374780-390991 GCA_013397315.1 Donacobius atricapilla
GAACGAGAGACTATTTTTATAAGTGATACTGACTTAAGAGTTCTGATGTTTTGTCTCTTTGCATTGTTTTTCATGGAAAAGTAGATTGTTGCTAGGGAGGAAGAGGGGTTGTTTTTGAGAGGGTTTCGTAGTTGGTTTTTGTTTGTTTACCTTTACTGTATATTAATAAATCTGTTTCTATTTTTAAATTGAACCTGTTTTGCTTTTCTTTTAATCCTATTCCACTAAAATGAAAATTAGGCGAATGTGATAACCACCACATATTTTAGTGTTTCTGCCCGGTTGTTGAATTTTAACCCATTACAAAAGGCCATCAGATTTAACATATTTAAATCATGTCTTGTATGTGCATGAGTGTTTGTGGAAGAAGGGAAGGCAATTAGAACTTTTTAATGTATATTTTCTGGAACATATTGCTCTAACTCTCCAATATATGAGATTATGATTCTTACTTCATATTCAGCTTTATCTTACATTGAAATTAAGACTAGACTGAAAATAGTCTTATAGTTCCAATAACAGGAATTAGGACTTCCACAGTAAAAATAATACTAATTCAAAGATTTATTCTGTTTCCCTTAAAGAAGCTCTAGTCCTAAAGGGAAAGGTATCTGGAAGAAAAAGCATGTTACAGAAATATTAAAAGCCGAGGTAACACTGATACGGACAGGATTAAAAGCCACAAATATGTCTTATGATCCACTACACTAACTATGCTGCTCTGTGCACTAAATTCTGTTATGAATCTCTCAAAGGCCATAAAAGCAATTTATTTCTTCTGACCTGGAATAACGACTTGCCAATCAAACTTCTGTGACTGTTCTTCTCAGACACTAGTGTACAGAGACTGTTTATATCCCAGATACTGAGATTTGACATATATGGGGGTCTCAGAACCTCAAGATCACCAGTCAAATGAGATATAGAAATGTTCTTCTAAGTATATGTGGTCGTTTCATCTCTTTGCTGTTTTACATAGGTGGCAAAACCACAACACTTATAAAGAGACAGTCTTTCTTAATGCATCTTTTTTTTAACTAAACAGTAAAACAGTTATGTCAACAGTAAAAAAAAATATAATTAAACTTAAATGTTGCTCTTTAAAAAAACAGGCACTTTTAAAGTAGATTTATTATCATAAAAAAAATAAAATTCTAACTTCCAGTAGTTCAACACGCAATCACTGTGAACTTCCTTCTTGCTACGAGTGAAACAAAAGGTTCCACAAAACACAGAAATTTAGCAATCCATCTTTAACTTATGCATTGCAAACACAAAACTGAAGGGAAAAGAGAACATCAACATATCAGAGCATAAAACAATAAAGATCTGATCAGCAATGGTACTGACAGGTGTAATTTCCCCAGGGTTCTACTAAGAAGAGAAAGCTTTTTAATGGATTCAGAAATACGCAACACCTAAGTGATTTAGGTCATATTTTCAAATCCTGTGCTGTGGGAATTCACAGGCTTAAGGACCAGCACTAGATCCCTACAAGTATGGGTAGAAATTATTTTTTAGTTCTTAGTGTGCATTCACTTTTCTTCATCCCAAAAATAATGTGTTCAGAGTACAATCCCAAGCTATATTCACATTCAATCTCATAACCATTTTTCTGCCTTCAGAAAATCAGTAGAAAATTTGAGAAATAGTATTATTAGTTTCATAATTCACTTTACAATGTTCACATTCTTTTCCTTACTTTGAGATAAGGGGTTATCAATAATCCTTACCCTTCATAAAATGCTAAGCTCTCTAGGAAAATTCATTTTTTTATAGCATGTAAGCTTGATTGAATAAGCATGGTCACCACACATCTCCCTTTCTTTTTAGATTGGTATCTACAAAAAAGTTATTTACCCGGCAAAAAAAAAAAAAAATGGTCCGCTACCTTAGTGCCCGTATGTATTGTATTCTGGGTAGTAATTATTTTTACTTAAAAAAAATCAGTCCTTGAATTGAACTGAGTTTAGTACCATATGGCAAAACCCCTGAATTTAACCTTAAATCCCTTTTAATGTAATTTAAATACAAGAGATCAGATCAGAATTAAGCTATGCAAGTTTGTGGGCATTCCTAATTCGCAACACATTCACTAAGACAACTCTAATGGAGTTGGCAAATGTGACTGTAACTCTGGATTCTTTTTGCCTACTCTTCTCCATTTTTAAGTGTAAATTAAATTATTTCTCTATTAGAAAAGCAATGGGTTGTTTTATTTATATTTTTCCCCCAATTATAGTATATTAGGACATCCTACAATGAGATCAATCAGAAGCAGTCTGAAAATAAATCTGGTAAAATGTATAAAGATGTCAAGAGCTCATCTCCATTTGCTTTGCTTTGTAAATTCATTTCTAGAAATGAAAAAAGTGGACAACTTAACTGTGTGAGCATCTATTGGACTAAAACCAAATTCTTAGCTTTCCATATATAACAGTATTACTTTTGCCCATAAGAAGATTTTGAATCTGACACCCATACCAAGCTCTCATATTTTATTTCCCTTCTACATTTATATCCCATGAATAGCAGTTAGGGAAGATATGGCATATAACGTTCAGTTGTGACAAACATTATTCTGACTGGGTAGCCAGCAAGCCCTACTGAATTATTATCTATGGAGTAATGCTGCATCTTTCTTCTTAACAAGGGCTTTATTTCAGAACATTAAAGTTTGACTGAAATTGGCCAATGGCTTCAAATTGCATAACAAAGGTATAGGGTTGACAGCTAGACAACAAAACAATGCTAATTCCGTCATCCAGACAAATCAGGCTAAGGTTTGTATGACATTTAATTTACTGAAAGGAAATCACTTCTAATACGGAAGAAAGGAGAAGGAAAAGAGTAACAATGGAGTGAGTATTATTTTTTAAGTCAAGTTGCAGCAATTGCAGATAGTCTAAGAGGAGGGTAGAATATTTGAGAAATATTAAAACGAGTAGAAAAATCCAGAGATAATCCATCAGAAAAGATAACTAAGTATCAAGGGCAACAGATGTGGAACAGGAAAAGTCAGCTATCAAACCCAGTATATTTGTATGATAAAAAATAAAACAGACAATAAAATTGCTCAATTGTAAACCACTGGCATTTTCTTTCAGAGAGCAAGAGAGTAACAGGGAATACTCTGAAATAATACTTTCCAAAGTTCATAGATTATGGCTATCTAATTGAGTATACAATTTCCTATATGTTCTAAATGATATGAGCAAGTTATTTTGGCTCAATAGCACGCAGTTATAATAGATGATGATTAGCGAATTGCTAGATCTTCTTAATAGAAATGGCTAGTGCAATTTGTGATCTCAGAGACAACAGAGAGTTTCTGCTTTGTGAAGAAAAATAAACACATGCAAGACAGTTAATTTTTAAAGAAGAAAAGTCCCATATCTGTTTGTACAATGAAGAAAAGGAATTAGATAGAGTACAGCACATAAGTCAATTAACAATTCAATAGAGTGAGCTTAGCTGGTGGACCCTAATCATTTAAAAATTGAACACAATTGTGTTACCAACTTTCCACATTAGAAAAAACCAAAACAATAAATCATAAATACCTTTTAAAATAATTGATCTTTTTTCCCAGCACTTGTTTTTTTTGTGAAGTGGATGATTTTGTCAGGTTTTTGTAAATGTTTTAAACTTATAATTTTTTTAACATACACACATGTATGCATACACATGCATATATGCATACATACAACACACACACACATACACATATACACACACTAAAATACTGTCTCTATAAGAAGTAATACATAAAAATGAACTTCATGAGTTGTCTTTACAGAACAAATTGCTTCTCACTCATGGGAAGCATAAAACTGGATTAATGTGTATGCATTTGGTAGTGCAAATATGCCAATAACTACACTTTTTTGTGAAATGAGATAAACACTAGTTATGTTTTTATTTGAAATTAGAATGACACAAATATCAGTTAACTGTCTCTTTCTTCTGATTTTTTTGTTTTATTATTACAACTATTAGACTAATAACTTAGCAATGAAAAGTCTTATGAAATTATTACTATTGAGAATTTAATTTTTTTCTGGATTTTTTCTATAAGTACATGGAAAACACTACTAAAAGTTTCTGGATTTCAATGATTTCAATGTCTTTTTTGACATTTTCTTTTATTTTGAGAATACTACTAACATAATCTTCATCACTTAAAAAAATATTATTATAAGGTCCCTGTAAGGGAAAAATGCAATATTTCATAATTCCTTGCTCTGGTTTTAAGTGAATTGTTTTTCCTATGTTTACATAATAGGATAAAATTTTAAACTGTAATTGAGGCAGTTGTGATCATACATTTGTTGACAGCTGACAAGCTGCAAGTAGGAGAAGTAGAAAGTATGCAACTTATCTAAAAAGCAACTGATTTAACAAGAGATGGTTAGTATGAACCAAAAAACAGCAGTTCCTATTGTATCATGCCCTCTTCATCACATTCCCATTCATTTTGGAGTAGAGCAAACAACTTACTGGATTAAGTAAGAAAGGGAAGAACAGAAGAAAAGACTAATAAAACCATGCACTTGATGAGTAATCTGTAACACTGACTCTAGAAAGAACATGTTTTACAGTCTAAAAACAAGGTAAATTTTAACTACTAGTTTCGGGGCAGAAAATGCTGTTAGTCAGGAAGAGCTTGTTATGGCAAGGAAAAACACATTAAATAGAACCAGAACAATGAATACTGAAGAATATAAAGAAAATTATTCACATGGCTTTATATTTGACTTATTTGTCATTTCTGTAACTTGAAAATTACAATTATATTTGACTGATCAGAAGGAAACTAACACTAGGTGGGTGTGATGTGAAAATATTCCATACTTGTAAGACTGCGTGACAGAATAAAATTCTACAGATGACAGAGAGTCATGATTTCTTTGTGGGTATGCTTTATGAGCGTCAGCCTAATTCAGGTGTTCAGAATCTTCCTCGCTGTCCATTGATTTCATAGGTATGATCTAACTTTAAATGTGTATATGCGTGTGAATGCAAATAAATGCTATACTGGGCCTGGAAATTAGAGTTCACTGTCTTCATAGAAGCTCATATGGTGCTGTGTCTTTAGTTTGTGGCCAAAAGAATACTGATAACACAGTACTGTTCTGGCTTTTGCTGAGAAACGTCAAGGCTATCTCTGTTTCCCATTATGCTCTTCCGGTAGCTAAACTGGGAATGTACTATAGGGTGGGTGAGGACATAACCAGGCAGATGACCTGAACTAGCAAAAGATCATCCATACCACATAAAATCATGTTCAGCAGCAAAAGGGAAAAGAGGGGAACTAGAGACATAAGCCATTTTTGTCTGGTCATCATTCTGCCTGTAGGAGGTGGTGAGTGGTTGCCTTTGCATTACTTTTGTTTTCTTTCTCTCTTCTTCACCTTATCCCTCACCTGTTAAATAAGATTTTTTATCTTTCCCCCAAGTGCTCTTGCTTTTAGCATTCCTTTCCTCTTCCCTCATCCCACCGGGGTGGGTAGGAGGTGAGTGAGTAGCTGTGTTGTGTTTAACTGCCCACTGGCATTAGCCCTCAATACATAATGAAGTTACCCAAATTAAGATCCTAGAATAAGGTGGAATGAATTCCTTCAAAAATATCTGAAAATTAAACCAGACCATTCCATTTTGTTAAACTGTTCAGATCCTGTAATGGTGCTCAACTGTTGAAGTAAGACTATTTTAACAGTTCAGAAATATGCACAAACTAATGATGTTTTATTGTCACTAATGGGAAAACAAGCAAATAAACAATGAAGATGAAGAAAAAAACCAACAGTAAATGACCACAAAAAGTTCACGTTTTCAAATACTGATTATATGTGTTTGAAATGAATATAGAATGTATTATCTGGTGTTTTTTTCATTTCCTATTTTCACAGGATTCTGGACTGCAAATACATAACATAGGAAATTATAAATCTTTTCACCTGAATATAAAAAATAACTTCTACCATTACATTAATCATAAAAAGATTATATAAATGGGAAAACAAGACAGTGAATATCAGTAGTATGAATCGGAAACAGTACAATTGAATGGAATGGAAAGCATTATCAATTATCTGACCTTTGGCAAATAACATCACCTTCTTCTCAGGCTTTTACATCAATGGAGTAAAGATTCCAACTCAACACAATTTCAATTTTAAAAATTCCAACTTATTTAGTAAACAATCTGCAGATTATAAAATGCTATATAATATATACTGAACATATCTTCTAAAATAATAATAAAAACAATTAAATTTTTGTTTTTCCTTTCTAACAATAAAGATCATTGTGCTAGTTCATACTTACCTTTGTATGTCAACTTAAATCCTTGCCTGTTTTCTGAGTGATCACTATAGAAATGGACAAGTGTTTCATGAGTAGTACTTAGCAAGGGTGATGGGAGTTCCATTCCACTAAACTGGCCGATCATAGAACTAGTGTGGTGAGGCCCATTCTGAATTTCAAGGAAATCATGATTTGCTTCAGTGGAGAAATTCAGAAACTGAATGTGTGCACCTATAGCATTTAGAAAGGAAGAAAAATTTTATAACTCATGTTGCTTAATAGTAAAGCATGTAAATAAAAATAAAATTATAATAGTTGTTACAGGCACTATATTTATATTTTAGTCACTATTCAAAGTGGCATGCGTAAGTTAAAGAAATAGCTGCTATGTATTACAAGAGTTGGAGTTTCTAATTTTTTTGGTTACCAATAAATATCATAACCACACATGAAGGGACAAATGAAAGTAAGCCATAAAGTCATGAAGCCAACATCAGGGATTTTTCATATTCCTAAACCAATTAATGGAAAGACTCAATAGAGGGGCAAATCACAAATTCTGCTGTGCCACAGCATGGCCGGGACTGCCATGCCAAGTGCATCCCTGTGCTGGGCCAAGGCTTCTTGCAGAGGCTCAGGATCAGCTAGGCACCCAGGAAGGTTTCTAACAGAGCAACCTTTCTGAGGCAGAAGCTTACCTACCTAGTTCCAGCTATCTACTCTACCTCTTTTTTCCTGCCCCATGTCACCTATATTTGTCTCCTTTTCTCTCTAGCTTGGGCCAATGTGTCTTTGGAGCTGTTTTATCCTGTATGTAGTCCTGTAAGATGCACTGAACTCCAGATAGGTGACGGGAACTTCAGAGAATTTACCACAAACCCTCTCCAGGAATCAGGTTCTTGGACAAGGCTTTACAGCCTTCAAAACATGATGAACATTTTGAAGTATAAGCATAATCTCATGGGAAGAGCTGTTTTGTTCTGGCACCACTTCCTCTGGACTAAGGACCAGAAATCCAGCCTTAACCTATGCATATACATCATAAAAAAAACAGAAATGAGGGATGAATCCCTGGTTTGGCAGCCTAGTACAAGTAACTTGCAACTGCACTTTTTAGGCTTAACTTTGCTTTGGTAGACTATGAAGAACCAGCTGTAATAGAATAAAACAGAATTACTGAATGAGCCAACAAAGCAGTGTGAAATAGTCAATGCCTTAACTCTGCTTGACATTCTTACTTAGCAGTAGAGACATATTCTTCATTCCAAGGGAGAACATTATAGATTAATTACCAGGGCAATAGATTACCAGGATAATTCACTCAGTCTTGTTTACAGCTGATTTCTTCACCTCTGTGGTTTAAGATTGAATCAATGGTACAAAAAAGATTTTTTTTCTATGAGAGAAATTAAGTAAGCTACCAAATAAACTGAGTTTTAGAGAACACTTGTAAAAAATCGGGATACTAAGTTTTAGTACATTCTCTGATGTATGCCATATGGGAGGTATGAAAACAAGTATTTCAGCTGCTGAATTAGAACACTTAATCCAGTGCTATCAATAGAGAGGTGTATACTGAACATATCAGAGTCATAATATCAGCCATCTCTGTATGATGTTTGATTTGGCTACTCTGACTTGAATGAAGTCACTAATTTTACAATGCCCTCAGAATTTGAGATGAGGTAGGACATCAATCAGCCTGGAAACATTTTTACTTCAGTATCAGTGGCTAGTCATTCCCAACAGAGGCTTGATGTCAGCACCACAGAAATGATGAAGAATTGAGCAGCCACTTAATGTAATACCTAAATTTCAGAAGTGACAAGTAGATAATCAAATTTGTCATATTTATATACAGCCTAAACATTGTTTAGGTATTTGAATAAAAGTAATCCACTGTTACGAAATATTCTCAGATGAGCCATGGAGTACCTTTAGAACTGAATCATTCTAATTTATTTTCTGAGAAGGAATTTCTATGTCTAGTTTTATATATTCAGTACAGAAAGGCTTTGTGTTTTAAAAGTATAAAAGTAGGTTTAAAGGTAATTAAAAACAAACAAACAAATAAACAAAAAAAAACCCCAAAAAAACTACCTAAAGAAGTTTCAAGAGTGATAATTTCAATTAGAGGACACACTGTATGTGTCCCCTCAAACCTTAAGTCCAAGTTAATATAATTTGCAAATGTCAATTTGATATGTCAAAGAAGAATTTTTCTACACTAAACAATTTCTTACATAAAATTACATGGAATAAAAACAATAACTACAGAAAATAAATCATTATCTGGTCAAACTATAATTATATTACTTCCTGCTTGAATCTCAACATCACTTCCTCTCTCACTTGAATGTACTCTGAATAATGGAAATTCCGAGCTGAGTAATTGTTTTTAAAAATGTCAATTAATTAACAGCTACCCAAGATCATTTTAAAATCACAACAATTCACTTGAAAATAGATATTTTCTTTTTTAAAATATTTAGATTTTAGTAGTGTCTTTTTTTCACATGACTGATATATTTTCATGTAATGAAGAGAGCACAATATTTTGGGACACATTTTGCTCCCACAATTTTATTATTAGACTTTGTTTAGGCACACAGTTGTTTTTATACAATAGAATGTATGTAAACAAACAGATTTTCAGTAGAGAAGCTTATACTTCCAATTAAAATTCCAAGTAGAAGTACTTTGTGAAAGATCACATCAATTACAAAATAAAGATATTATTTGTGGAATATTTGACAAATACTTGGGGAAAAAATCACTGTAGGAATTTGGTGGTAAAAAATGTCCTTCGTAGTATTTTTGAAGGCAGTGATAGATCAGTGCTATGAACACCTTGTATGGTTAAAATCCTTACTAAACAAAACTAATATCCTTTCTATTTATAGATTTACCACCATAAGAGACTTTCAGAAAAGTGAGGGAAATAATAACAACAGGATACAAGATGCTTTTGAGCAATTAATTCATCAAACATTTTCTATATGGAAAAGCTTAAAGAAAAAGCAGAACTCTGGGACATATGAAGGACTATATTTCAAAGGCAGTATTGTAATAACCTAATTAGGATGACTGCTATCATTTGTATTTCCTGCAAATGTTGGTGGAAAATATCCAAGCTGGAAAGGATGTTCTGTCTGTGGTTCTCCTATATCTATAAGGATATCTCAGGCTATTAAGGGTATCCATAATTATGATGGATCAGTTTTACCAGATGTTCAATGATAAAGGGCGCTTTTCTAAATGGCAGCAAAGTATTTCTACAGATTAATTTAGTAAAATACTATGAAACTAGAACATCTCACTACAAAAACCCCTCTTATGAATGCAAATGGAGAACATAGAAAATAAACTTATTTCCTCAGATAATAATAAATTTGGTAATGAGTTTTTAAAATTAATTTTCTTAGTGAGCATTGGCATTGAATTTACAGTATAGGACATGAAGTTTCACAGCAAAAAAGATTATTCCTCTTTCAGTTTTCATAGTGTTAGAAGACTGTGTTTTGTATATGAACTTACAGATTCCTTATTATCTAGGATTACCTTTTCAACATAGTTATTACTTACTTGTGAAGATATTTTTGTATGAAAAATGTTTTAATGTAAACCTAGAAAGATTCTAAGTTGGGAACTGTAATCTAGGATTTGGAATACAGTTTTAGAATGCTTTTAACCAAATTCATAGTTCTAGAAGTGAGGTTTTGTCTGTTTTTATGGAATATAAAATACTGTTTAAAAAGTCACTTGGAGAACAAAAGACCATTATTTAATTTAGAAGTCAAATTATTTATTTCATCTGATATATCTTCATGCCACAGATCTCATTTGCTTTGAAATCAGTTTCTGAGACAGGCTGAGATAATAACAAGTTGCTCTAGCAAAGACACATTTTAAAATTGCCAACTATTTTCATTTCAAATGTAGCAAATAGTTATGTAAGGGTTCACAATACATTCACTAAATAAAATCTACTTAATATTAGAATTAAAATATTTTAATTAATATTATTTATATATATATAGATATAATCTCAGTATTACAAATAATTGCTCTTCCAATATAAGATTACTCACCGTATCCAATAGGCAATAAAATTTTCCAGGTACAATCTAAGTTACTAGGATAATTTCCAGGAAAACCTGGGCTCAGGATCACACCAGCCATGTTTGTCAGAGTTCCACCACATTTAGCTATTAAGAATAAAAAGAAAATCACTGTATCTTTTATTAATATTATTTCTTAGTATTTGACACAAGCTTAATTCAAAATTGATTTTCCATTATGTTCCCATGATCCAAGAGCAGTGAAATTTATCATAGTCAAAACATTCTTCATGAAGGAGGAAAAAAAAGGATTTCATTTAGAGTAAGATCTTTACTTAAGGTGATATATTCACTGTTATATAACTACAAATGTGTAGTTGCACATATAGACTGGGCATTGTCTCGACAATTACTGTTAAAAATGTATGGTGATATGTTGAGATATGTTTCACAATCAGAGGAACAAATCTGGAATTAAACTGCATTACGATCCCAAATCATGATGCAGCAACAAATCTATTACTCAATATAACCAAAAATGCACTTGAATTTAAAAACAAGCAAACAAAGTGCCCTACCACGGTTTTTGCTTTAATTCAGAAAGAGGATAGACTTGCTGTATAACAGAATAATTCTTTGCTTTCTATTGGTATGCTTCTATTCAGCAAATGCATATATTTGGAAAATGAAACCCCATATGCGTCATTTAGGATGACACAAAGCTAAGCTATAAATATGTGAAGCAACTTGCAAGAAAGTGGCTGAGTTTATGAATACACTAGGACAGTAATTTGAAGTAAGAAGAACTTCAAGAAATCAAGTTAGAATATTGTAATTTATATTTATTATTTGAGAAATAATTACTTTAAGGCCTGTGAATCTTCATGCCAGGCATTACATTGATACCTGATGTGATAACACAGTTGTGATACTGTGATACTGTCCAGTGTAACAATTGTACTGATTTCGGCTTGCATTCTATAAAAAAACCCAACATTTTAAGTGTTAGAGGCGAGAGAAGAGGAAGGGTGTGGCAGCCAAACTGGCTGGGATGAGCAGTGGCTTAGCCTGGGTAGCTTATGCAGGAGACTTCAGCCTGAGACCATGGGAGATGGGATGCTGAAAGGATGGAAGTTAGTGTGCTCATAGAATCATTCCATAATAAGCCATGTTTCTGGTTCTGGTTCTGTCACGATGGTTTGGTACCTGTCACATATAAGGTCATGCTCCTGTTCCACGTTTGGGATTGGACCCCTGCCCTCAAATACCCCTATATATTGTTAAATTTGCCACACCCCTTGGTCTTTGGATGTTGCCCCTCAGATCCTGCAGCTTCTGCAGTTTGTTATTTTCACTATTAAAGTTCTTTATTTTTCGAGCAACTCCATTGTTCCGACCCTCTATCTCACCATGCTCCCCCAGCCGGACCGGACTCGGGGCTGCAGAGAACTGGACTGTGACAGGAGGGTAATATTTTAAGGGTTTGTTTGTCTTCTTAGGGCTATTTAGGCTCCCAGGCAGTACAATTTCATAATTCAAGGAGCCCAATCCTTGTAAAAAGGAACTATATTTATTATGCAAGGTGAAACATAAGGTTACCATAAAAAGAAAAGAAACAACAAAAGTTCCCAAAGCCCAGAAAACTTCTCCTTGAATACATTTTCCATTTCTAAGCACCGCTTTCATATCATTCAAAAGGGACTGCTTTGGTAGACGCTGACAATGCAAAATAATGTATTGGCTCAATTTGATCAAGGAATCTTTAAAATAATTTCACATTAGTGTTGTTCAATTTTATCCAAATATTTTGAATTCCTCTTAGATATGAAACTAATAGGAACAGCTTTTGCTGATTGAATATTGAAATTAAAAGCATTCAGCAACACTGAAGAATATATTTGAAATCTGAAGTGACAGTACATTATGATGGACCTTTGCTTCTCACCCCTCACTTCCTGCTTTTTCTTGAAATAAGCATACCAAAATACAGCAGAATCTTAACTTTCTTAAATTTTGTCTTATCAAGAAAAAATACTGCAGGAGATTATTTTCTACACACAGAAAACTCAGATCTGTTTGGCTAAGGTCTAAATGTATTTAAAAGGAAAATGCTTTTTAGCTTTATTTTTCAACTCAGTGTTATTTAACAGCTTTCTCAGATGAAAAGAGCCAACCTTTTCTGGATCCCTAAAACTCATTTTCATTCCATCACCCCTGAAAGCTTGGCTTCAGAGCTGCTCTCCACTGCCTGCTTCTTTAGGAAATCTCCTAAGGTCCCCTGCATGACCTGCCTTGCTCCTAAGTCTTCCAAGCTAAGCACACTGCAAAAAGAATCTGTTAACTTCCTCTCCTTTACAAAGAAGATTCAGCCTGATTTAAAGCAGAGGATTCAGGACAAGGTAAACAATAGTTAACATATGGGTTTCCTCTTTTGCCCACTCTCACACTATTTTTTTAAATAACATTTAACCATTATAGACAAAAAAAATCTTTGTATTTTTCCTATATTTCATAGGTACAAATGGAAACTCAAAAAGTTTTGAATGAAGCAGAATTGAGGAACAATGGGCATGACAAGGTCAGGAGTTTCTTGTGACTGATGGTCAGAAGAATGAAAACAAGTTTCCATACCAATGCAGAGAGGAGAGGGATAGTTCCAGCGTCGAACTGTTCCTGGCATACAAGAAATATGAGAACGGCCCTGTTTGGAAAGAGCAAAACATCAGACTACAGATACTCATTTAGGGGTCTTTCCTGAAAGACAGAGCTACAGAGGACTTCCTGGATAACCTAATCAGTGTATCTTCTTATATCAGCCAACTACATAATAATTACTTGAATAAACTTTATTTTCAAATAGTTCAAGTTTTATGTTCTTATTTTTCTATTGAATAAATGTTCTAAAACATCTAAACATCTAAAACATTCTAAAATTGACATTTCCTCTTGTAATTTGAAAATTTCTTAAGAGTATGATTATAAGACAGAGGCAGATAACTATGTTCACTCATATGGTCTGATTAGTTCATTGCCTGTTTCAATTCCAGTGTACTCCATCTACACTGCAAGCATAGTGGTTGATTTTTATGCTGCAATCCAGAGTGAAGCAACCATTGCCCTTCATGAGTAATACAGACACAGAGAGGAATTTGTTCCACATCTACTTTCTACAGATGTTCAGTATGGACCATGCCACGACTGTCATCAGCAAATAGAAGCCAGCCTTGACCTCTCACATGGCCTCACAACACAATCCACTGCATGCATGCAGCACCCTGGCAGACAGCTGTAGAAATATGAGTGCCTCTTTATTTACCTGTCATGTTTAATTTGCTTTGCCTATTTTTAAGAAAAATCACAAGAACCAAGCAGACTCATGTGGTGGCAGGAAGTAAGTCCAGATGTGGCTGTAACTTGCACATAGCCCAGGGTGACTGCCTAGGACCAAAATGCTCCCATCTTTGTTTTCCCTAGGAGCAGTTCAAACTGGAAACTTAGTGGTAGGACAAAAAGTTTTTTTTTTCAGTTCTGTCCTTTGAGATACTTAGGTTATGTATTCTGCTGCTGAAAAGTGAAACCTGAATAAACTGACAGGAGTGAGAGCAACTGATACAAAGATTGAGACACGGAACTGAGAACAGGGTTTAGTTTCTGTTTTAATCATTTGGATATACAAATTCATGCAGGTCACTTAGCATCCTGTCTATTTTTTTCAAGTGTATCATGAATCTAAAATTTAGTAAAGCAGCACATCTTATCAACATAATATGAAGATTTAGTTAAATATTATTTGCCCATAGCAATCATAATCTCATAAAAATAAGAAAAAGAATAAATAGGTAAACTGCAGTAAAAGAAAACTCATTTGATGACATTTCTTCCACATCATTTGGAATGTGTACATGCTACCTTGAATAAAGTTTATAAAGAATTGTGTGGAAAAAAAGTAATTTAATTAATCATTTAGGTAATTATATTTAGGCAATCATCTTCTGAAAGCCAAACTGAAATACATCAAGAAAATTACTTGGAAGGAAAAAAAAAGGATCCATTTTCACTAAAACAGTGAAAAATAAATTAGTCTTTTTCTTCCAAAAACACTCCAAAATGACAATTCCAAAAAAAATCTTTTTCTTAAAAGCAATTTTTAAAGGAAAAAATGTGTATGCAGTTACTGTGTCATCTCAGTTACTTGCAAAATGGATGAGGTTTTGAATAATTTAATTAATGCAATATTTCCTGTTTTACTCCTTGTTACTAGTCTTCCATGATTGCATTGTTTTATTTTATTCTCTTTTTCTAGTTTTCTGTGATTGCATGTCTCTGCTCTGAATCAAGGGGGAAGCCGTAATTTAACTACCACAGCCAGGAAAAAAACATAAAATAGCCTATAAAAGATCTTTTGAAAAATAAAATTAAATGATTCCTCTAGTTTCAAGCCTCTTTTCAACAAGAGCACACTCTGATTTCAGTCTTTTAAAGTTCCCTCCTGTGGGGAGACACTTAATCCTGCAGCTAGCAATTACCTTTCTTATGCATCTCCAGGTAGTAGTTTGAGCTCTATGACTTTTCTGGTAAGCCTCAATTATGAACTAATCCACAGCTGATTGTTATTGCTAGCTGTGAATATATTCTCTAAAGACTGAGGATAAATTCACAGCTAGATTGGAAAAAAAAAAAAAAAAATTCTGAAAAGTTATGCTGGTCTGTATTTGTTGAATAGCAAACATACTGTACCTCATAGAACATTATATTCATTATTATTTCATTTTAATTTGGACCCATTTTTTATTTGTCCTGTATGAGTAACATATTACATATATACAGATATGTATGCACTTCCTTACAGTAAAGTCCATACAACATAGCAATTCTAATCAATATTTTCAAAACATCCAAACTCTTTTCTATTGAATTTAGATATTGAAGGTCTTTGTTTTGCACTTTGAACAAGCTCATTAAACTAGTTTTTATATATGTCAGCTTCCAAAGGGAGTATTAAATTTTTACATGTATTGAAAAAGAGGATTACAGTTGGAACCTATACAGTTAAGTAACAATATGCTATGCAATTTTAAGAAAGTATTTAATAATAGAATCCCTGAATGTGTGTTAAAAAGGTGCAGTTAGTCAGACAGAATATTTGATAGTCCTGTATCTTAAACATGTATCCATTCCTAATCCATGTAATTAAAAACAGAATAATGATGCCCTTTTTTCAATATGCAAAATGTTGGCATTTCCTTGTCGAAAAAGGTGGGGATAAAAGAGTCTGCAGTATGATGGGCAATACAAGTAGAGGTCACCCCACTAAGCCTAAGCAGTTTAAAATTTGGTACTTGTGTTAACCTTTTGATATCACTGATGAAGGACTATACTTTAAGAGTAAAGTTCCTGTTCTAACACAAAATCTTAGTATGAATCAGACCTTGGAGGAGTATGGCTGTTTATCTGTAGTGTCAGAATGAAAGTCTAAACAGCTGATTGAGATTAGATGGCTGGCTTTTATATTAAATAAATTCTATTATATGTTATTCCATCTCCATAGGAAACCCTTAGTATGGGCTTAATTTTTCATTTTTTTCCTGTCAGATCACTACTATAAGCTTAGCCATAAATCAGATGTTTGTATAAATGTATTTCAGTCATAACAGCTCAGAACCCATGACCTGGATCACAGCAATGAGACACTAAACAAATGCCTCTTGGCAATTATATGAACAGCAATTATATAACCGCTCTACCAGTAGATCTTGATCCTTTCATCATAAAGTGGAACTGAATAAAAATATATAAAGAATTGCAAATAGCTTTTCTAAAAATATTCAAAATAAGAACCTT
>WBMY01005602.1:391044-422683 GCA_013397315.1 Donacobius atricapilla
AAAAAAGAGCTTACTTAAAATACAATTATATTTATTGTTGTGTGACCAACGTTATTACAGGTTGACTTGCAGATAGATTCTGCATTGAAATAGCCTGTCCTGAGTCTACAGATGAATAATGCTAAATTTAGCTCAATGCATATAAAAAAGCCCTAAACGAACATATAAACAACATGTATACTAATGGAAGTGTGTGGGATTGAGTGCAAATGCACAGTGCTTTGTATATCTACCTCCTTAACTTTTTTCTTCTGAATTCATCTCCAAAAAAAGTGCCAGGATGCAAACTGCCTGTGACGATAGTCTCTGGTTTGTGATAATTGCTGTTGTTATATTCCAGCTAGGTCAAAAGCATGCCAGCACCCCGTTCCAACAAATAAATAGTGCTAAAGATGAAATTTCATTTCCCATATTTTTGCCTCAGCTATAGCAACATCGGTATAGACACATAATATGATATTTCATCATTTATTTAATTTAATACTACTTTGAAATATAAAACTCTTAATGGCTCAATAGCAGTCTTTAAATGAAAGTCTGAATCTATTTTGGTGTCAACCTTAAATGACAGATAGTCCTTCTGAAGGGAGCATGTCATAAAAATCATCAAAATTAATCATAAAAAGATTATAAAATCTCCCATTTTCTTACTGGACATGCTAACTACAAAGGATACTAACTACAAAGAGAAAGATGAAATTGAGAAAATAAAGTTAAAAACTCCAAAATTTAATGGGCTTATACCATTAGATATCTTCAAAATAATATTAATTTTGAAAGGAAAACATTTAAGTGATTCATCTATGAACAGTCAGCTGGCTTTTAAGTAACCCACAAACTGTGAAATAAGCAATGTGTGCTCAGGGTGGACAGGGAATCAGCTTCGCTCAAGTCAAATCATTTCTTTTAGCAGGATACTAGCATAACAAAATCGTTTTTTGGTATGGATATGGAATGCTCCCAATGCAGGTTGTTTCATGCCATGTAATACAAGTAAAGAGAATGAATTAGTTTAAATACTTGACCTATACCTGCTACACATGACTGAAAGCCTATTCCTGGTTACCTAGAGGGATGTTTCATGTGCATGTGTTCCCATGCCTAGAATCAGCCTAGGGGTAAGATGTTTAGTCTGAAGCCTGCAAGAATTTTAGGAGAATGGTAAGAAATATGGAGACTAAAGAAATATCCTGTATATGCTGTAGGAACACTGAATTGTCAATCCTCAGATGGGGAACTTTGTCCTTGTAAGGAGCAGAAATTGTGATGCTTTGCTTTCGTTGATACAGATTTTACAGTGTCTTGTGTGAGACCTATTACCAATCAAAAGATTCTGAACTCACGTGTTGTCAGTGTATTTTACTAGTGGTGGATTATATATAAAAAATTAGAGAAACTAGTGAGGAAAGAGAAAGGCTTTTAGTCAGATTTAGAGTACTGAAACATTTACAAAGAGCAGCTCAATTCTATGTCTACCATGTGTGAACTAAACCAGTGTGTGAACTGGGAACATTCCTAGTCAGTGAATTTATTTCTAATACTTTTCCATGAAAGAATTTTTAGAGTAGATTTAGCATTAATAAAATTTGCTTTAGAAATTAAATTCCACAATTCCTGAGCAAAATATGAAACCCTACAATGTATTTCTACATTAAAATTTCATCTAGATAAATCAGACCCCCAAAAGGAAAAACCCAGTACTCTATAGAATAGTACTATAACAATTTTCCAGAGAAAACCTTTTATCCATGTTATGTCAATGTCCGTTTTGATGGCCTTTAATGCTCAATGCTCTGTTGATCTAAGACAAGATTTGCCAGACCAGATTTACTGAGGGCCAGAAATGCCACATATTTATAGCTTTGCAATTTGGGAGCACTCACATAGGCTAAATCATCTCTATGCACTCACATAGGCTAAATCATCTCTATGTACGCACCACAGCCTCTTCATTAGAATATATTTTGGGCAGGTCTCTTGGCATTTTATTGCAACCATTCCACAGAGTATTATTCAAAGAAAAAAAAGAAAGAAATACCTGTAATGTATATCCTGGCTCACACTGAAATGACAAAACATCGTTCACCATATATCTATCTCCTGATTTGATCCCATTGCTAGGAATTACTGGTTCTGGACAGGCAGCAAGGCCTACAGCTGAAAAAAGTAAAGACAAAGATTGAAAAAACACAGATAAGTGAACAGCAGATCTTCACTGATATTCTCTGCCTTAATGATTTATTTCCATAGAATTTTGGGTAGTTAAGAAAACATTAATTCAAAATTCCTTTCAACAATAAAAGAAATTTTGTTTAAAACACAGAAGTTTTTAGACCTGCTCTACAGCATGTGAGCAGCATGGCTGAAGCACAAAGCTGATACACTGTGGCTGTACCAATTACTAGATCACATTGCTAGGACACACTACAGTTTTACAGTCTCCAAAGCAGTATTATGATTTTAGTTTGTTAAAATCCTGGGTTTTATTTGTTTGTTCATTTTGCTTTATTAGGGTTTTTTAATCCTTTCTTATTCTTGTGAAGGAAGTAAAGAGAGAAAGAAGGAATACACTTTTTGCATATTCTCTCTTTTTAAAATAAATTAGCAAAATTTATTGTTCCTTATTTTTAGGCAACTCCACAGACTATAAAGAAGTTTAGACATTGCAATTTTGTACTTTTAGCCCAAAACTAAATTTTTGCATAGGTGTCACTGGATAGTCTGTTCTTACATATTTTTAAGCCAGGTGTGAGAAAACAAATAATTAGTTTAAAAAAGATTCTCCATGATTAGTAATTTCTCAAATTTGTTCACCTAAATTTGGCAACCTAAAGGGCAGACTTCTGCCTCTTGTCAAGTGCATATCACTTTCTTTTTCTTGTGTGCATATCTAAGGAGTTTGCTAGCCAGCACTACTGAAAATTGAATATCAACTTTTACAACTAAGTGAAAATACTCCAAATGAGCAAGACAGTTGAGAAACTGGAGATTAGATTAAGTATTCTGTGCTTTTAAGACTTTCATTGCAAACACAAGGACCAGAAGAATCAATTTGTAAGTGCATGGTCTGACAACAGACTCTCATTCCTCTTATGATGTTAAAAACCTTTTGTGAAGTCAAAAAATCAGTCTAAAACACAATTTTATTTGTTAGCTTATTTATTTATTAGAGAAATTACTCCTGAAATATCATTATGTATTTTTTGTTTTATAAAAATATGATTTGTAGAAGCCAAAACAAGATGGAAATTATTTTCACAATGTGTGAGAATAAATTCTGAGAATTAGCACAAAATTCTATGAAGAGAAATGTGGCACTTCACTGAATGTAATCCTGTGCATCTTTCAATTCAGTTGTGTGAAAAAAAAATAACTGACTACTACTCTCACTGTTCTCCTATGAAAACTAATCGGTTTGGTGAGAGTACATGCAACTGGACTGTGGTTAGTACAGAAATTATCTTATATTTGACTTTATTCTGATACGTGACATTTTAGAGTCTGTTGCTCCAGATAGTTTATCAGGAAACAATAACTGTTATTATTCACTGAGACCCTAGCCTTTCTAGGGAAATACAATTTTCTTACGGTAACGTCGACCACACATTTACATACAGGCATGGTTTTAACTTTATGCCATAAACCTTTATGTAAAAGTAACTTTTCATCACTCAAATATAAATGCCTTACAAATATTAAATGCAGAAATAAATATTTCACACAATTCCAGTCTTCTGCAGCTCAAATTTTAGCTGAAGTTAATATATTTTTCCTAATAAAGCACATGGAAGACTGAAATATAGGTACTGACTGCGTATAGGTACTAAATAGCTGTGATGTGCATCCACACAAACTGTTTGTTTCACCATTAAGGGAAGCGTAATGCCTCATCTCAGCAATTCAAAGTAGCGTATATAGAATGCTCTTCACTAATTTGCGAATCCAGTGTTCAGATGCAACTTAAGCAAGTCATCACTTATTTCTGCATTTTCTCACCCTTCTCACTCTTGAATAGAAAATAAAATTTAAAAAGATTTGCTCCAAAGTCACTGTTATTAAATAAATAAGCACCTAGCAAAGACATAGTGACTAGAATGTACTTGCTGAATCCTGTGAATATAAATTTGAAGTTCATTTCCTGTCATCAAGAAATTTGTATTTTGGAACTCAGCATTCCAAATGTTGAGAGTAACAGGGGTGCAGGGTTGGATCTGTATGAATAAAATTACTTTTACATATTTTTCTGAGTTACAGAAACAGCTATAACAGTGGCTGCAGAGCAACACTAATTAAGGGCTTTTAATATAGTTCATTCTGTCATTGGTTGAATAGCATACACAATTTAAACAGACTGATCAGTCAAAAACCTTGAAATTAACTGTTTATGTAACTGTTAGATATTTTAGTATATTATGTATTTAACAAATTCCAATAATTAGGTAAGAAACCTTTTTTGTTAGCTGCTTATACTTTTCATAACATTAGGATATACTACTTCTTTGGTCTGATGATGCAAATTATAGAATATTCTATCAGAATGTCATAAACCACTTTAACTTTCTTTGATACACCTGCTATTAAGAAGCAATATTACCTTCCCTAAAGCAAGAGAAAGTTGAAAGAAGAATCAAATACTATTCTGAATCCTCAAATCTCTGTTATTCTAATCATTCCATAAAACTAGCCCAGTGTAGCTCAAAAATTGGTTTAGTTAGAACAGATCCAAAAAATAAAAACAATGTTTGAGAGAATGAATTCTTTCAAATTCCTTTATCTGGGGACAAACTAGGAAACTTAAATATTCAGAGACTGAAATACTTTATTAAACTAGATTGCATGTGAACAGTCAGTAATACAGGGAAAACATGTTAAATGTCAAGTCCAAGCAATCAAAAAAGGAACAAGGATTTCTTAAGTGCCTGCTTTTCAGAGTTCAGCTTCTGCAATGCAGTTCAAAAGAGAACACATCAATGTCGAGTGACAACCTTCTCCCTGACCTTCTTCCACTTACTGTTTGCTAAACACTTTCTTGACTCTGCTGTGGCATAAGACAAATATGCTTTACTTACATAATTATATTCATGCCTACAATTACCTCAGATTCTGTCCAAACATCACTGCCGTTGCTGGCAGAAAGAAAATCCTTGCTGACATGTCTGACAATGTGAATGCCCATTAGTGTCTATTCCAGAAAGCTGAGAACTGGACAATACAAGAATGTCTTGACAGCTGGACCAAAAGTCATCATGCTTTCTTTTTTGAATTCTTCCCACCCCTATGCAGCTAATGGAAACATATTATGTTTTATTATATTACCAACATCAAGCTGGAGTGACTTGTTCTTTCCATTTTGATGATGGTATATATCAAAATTCAAGCTGTCCCTTTCAAAACTTCATGCTTCAGACACCAGCCTAGAAAATGTCTTTATCTCTGTAAGTTACTGCAGAGAGGTCAGATTCTTGTCAACAGCTAGTAAGTTGTACAGATATACTGACAGGATCAGGACCTGCTAAATTAAAAGTGGCATGTTTATGATTCACACCTGCCTTAACACTGGAAAAAAGAAAATACTGTTACACTAAAGAGCCACATTAAAAACCAATCACATGAAAGATCTAAAACTGGACCTGTAGAATACAATATGTTACTTGGAAGAATATATTTTCTTCTCTGCTAGTCTGATTTTTATATTTTAATTTATTAGATGTCTTCATGATAGAAAAGTACTACAAAAGACAATTGTTCTCTAGTCCCCTTAGCAGTGAATCCTTTCTTTCAGCTGCCAAGAACTTTTAACACTTGAAAAGACACAATAGAGTAGCTTCAGAAAGAGATATTGGTTAAAAGTTAGCTTATGTTCTCACACATATTTCATCATCTCAGTATAGCAGTAAACTAAAATCTTGCAAAATGAGTGATGCTGACCTCTGTCATATATCCTAATTCAAGGTAATAGAGCTAGATGACACTATTAAAATATTGATTGTATAAAACAACATTTTTACTGAAAATTTTAATTCTAATCCCTAAAATTGAGGGTGAGAGAGAGAGAGATACATATAGGCATTTATGGCCTAAACCTATATATCAGTATTCAGCATATATTCAGTTTTTACTAAAAGAAACTAGACTTTAACCAGGAAGTTCAAGCGGCATGCTGAGCAAACACTCATTATTTCTATTATTTTTTAATTTGTTTGAATATTAAGGAAAACATTTAAACTACCACTGAATTAATAAATGATATTTTAAGACCAAGCTTAAAAGATCAGTTGCCACAAATGCAGTGGAATTAAATGCATTTCTAAAACACACCATTTGGATAGTTGATTCCTTCATTCATTAGATTAAAAGTAATTCAATCAAATAACAAGCATATTTATTCTTCCTACTGTTGTACATATTAGGAATCCAACAAAGCACTCTTTGATTGGACCTGCTGGTGGTTGTGAAAATAATTATGTTTGGTACTTATTCTAGCATATGCATATGGAGGATTAGTTAAATGATTAATTCTCATCTTTTCTACAGTAACCTGTTGCATATTTTACTGCTTTGTTAACCATAGGTTGCTGTAACCACTTTAAAAATCTACAGTCCTTCTGAAACAATAGGAAACATCACACAGTAGCCATCAACAATACTTACAATTACCTTGTGACCAGAATGAAATTTTTCTAAAGCACTGACCAATTATTTCTTTTAACTTGAGTTTGTGTATCTGACTTGAAAAACAAAACAAAGCCAAAAACCAAAGGAGCAAAACAAACAGCAGAGAAACAAAGGCAAAAGAATCTAAGTCATCCACAGCATGCAAATTCAGTAGACCACTTACCTTGGGCAAATGAACTTTTACATTCTTGATGTCTAACACAAAAATATTGTGAAATAAATGAAAAAATCATATTATTTGCCTTAAGTCTTGTGTGATTTTGAAGGCTACAAAGGAAACCTATGCATCGCCCAGATTAGACAAAGGCTTAAGTTTGCAGGAGCAGACTAGCCAGATCCTTCCCATGAAAATAAATACATAGAAAAAAACTGGAAATGGACAGGGCAAGAAAAGGACATTGTCAAAAGGAAGAAAATGTTTCAAGAAATAAAACTATTCTTATTCAAATACTGAAATTATCTTGAAATATTTACAATTTGAATGAGCTTTCATCAGTGGCTGAAGCTTGTATAAAGTATTTATGAATTTCTATAAAGTAACTTCAAAACAATATACAGTGTGGAATAGAGGATAGATGATCAAGTTATAGCAAACTAAATATATCTTACTGAACTAAAGTTTTCCCTAACATACTGATCCAAACCCAGGCATGCTTATAGCATTTACACTGGCGAAATACCTTTTAAGTAGAAATACTTATCCATTTATTCTAAAATACCATGTGCAATTTGTAGAGGCATATTTTTTATTGTGTGTAAATAATTTAGTAGTGACTTAAGAACACTGTCCTGTGTTGTGCCCTGCTTTTTAGGATTTCTTCTAGGATTAGGGGAATGTTCCTAAATAATTCTCACTTTCTAATGCTGTAATGAAGATTTTTTTTTATATAAGGACATCAGGGTTCTGCAGAATACTGTAATAGTTAGTTTAGAGTACTTTCACCTACTACTCTAATTTGTAATGTATATAAAAGGTAAGACTAGATGAAACACTACTAGGTCCACTTTGTATCTTCTATCCCTGCTTTAGTCTGCTGATGTAGGATTTAAATTACAAATTTGGACTCGATGTGCTTAACAGCTTCTTACTGTGAATGGATATTTTTCTGTTAATATTTATCACTGGAAAATGAATTGTCTTCACTCTAATTCCTGTCTTCCTCCTAGAGAAGTAATTATATCACAGACTCAAAGTGTATGCTGATTTGGAAGAGACCCAAAAGGATCATCAAATCCATCAAATCTTGGCCCTGCACAGGACACTCCAAGAGTCACACCATGTGCCTGAGAGAATTCTCCAAACACTTCTTGAACTCTGTCAGGTTTGGTGCTGTGACCACTTCCCTGGGGAGCCTGTTCCAGCACCGGACCACCATATGGGTGAAAAACCTTTTTCTGATATCCAACCTACATGTCTCCTGGCACATCTTCAGGCCAGTCCCTCAGGTCCTGTCACTGCTCACCCCAGAGAAGAGATCAGTGTCTGCCCCTCCTCTTCCCCTCACAAGAAGTTTTAGCTGCAGTGAGGTCTCCACTCAGTCTCCTCCAGGCTGAACAGACCAAGCGACCTCAGCCGCTCCTCATACAGCTTCCCCTCAAGGCCCTTCGCCATCCTCATGGCCTTCCTTCAGAAACTTTTTAATTGCTTAATGTCATTTTTAGGAGTAGGTTGTCCTGTTCTACTTTGCCCTGGTACAGCTTCACCTTGAGTATTTGTACTGTACCTTGAGTGTGCAGTTTTGGGCATCAGAATATATAAATTAAAATTTTCACTGGATATTTAAACATTTAACTGTTTCAGGACTAACACTCACTCACTGGGGTTTTGATTAGGAAAGGTTTTAGTGGTCTTCCTTCTAACAATTTATCATTCTTCTTATGCAAGGAACAATGACTACGCAGCAACTTTCTCTACATTTCCTACTCGGGTATTATCTTCATAGAATCATAGAATGGTTCAGGATGGAAGGGATCTTAAAAATCATCTAGCTCCAACCCCCTTGTCACAGGCAGGGACATCTTTCATGAGACCAGGTTGCTCAGAGTCCCATCCAACTCATCCTCAAAGATTTAAAACAAAGCTCATTTACTTAAATAATTTTCTTGAAATGCATTAAATGTTTTAAGACGAAATGACAAATCTGGTTCCCAATTACAAGGAAGAAAAGATCTAATACAAGGTGAAAGATGAAAAGAGGATTTCAAAAATTTTTGCCTTATGAAAATTACTACTGCTTTCACAATTTCAAAAGCAAATAGCTTTTTCTTTTCCTAACTACCTATATCTAAAACCTTATCCAAGGTTCCAGTGTCCTCTGATGAGTATGTATCATTTCTGTTAATTCTTGCTGGTAATGATATACATGTTGCAGGAGAAGAGAACTCTAAGGTGGTTTACCATAAGGGTCATAGATAGCCATGAATTTTCATATTTAGGGGTTTTGTTTTTAAAAATAAGAATATGCCATGATCTCTGTGGGTTTCCTAGAAATCTGATGAAAAATCAGAACAACTGGATTTTTATTGTTAGTTTTGACCGACAACAATTGATTACTCAAAAAAATTCCTTCATAAACAAATCCATTTCCATTTCACAAAAGAGCAGGAAATATACATTTTGATTTATAGAAGCATTACTCAAATACTAAAATAAGCATAACCATAAATTAAATACTTCCAATAATGCCATTACTAAATTTCAGTCAGGGCCACAGAAAAGCCACCTCATTTCTATTAAAAAAATTTGTAGGAACAAAATTACCTACTTGTAAGTGAAATAAAAAGGGTGCCCATAAATTTTAGTTCTCTGACAACTTGTTAATTTTTTAAATTTTTTTGAACAAGAACCGAAAATCATTAAGTATCATGATCAATTGGCTATATCACACATAAATCCAAGCAGGATCCAAGTCCTGCTTTCCCCTTTGATGCACACGTTAATTGTAAGTCTTTGGGCTCACAACAGTGGTATGTTCTTCATACATTTGATCTTAGTGCTCTACAACTTTTTACAAAATGTTTGAATATGAGTTGATCCAGAATGATGGACCATTTCCCCTAGCAATTAGAATGCTGATACAAATCCTGTTAGACCCGCTTAGCTCATCTTATAAAGTAAAGCAGTCTTAAAAGTATATATTGAGGACCCCCACTATGACTCTTCAAACATGCAAAATTTCTGCAAGATGAAAGAGTTGAACTGAACCCACTTATACTGAAGAGTTACATCTGCAAAGTATTCTATATAGAAAAAGTGAGGGGACAAAAAACCAATGCAGATGCACAGGGCCAGGAGTTGGATTCAGCAGTCCTAATGGGTCCCTTATAATTCAGCATATTGTATGTTTCTATGACTATTAATCAAGTTCTCCTTACTTTTTTTTTTATTTTGAATTTATTAAAAGTATCTGATTAACATAGCATTTCATGTTGAATGCTTTTTTTTCCCAGATAGCTGATATTTTTGTGTTTATTAATACAACTCTTCAGCAAAACGACATTTTATTCCACATTTTTATTGACTTTTGAACCAAAGGTATTTATTTTTCAGATGCTTTAAACATTACATGACCAAATGATCTGAAACTTCAGAATTTATAATCAAATACTAGCAATATCTACACGTAAAAGTATTTCCTTGTCTGCTTTTTTTCTTGATCTGAAAAGGTGATTGCTCAATATAAACCTGTAAATTCTTGCTGCGGAAGCTTGCTCAGTTTCTGTATTTAGTCACACAGAGAGATATACTGTACTCCTACTGGCCCTGCAGAGACCATGTAGCCACATAATAATTTTTTTTTCTTTCCTGTCAGATTATCCACAGAATAGCTAAGCTCTGAATGCTCAAAATTGCTACCTTGACCTGTACTGAGGGGCGCTTCTAAGAAACACTGGCCTTGAAATATTAATAGCACTGAAGTCCGATAGATGTTTTAACAGAGCACAGTTGGGAAACTGGCAATTATGAGATAACAAAAAGTATAAATATAAGTTAATTTACTTGTTAACAGAACAGGGGTTTTTTTCAGGGATTGTAGGGATAATAAAACAGATACAGTAAAATATTAAAAAAATAAAGTGCTCATTCTATGACTTCCTAGAATTAATGTGCACTTCTTTATGTTTCATATGGAATTATACTTTTACTGTAGGTTAAAGAGAAATAGTGGAGGAGGAAAATAAGATGACCAGCTGTGGAGGAGGACTCCCTAGACCAAAAAAAAAAAAAAAAGCAACAAAAAAACCCAAACACAAAAACAGAAACAAAAACAAAACAAAACAAAAAACCCCCATCAAACCCAAAACCAAACCAAAACAAAAACTTTCTCAAAATAGTAGATTCTAAAAAAAAATCCTGCAGAGGTAATATTCGTGTTTTTATTCTACATCACCGCTAGAATGATTGTATTAAAATAACCCCTACAACATACTTACGTATAAATGCTTGAACTATTCAGGGAATTAAATGAAAACATAGGACTGTCTTGTGACTACAGTCAGATTAAAAGATTTATTAAGAGCCAAAAATCTAGTCTTTCAAAATTCTGTGCAGCTTTATATTTTCTTTAAAATTTTTTGTCTCAATCCTAAATATAACTTATTAAAAATCATCCATGTTTATTTACTTATGTGTACTTCTTCAAAATATTAAAAACAACATTACCATTTTTAGATATTATTATTGGACTCAATGAAATATAAAAGCTAACTCCATTTTGAAAAAAAATCTTGAATGGCCTTTGAAAAAAGAAAGGATGATTCAAAAACTATAAGGATTTACTTTGCGACCTTCATCTAAGCACTCATCAGACTATCAACTCATCATATTACTTTTTAAATAGTAGACTACTCTTAGCAATATCTATTTCCAGTCAAAATCACGAGCTATGCAATCACATGTACTGAATTTACTATTATTCTATATTATTCTAAATTTTGGAGAAATGTAGTAATACACACGTGTTTGAATTAAATATGATTATGTGAGGTAATCGACTATGTTTGTAACTCTGTATATTAGAATGAAGTTTGTCTCAAAATATATTAAAAATTGATATATAGCAAATTGGCCATGAAAATTCTTAGATCATTCTGTTTATGCCACCAGTGATTTAACAAGAAAACTGTTGTATTTTGTTGTAGCTCTGGGATTAAAATGCTTTTTTTACAATTACAGCAATTTGTTGAGAGAAAATAATTTGAAGGAAACAAAAGAACTACAAGGCATAAATATATGCACATATTAATAGGAAAAAATATTTTATCTTCTCTGGTTTTATTTATTTCCAAGCAGGAAAATTGACTCTTTTTTGTTGTTGTTGTTGTTACCTAAATTTCAGAACTAAGCTGAAATAAGAAGACCCACATCAATATTAAACCTCACATTTAAAAAATGTTGTTATGAATTGCCAGGTTGATTTTCTCTGTGCTGCTAATTTGTGAAAGCTGCTTTCTATCAATTGCAAATGTCACTTCATTTAAAATTTCAGTTTAATAAATACAACTTATACAAGGTAGTCAAGAAAGAAAAAAAAACAAACAAGCAAGCCAAGAGAATATAAAATATCTGTTTCCCTTTCTATATGCATGCCTTGCCCAAGTAAGTTTCAAAAAACAAGGAGGCTTACTTTTGTATTCCAGGTGAAAACCAGCTGCTGCCACACTAATGTCAGAGTGAAAATGAAGGTAAAGTTGATTGGAGGTGCTATTCAATAGTGCTGGCACAGTTGTACCTGGAAAAATAAAAGTTATGGAATAAACTATAGCAATGTTGATCAGAGCTTTGTGTTGAAAAGACATAACCAAGACTGCATCAGACAGGCTTATTTTCTTCTCATTACATACATGGGAATCTCAGATGTTCTGATGTGTTCTGCCTTGTTTTCTCCTGACACGGCAGGAAAAGTTTGATACAAGCTATAACAATAAGAGGCTACTTAAGTACAATCAAACAAGATGCCATCATGTTTAGAGGACACCTTTTTGACTTGGTCAAAAACAAGAGAGGTAAAGAGAAAATAAAAATCACATAAATAAAGGATTTGATTATAACAACAAGCTAAACATCCATTTGCCTGTTTCCCTGCATTTCTATAAAACCTGCAGTACAGAACGAAGCCACCCAGAATTTTTCCATGTGTACTCCACCTTCTTCCCACAATAATATTTCAACCACTTTTTCTAATTCAGAGGATAAGACAGAAAATGAAGAAGCAGGTACAACATGTAAAAAAATATCCAATACAACATACTAGCTTTTCCTAATTCAAATATCTATAATAAAACTGTGTGTGCTACACAACATGCTTATCACTATCCCTGGATACATTCTTTGCCATTGGAATTGCTAAGTCTGACAAACACTGATTTTATTACCACATGATACCATGTAAATCATATTCTACTGTCTAAAGCTGGAAGACCTATTGAGGGTAAAAATTACATCATTTTTTATAATTACCGTCAAAGACAGTATCAACTAGCTAATGAACTTCAATGGTGGATGCATAAGAAAAATTCTCATTTCCTGTGGGGCATTTTCTGTTTCTATAGTAACTGTGAGCAGCCTAGGTATGAGCCTGAAACCTGGGCTTAAAAAGAAATTCTGAAAAGAAGTATCTTCCTAAGACTACAATCTAAACTAGGAACTGGTAAATGCTTTCAAATCTAAAAATTAATTAAGCAAAATCTTGATATAAATGAAGGAGCTGAAAGATGACAAGCTTCCCTTTCAGGAAGGTGTTTACTTTCTGACACGGAAACTCAAAAGTATTGAAATTCAGACTGTTCAGAACACTCACATCACACAATATTACTTTGGAGCACAGAAAACAGTGAAACATCTTCCTGGAAGAAGGACTTTTCATAGTATCTGTTAAGGAAACCTCCCTGTCTGACCATCCAGACACGGTGGTCACACTCCCACCACCAGAGGCTTTCTCAGCAGGGACCACAGCTCCTTCACACCGGGCAGCTCCAGTGATTCAACGGGTCCCCATTTCACTCCCTGCACACCCCACTGTCACAGTCAGACCAGGTTTCCTCACAGATTCCACCCTGGGTCTCCTGTAGCAGACTCAGATGTCTCACCCCATAAAGCCATTTATTCACAGTGCGCTTACACTGAAACAGCTCAAGCTGATGCCTCTAAGGAGAATCCCAGCCGAGAAACCCCTGGGCTTTTTCACCCTCACAGTCTCACCACTCCCAAAAGACTCTTCCTCCCTAGACCTCGGCTAATGCCATGTCTTTGAGTGTCCTCTCACCAGGCTGAACCACAGGTGCCTGAGCCCTTTGCTGTGCAAAGTTGTTGGCAGTTCAAGGCCTCTTGCCTCAGGCTGCACCACCCAGAGCTCCAGAGCAGCTTGATCTGCAGCTGCTCATGCAGTTGCTGGCACCAACTGTA
Source organism: Donacobius atricapilla (assembly GCA_013397315.1). Lineage (NCBI taxonomy): Eukaryota > Metazoa > Chordata > Aves > Passeriformes > Mimidae > Donacobius > Donacobius atricapilla. The sequence continues at coordinate 405,125 of WBMY01005602.1, forward strand.
TTCCTCAACAGTACTGATAAAGAATTTGAAATATATTTAAGGATGTTTAAGGTGTCCTGTAACAATGAGGATGTTAACTCATAATGACTATTACACTCTTTAATGAGCAAAAGTCACCTGGCAGTTCTGTTCCTTTTGTAGGACCTGGTAACATTTAACATCAGTCTTTTACTTCCTTAAAGGGTGATATTCAATAAGATGAGAAGCTAGATCCGATTGTGCTGTGGGAAATAAATGAGGCTAGTTTTTCATTCTCATAATTGCCACATTTAATGGCATCATGCAGGCAGGCTGTCTGTCACAAATGGAACCCCCAGGGACTGATACGGGCCCCCACACTGCTTCAATATCTCCACAAATTATTTAGGTAGTGGGATTGAAAGCATCCTCACCAAGTTTGCTGGTGACACTGAACTGAGTGGGACTGGCATGTCAAAGAGACCTGGAGAGACTGAAAGAATACACTAGCAAGATCAGTATGAACTTTAAAAAAGACAAATGCAAAGTCCTGCATGTCTGTTAGAATAAGCAAAAGAACCTGCTACAGGTAGGATTTGTGTCGTTAAGGAGAAACCTTGCTGAAAGGACCTAGGACTATTGCAGTGGACAAGTTGAATATGAGTCAGCAGAGCACTGCTGCAGCAAAGAAGGCAATTAGATTCCTGAGCTGCATCCAGAGGGGCATTACTAGCAGAGATAGAAAAGTAATTATGCTGCTTTGCTCAGCACTTGTCAGCCTGTGTGTGGCGTATTGCGTCCCACTCTGGTCCTCACAATGCAAAAAAAAACCCAAAAAAACGGACAGCCTGGAGAGGTCCAAAGGAGGAGGACCATAAAGATGACCAAAGTCTGGAGAACTTACCCTGTGAGGAAAGACTGGAGAAGTTACATTTACTCTTCCTGTAGAAGAGAAGGCTCAGAGGGGACCTCATCACAGTATTCCAGTACCTAAAGGGCTCCTCACTTCACTGGGAGCCACAAGGAGAAGACAAGGGGCAAGAGATCCAAGATGCACACAGGGATATTTCATCTTAAAACTTGAAAGAATGTTTTTGCAGTGGGAACAACCATGCCCTGCAGCAACCACCAAGTGACATGGTAGAGTCCCCATCACTCGAGGTTTTGAAGATACAACTGGACAGAGTGCTGGACTGCATCGTCTAGGTTCCCTTTCTTACAAAATGTTGAACTACATGATCTTGTGAAGTCCTTTCCAGCAGGGATTGTTCTATGATTTTATGATTCGATGATCTTACTGGAATTCTATTCTTCACTCTGTCTTTTCTGGGGCTGGGTATATGAAGCATGGAAGATATGTTTCAGTGTGGTAACCAGACATGGTGTCCTAATTATTTTGGACTTCCTTTACTGTCAATAGAGAGAAATGGTACTTAAAGGAGCAGACATCATTGATGATAACTTCAATGTAGATATCTCCATACTAGAGGTATGCAGATTTCTAATGCTCATGTAGATGGATACCATGGCAGGATACTGGGAGTCTTACAGACTTCTTAACCTTTTGATTGAGAATCTGTAGCCTGGAAAGTAGGCAGCTCTCCTAAGAGGCAGTAAATGCATGCAAGTTTTACCTAAGGGCTTAAAAGGGAAGGAGGTCCAATAGGTTTTCTACTTAAATGTTCCATCATGGAGTTACTACAGAAGATTGTGTCTTTTTCAAGTATCAGCAATGGCAACAAAGAGTAATGGGTCTCTCCAGAGGTAGAAACTACACTGAATGTGTAACAGTCCATGTAGCTATCTAAGAAATTTCCAGGCCAATGCTATATAGAGAAGAGTGTCTCACTGAGCACACAACGAGCTCAACAGGCAATCCCAAACATCCAGGAATCTTATAAGCGATTATGGACTGGCCAAAAAGAAACAGACTCAGTGAATTCACCTTTCCAAATCAACTCTATAACATAATTAGCACAATTTACTCAGTTCCTAGTAATTATACACCTTTACCTCTTGAATGTGTATTTAGAAGACAGAGGACTCCACAGAGAGTGAATCAGAAGACAATGGTTTCATAAAAGATTAAGTAAGAGAGAAATTTTACCACCCATGAAATCATGCCTGGAATTCAGTTTCAAGGTCACATCATTGCTTCAGTTTTGAGGACAGACTATTTCATGTCCTCTTTATGTATTCTTTCCCATGCAGTAAAATAGGTCCTCAATTTAGGTCTGACATTCATTATACAAGAGCCAAATCCACACGAAAACCATGCTACTTTATCTCCAAATAAAGTATTGGAGATAATACAAAAAGCTGTCTTTTTGAGTTCCCCTGGAAATTAGGAAGGTTTTTAAGCTAAAGCAAGATGACACATTATTTTGTAGAATAAGGAAGTGTTTTGAGTTTTGAGTACTGTTAAAAAGAATATTGTTAAATGCATGATTTCATCTGTTCTTTATCCAATGGGTCTGATATATTTGCAACATAATTCACTTCCAAAACTAGATCAATTTTCATAATTTCATTTTACTTATTGCTAATTTAACATACAGCCTTGTTACTAGCATTTAATATAAAACCTTATCATCTTTTTGACTGGATCTGGCTGGGATGGAGTAAAGTGTACTGCACGGTACGTAGCATGGTGCCGTGTTTTAATTCTGTGACCAGAACCACATTGATAACACAGGTATGTTTGAGGTATTGCTGAGCAGCACTTACCCAGTGTCATGGCCTTCTCACACCATCCCACCAGTGAGGATGCTGGGGGTAGCCAAGAATCTGGGAGGCTACACAGCCAGGACAGCTGCCCTTAACTGACCAAAGGATGTGTCACACCTTATGGCATTGTGTTCATCAGTAAGTTTTCCTGTTGATTCTTCATTTCCTTGTTAATCCAATATACAGCCATACATTAAAAGTTTATGAAATTACCAGAGAGACAAAAATCCACCTGCTTTAGCTACACCAGAATCAGCAGCAATCCTGAGTCTGGGTCGTAACCTAATCCCCTTCTCTTGGTTTGGTTTACAGAACACAGTTTCTATAATGAAGTGTCTCATATTAAAAGAAAAAAATGTATGAGCTTGATGTACATTTTAAACAATTAATTATCTGGGTTTGTAATTTCCCAGCTGTATTAATTCTGTTTGTTCTGTGAGATCTGGTGAGTTTAGATGAAGACTGAATATATCATCTTTTTCATGAGAAAGGCAGGTTAGTAAGGATAAGGACAATAATCAAAGGAAGCTCCTTGAATGTCCGTATCAATTTATATCACCGTATCTCCTCTACAGGAAGGGCAGGAAAGATAAAAGAAAGGATTTCTTTGAAAGTATTATCAACTAAATTCCACTAATCAAAGTTAAACATTTTAGCGTCATATTTTCTTCTGAAAACCTCTTTGAATTTGAATATTGACATGTTTACACCCCATAAATCTCCTCCCAAAAACAAGAACATTTCATAACGGTATCAAAATGATGGAATACATACTCCTTGTCTATATGTGGGAGCAAAAAAAGACATGACCTTTCACATACGTATCTATATATAAAACTGTATTTTTAAATCATGGCATATCCTAACCTGAAAAGCTCCCAAGACGTGGTGCTGTCATATCTCCACCATCATATATTTCAAGGGAGTCCCAATTATGTTCAGTAGCAAAGCTGATCACCTGGATCTATAAAACAGGACCACAGAATTTTTTAGGCCACCAAGCTATGTGCATTTTCAAATGTTCTAAAACCAACAAAATAAAAAGAGAACACAGAGTGAAGAAAATAAAAATCCGATCAAAAGACACATCAGTGAAAAAACTGTAAATAAAAAACCAATATTCACTTTTTGCATTGTGTTAGCTCTTAGAAAATATGCCATGAGGTAAGTAAGAAGGATTTTGCATGTGTGTTGCATCATTTTAAATAATTACTCAAATTGTAAATAAGCAGATAATCAAGATAGCTTCAGACCTCTCAAGGGCCTCTGTAATACCCTAGCAGAGAGAAAGAGCTGGTATTTGCATATCAGATTGAAGGATCAGGACCTGCTTTCAATATACTACACAATTAAAACAGAAATCTTCTTGTTAATTACTTCTCATTCATACTCCCATGTGAAAAAAAAGTAACATAAAATAAAGCTAACCAAAGAACAATAATGAGAAATCCAAAGCACTAATATTTCAATCACCCCACCTCCCGATTGTAGGATTAGTAATTTATGAATTTTTTAGGGAAATAAACAAACAAAATGCTTAATATTCTATGCTTGACAGAATACAGACTTGCCTGAATACCTGATCCCTCAGTCACTATGATTTTCCACACACAATTCAAGCTGTTACCATAAGGTTCAGGGTAACCTGGTGAAAGAATAGTACCTCTGCGCTCAGTAAAATTCCCACTGCATGGCACTGAAAGAAAATATCACAAATATTACACAACTTAAACCACTTCAGAGAACACAGAGGTAGCAATAATTTTACTAGGTTTAAGATAATTATAATAATTTGCTTTTGAAGCATAAACACACAGATATGAAGCAATCATCTGAACTTAGAGTGCATCTTATCAAAAATATATTAATGATGTCAGGCATAAGATAAAATCTGCCAGAACAAACAATTCAGAAATCGATTTAATTTTGCATGTGTGCAGCCTAGAACAGCCCAGCAGCAGAGCCTCATCCTGTCTTTCCTTAGAATAACAACACACTGTAAAGACATAACATTAAACACAATCTTGATTGACAGAAATCATGTGAATTTACCCACAGCTGAAGATAGTTCCAATATTGAATCTAGCTGACGAAGTGGTGTAGTACATTAAATATTTTTTCCTATATACACACTTGCTTCTTTAATGTTTAAGAAAACAGAAAAAAAAATTTAAAAAACTAGCACACAGAGAAAATAGGATACTTACATTTATTTTTAGAACACTCTAGAGTAAATTCCTAGGAATAGCAATGACTTTTGGATACAAATCCAAATAGGGAGAAGGTAAAACATTTCAATGTAAACCAAAAAACCTTGGAGTGCTAAGCATTGTTTTAGCGCAGGTCTGTTGACAGACTAAAGAAAATTAGTTATTCTAAACAATACTATCATTATTCAATGTACACTATGCTTTTGCTTGAAAAATCATTATCCTATATGTGATAGAAATACACAAGTACTGTGCAATTAAACAGATAAAGACACTCCTGAAGAATTAAATTCTGTCCTTTATATCAAGCTGTAGATAAGTCATGAAAATAATGAATGCTCAAGAAAATGTTCATCATACTTGTTCATATAATCTAAGTCATTATATGAAACAATATACTGCCTATAAGCCAGCTGGTACTCAATTATTTCTTGATATGGAAAACTGCTCTTTTAAATTGGGCATGACTGATATTAATTAAAGGAGAGTGAATATATGGGTTACATACTATTTTCTGAAACAATTCCTGAGTCCTAATTCAGAGACACATGACAGAACAGACAATGTAAGTGTAATTGCTTACCTACACAGCTTGGTACAGTGTCATTCCACTGAGCTAGGGCATTTGGTACAGACTGACATCGGATGGCTTTTGAGCCTTGTAACAGATAGCCAGGACTGCACTCAAAGCGAACAATAGAGCCTGCTGAAAACTCAGAGCCAATTCTCCTTCCATATCTAGGCTCTGGAACAGAGCTACACTGTGTATCACTTGTGCGTGGAACAGCTGTATGAAGAGAGAGAATATAAAGTCATGAATACAAATGACAGTCATAATAAAAAAAAAATAGACCAGTAAAAATTTTGATTGTTTCTTGTCGGATAGAGCTTAATTCATGTTACATGCTCTGCTCCTGTATTGTCAAACAATGGAGTAATGGCTATTAGCTGGAACATGGTTTTGGGCTGTGCCTGTGTAAAGTCATTTGAGTGACACGGCAGACTGGAGATCTTTTGGCTTTGGATGTACAATTTTAGGCACGAGAAGATCAGTGGGCGTTTCTGGGGCCCTCTTCAAGAATACGACACTACATCGACCACCTACTTCACTTAATAAATATAGGGTCTCTGGCTTCTCACTAGAACTTTCACATTAGAAGCTCAGAAAAATGTTATGGTATATCTAATCAGATATAATACAACATAATATCTTACAAATATTTGATTAATCATATTGGCCAACATGAAGAGATAACAATACACCCTCCAGGCTATTTCAGTATTTTCTTTTAACAACAATTATTTTTACCAATAATGTCTGGGAATCCATAAACCTGAAGTGATATAAGAGCAGTTAAAAGACTGCAAGCAATATATAAGGAGCAAAATAATAACATTCATTAGAAGCCCAAAGTTTTCCCTTTGGCTTCATTATTTATAAAATCTTCTTGATAACAGGTGCTTTTTATACCTACTGACTGTTGCTATTGTGCATGTTGCTCATATATCAAATTTGTTCTTAGTACATTTCATTTTGCGGTTAGCTAATAGATACCAATTCAAAAACAAACTAAAAATATTTATATAGAAAATGACAGAGGTATCATTTGTGTGCAACATCATCTATGTATTACAGTATACTAAAATAAAGTTACATTAAAAACCTCATTAAATCTATGCATTAAATCTATTTTTCTGTGTGAGTAGCATGTTCAAAAGCTTTGTTTCATCAGCTTGGTTTGTTCAAGAATTAATTTTAGAGTGTCAGTGCATCTAGATATGAATAAGTAACACCATGAAAATTGCCTGCCATTTAGTTCTTAAGTAAATGACAAAAAATGGCAGCAGGGAGGAAAAAAAAAGAAAAAAAAAAGAAGGTGGGTTGTACTCACTATTCCTGGCAACTTTTCAAGCATGGTTCTTCTGGCTTACTAATGTAAATAGAATCACAGATATATTTAACTTCATTTTACAGCATTTTGTTTAAATTCCTTTGCTGACCGGGAAGAGTGAAGAGTGAAATCCATTCATGGACACAACTGTACACACCCCCACCATGCCTGTTCAGCTACCCTGGTCACTTAAGTAAAAGACAAGGTTTATAAAGCCTATACATACTTATTTTAATATTGATAATTTCATGCTCATCCTATTTCTTACACTGTCATTTGCTCTATTCTGAAAGATAACTAAGTTTTAAGTACTTGTAAATGCTCTAAAAGTTAACATTTCTTAACAAGTTCGATATGGAACACATTGAAGTCAATTCTATCTTAAATCTAGTATTAAACATGCAACACATTTTAGCAAAACATTGAAAGTTGTCATTTATGACTACATTATGTTCTACCAATTTAAGCATTGCTATCAGATATAACAGGTAAGTTTGCCCAAGTATTACTGAACGTAAAGAAAAGCTTTTTCTAAGAAGATTTAGAAGTAATTAATACTAGCAATAACACAAAAATACATTCTCTTTTTTATTAATATGCAGTGAGTTGATTTGTCAGACAAGGCCAGACAGATATAGTAACGTTTTTCTTCTAAGTGAGTACATTGGTTGGTTGCAGAAGATTTTAGCCTTGAAAGCTACAGAAAGCTGTAAAATGTACTCAGGGTTTAAAGAATGGTCAGAGGTAAACTAGCATCCTCCTGGGTAAATGCCCAATACAGCAAAACAGAAACAAATCCATTTTATTAAGTTTTTTTAAATGGTTTAATGCCTTACACAGTTTAAACACACAACTTAGCTTTCAGCAAACTTAATATACCTGCCTTTGTTCAAATAAATAGGAATTTGTGATCAGGTTGTCAACTGTACCTCAGTATCACACAGATGTTCTATGCATGCAGTTCTAACTTGTTTATGCATGCAGTTCTAACCATGACAGGAAACCGTTCTGCACTTGTGAAAGGAAAATGATGGAACCATAGTTCAAGGATTTCACAGAGTCACAGTTCCTCTTGATCATAACCTGCAGGCCAAATGCAGACTGCCAGATCAATTCAGCTGACGCAGCTTGCTCTTTTTTTTGCTATTTTTATTGGGATTAATAGCCTTTTCTCTACCCACATGTGTTCTGCACCAGTGCTATTTTACTTAAACTTTTTATTCCACGATATTGTATAGTGACTACACTGGAATAAATGATGACTTTACAACTGCCTACGTGATGATGGCTGCTCACACATCCAATCTCATGACTGTCATATGCCTGGAACTACAGCTTCTGCCATGTTATTAACCATTAATCCATCCTGTGGTCAGGGCTGACTTGTTCAAATGGGCATTTTGGCCATGAGATAAATCATTCACAATTACATGACAGCAAAGGGCTCAGTACATTTTTGTGGACAAATCAGTTTTGATTCAGGAAACTAATACTTAATTACGCTTAATTTACTACCAATTTTACACAAACTTCTGATCAGTGATTCAGGAATTCAAAAGAAAGAGGACACACACAATCAACCAAGATAATGAAACAGTTTTACTTCATTCTCACCAGGCTCAGCTTCAAACACCTATCCTCCCCTTCTTTTTCTCAACTTCCTTGTGTCCATCTTTGTTGTACCAATGTGGTGAAAGGAAGCACAGGACGTTGGGGGATGTGCTCTCTTTTTGCTTTCCCCCACCTCCCCCACTGATGTGCTTAGAATTTTACTCATCTTTCTCCTACTTTTTGCTTCTTTGGGTTTCCACATCACCCTATTTCTGAATGTTTCTCCTCCAGCATGGGTAATCCATTGTCTATGGTTGCTCAAGTCCCCTACTGCAGAATAGTCCTTTCACAGGCTGCCAACCCCTCTGAGGTATTCTCGCTCCGGCAGGTGTCACCCACAGCCTCTGTCCCTTTAGAAGTACAAGCCCTTTGGAAGGGAGGGCCTCTTTCCAAAACTGCCTCCAACAACACCTCCAGCAGCATCTCTCGCAGCACATACCCAGAAGCATCTCTGCCCCAAGCAGTTGTCAATCCCAAATATTTCTGACAACAGGCACCACGTGTTCCTCTAACTAGTGGGAATTTTGACATGTGAGAGATTGTTTATACCAGCTTCACAGGATGCTGTTTGTGAATGGCACATGGTAGCTGTCCTAGAGTGACTTTATGATGCCTGTATCCCCAATCGTCTGTTCTGTATATCGCTTTGTACCTTTAAGAAGATTCTTAGAGTGCAACTTGTTTTGAAAACTGTTATCTCCTCACATTCCTCTCCGGGGCTCGGCTGTGCAGCTGCAGTGCTGTCTGGCTGTGGCTCCTGGACTCTGTTTTTTTTTTTTTCCCCTTTTTTTTTAGTTAGTTAGTTTTAGCTAGTTAGGGCAGAGAATTGGGGTTTTTTTTGTTTTTTCCCTCCTTTTTCTTCGGGACTGTTTGAAACTGCTCTGGACTGAAAAGCAGAGAAGAGCTGAAAGATTTCCTTCCCCTCCCCCCCACCTCCCCCTCTGGGGCCTGGGACAATGTACCTTTTCCAGCGCCGGAGGGACTGATAAAATTGAGAAAGACAAACTGAATCTACGACAAGGACTCTTCTCAATTTGCCACTTCAACTAAAGGTTTTATTGTTTCATATTGTTTTCTTTTGTTAAATAAATAGTTTTTTCCACTTTTCTCTAAAGAGTGTCTTTCCAGACCAGTTGTGGGGGGAGGGGTTGTTTGGGTCCTATTCGGAGGTTCCCTCCCAAAATTTGCCCTAAACCGGGACAGTAGCTCATGGCCTCCTCCCACACAGGTCACCACCTCAGCCACCTGCTAGTTAAACTTTTAGCTTTCCACATGTCCAAAGCTTATCTGACTTACCTAGAAGGCTACATGACCTGACTGAAAATTTCAGCATCATTTCTGGACTATTTTCCATTCCATTGTGTGGAAGAAACCTTTGCTCAGCCTCCTATGGGAATACCATCTTTTCCTACGTATTTTTGTGCTCAATTTTTTAAAAGGGAGGCAACTAAAGAAAAAAAAATCCCTCCTGTTTCTCCAACCCTTGCCTAGAAACCACATTTGGAGAATACCTACAACAGCTGTGCAGGCAAAGGACAGTTTTTAACAGTCAGATTTAAGAACATCCTGTAACTTTCAGTAATAGCATTGGGAAATTTGCAAACATGCACTAGTAATCCCAACTTTTTTTGTATAACTAGACCTTTTAGCACTGCTCAACACAGAATGTCAGATCATCTGCTGTCATTATAATGCCTTATGAAAGTTTTTTACCTGTGAGCAAGCTATCTTTGACATGATAGCAAGTGTAGGGGCAGTTTACTAGCACTCTTAAATTAGTTCACTTATCAGCAATACTTTTCCAGACTAAAAGCTGACATTTTACTGAGATCAGTCCTGACAGCCACAAACATTCATGGCTACAGTTGTACCAAATTATTCTGCTGCCAGCAAGAAACACTAAAGGACATTTAAAATTGACATTTTGCTCAGTTTTTCAGAAGTTTTAGTAATACAACTCTTAATGGTTACTGTGATACAAGAAGTCCTAAACATACAAAATCACCATTTTTTTAAATTCTGCTCTCCCCTCCCATTTTAAAAAGAACTGGTTTAAGAATAGACGTAATGCAAGCTATAGATAAAAACAAAGTGTTGCACACTGCTTAAAATGGGATTTAAATAGTCCATGGAAAAATGTAGTACAACTTCTAACACCCATAAAAAGTTAGGAAAAGTGGTTTCTCTGAAAGGTGACACAACTGACTGCTCAGCTGAAATGTCTCCATGATTATTTCAGTTGGAAGAGACCTACAACAATCATCTAGTCCAACTGCCTTTCCAATTCAGGACTGACCAAGTTAAATCATGTTATTAAGGGTGTTTTTCAAAATCCCTCTTAAACACTGACAGGCTTGGGGCATCAATCATCTCTCCAGGTTGTCTGGTTTAAAGCAGGACATAATGTGTCATGGTAGCACATATAATAAGTAATAGTAACAGTCTTAGTTCTGCTCTTTAATTATATTTAGCAGTCAATGTGTGGCTGTGTATTTTATTCTTGTAACAAATTAGATCAACTTGATTATTAAACTCACAATCTTCTTTTATTTCCCTTTGTTTTCTTCATCCTAATATACTAACTTTCTTAGTAATCCTCTTTGAAATCTCAATTGACTTAATAAACTAGTTCATGCATTTTTTTGTATTGTACAAGTAAAAAAGACAAATTTTAAAACCCCATAAATTTTTGGGTGGTAGATAGGTAATTAATTTTTAAGGAATGAATTCTGTACTGCTGCAGCCTGGGTAATGTAAAAATATAGGCTCTTGTTGCAAAGGTGGTGTCATAAAAGGAAGATAAGCATAAGAAAGTCCAAAAAAAAAAAAGAAAAATCCCAGTCGTCTTATACATGATAGTTTTTAACATATTAATATTTTGGAAGACTGGATATTCATTCAATCTCATATTAAAGACACGCTTTACCTGTTGCATTAACTAAAAGGAAATGTGATCATCTGAGAAAAAAAATGAAGTCATCGATAGCATATCCAGATAAAAAGAAGTTTTTGAGAAAGTGGCATCACAAAAGCCATTAAATCTGAATCAGAAGCTAAAGCCCCTATCTGTCAGTTGCTCAAAACAGAATCTGAAATAAGTCAAGCAAGAACTTTTTCTCTTTTGAGCCTTCCCTTTAGCTTTTGCCTATAGTGCTGTCAACCTAGACTTCCCAAGCTGTATCAGAAAGGCATTCCATTTTCTATAGTAATTGTCCTCCATTTTTCAATAAATGTTTCATACTGCTGTGAAACAAAATTGAAATCAGCCCAGTGGAAAAGTGAACAGGGAAGCAGGTCATCCTGGAATAGAGGGCAATAAATAAAATTACTGACTTTGCAGACCAGATTACTGTGTTCAGTGTGAGAGTGGATGTAATTTCTGAAGTATTTAAAAAGGCTAGTAAGCAGGTGATCATTGGAAGTATGATCACATGCTTTATAAGTAGAGAAAAAAATCTCAAAAAGATAGTTTATTAAATATCACTAACTCACTAGCCAATATACATATACATATATACTGTATTTGGTAAAGCTCTTAAGATATATTTTAAAATATTTTAAAATCTCATGGTATTTGGATAGCTTCATGATTTTTCTGAGACAAATAAAGTTACTTTGCCTCACTCATTTTGTGCTCCCATTTGTTAAAATCTATTTCTTACAGTTGCTAAAAACACAAATGTCTGAAATGAGGCATAGCATTGTGCTCACCTGGAGACTTCCAGTTCAAAAGCAATCTATATGTGTATATATACATCTAAGGAAATCGTGGGGTTTTATCACTATGAATTCTTCAAAAGCAGTAAAAGTAACACTTTAGAATGTTAACACTAACAATGTAAGACAGTAATATGTCATTCATATGTAAGTGGATAAGGACTCAAATGCTGAAAGCTCTCTTCTAATTCCAAGAGTTATAGTCTCCCTCTTTTACAGTTAATTTTGAATATTAAGTTTTAATGCAAATGTGTGTAAGATGTTTTTGATCTGTAATAAGGGAAGATAAAAATATTTTGAGATACATCCAAAGCAGAATGTGCAGTCATGGTGATATCTTTCTATAAACACAGGAGTCAGAAGGCTTAAAAATCAGTCCTAACAAGCTTCTTACAACTGTTGAAATATTCTTGAGGTAAGAGGGTTCTTTCCATTTATTTGTTGTGTCAAACTAGGACCATGTTCCAATCTTAAAAAAAAAAAAAAAAAAAAAATCTAGGAATCTTAATAATATTATTTAGAACTATCCCAAACTACTTTTTACATTTCACTTTAGTAAAGGTCTGCAATGACTGTCTCATTAAGCTTCCTGGGTAGGTATGCAATACATTTAGTGAACTGCCCAGAAGTCAGTCCCCTTGGGACTGCATATGTTGCCTGTTGAGGCAATGAATCTGTAAGCAATGCTGCAGATGTCACCAGACTGCATTCAAGACTCATGGATCAGCTAAGTGTACTCAGCTGCCCAGCAGAATGCTAACAGACATGGCCATGGCATGTCATTCTTGCATTTCAGCTGCAGTGTGCAGACATGCACATAAAGTCTCCTCAAGTTCAGCTGGGTCAGAAACAGACCAGCGTGTCTCCCACACACCCTTCAATACTGAAAGAGCCTGATGGTCTCTGCCCCAGCAATTTTCTCTCCGAGCTCTTCAAAAAGACAGAATCCTTAGCAGCCTGAACAAAAACTCTTGAAAAATCAGCTGGGAATACTGAGAAAGACTGATACAATTAAGCATATCCCAAAACCCCCTGAACTGACTCAGTAGTAAGGGAGCAACAGACTGCTGACTACTGAGAAAAGCTGGCCATATTCAAGTCTGTGGGGCTGGACAGTATAAACACAGACAACTCCTGTTATGAAGCCAGTCTGCCATCTGGAGAAGTCCTTGACCTCTGGAAAAGGGTTAAGACTACACTTATTTAAAGCAATATATTAAGACTTATGCAGAATTCAAAACAATAATGAATTTCAATTAATGAAAATAGCACCAAGCGTCTTCCACCGAAAGTAGACAAGTTTACCTTGGTAAACAAAGTGAAACCCTCTGGCTGATGCCCCACTCTTAGCACTGAATCGCAGAAGAATTTGATTGGATGTAGCCAAAGGCAACGTCTCTCCTACAAATGGAAACAGAAAATACACGAAACAGAAACAACAGTTACAGCTCTTGGATAGGTAATCAAATATACTGTTAAAACACAGTTTCATGTTTTCCTCTATTGTTAAAGAAAACATAAATAACATTGTACAAAGTTAAATTTGCCATTGCCAGAATAAAAAGACTTCATGATTCAACAAGAGAAATCTGGAATTTAGTGCAGCAGCTGGAACTAGTGCTCCAATAAACTACCTGACTGGAGAACCCTGCTGCCACTTGGCATCAAAACTATTAGAAGACATTTTAGTTATCTCTTTTCTGTGACTGAGAGTTTTACTTTTTCTTGCAAAACACATTAAACAAATAAAAGTATTTGAAAAATGCCACAGGGATCTTCATGGAATGTTTGCCATTTCAAGACTAAAACTGAGAGAGAGCAAACCGATGACTTGTATTTTATTGAAGCCACTTCTGTAGTGGCTTCAATAAAATACGTGGTCACCCATAAACTATATTACATCATTAACTTTCTTATGGCATTACAGATTCCATTTCTGATTTGAGGATTCATAAAAATATTTAATATAGTTTATCTTCTTTCCTGACATATCTGTCAGGAGTCATGACAAAAGTTCAATAATGAAACACTATAGACAAAATTTCAGTACTTCTACAATGACTCCAGTACATATGACTACCGATTTTATTCTTCCTGGACTGTATAAACCCATATTTTATGAAATTCTACAGAAATGAATGATGATTTAAAATATCATATATAATTAGGTATATAATTCTTTCACTTTGATTAATTTTATATTATTGCAATTAGTGATGCAACTAGTGCTGGAGAATCCTATCCTGAATCAATGTAAATCAGATATGTCACAAGAAAAAAATAAAAATCAGAGGTTTAAATTCAAATATTTTTAAATGCCTGCTGTGAAAACAGACGTTAGTTTCAACATTTATATGATAATTTGATGCAGCAAAATCTGGTACTGAGATGAGCTGTCCATTAAATTTAAATTTTTGATTTTGTTTTGTTGCTGAACTCTTGTCACTAATTAAACAAATCTTAGAATTTTTTGTGAACTCTCATTATGACACAAATAACTGGATTCACCAGAGGAAAATCAAGAGCTGAGCTTTTCATGTAATAATATACTTACTATAAATCAAATAGATATGTTACATTATTTTCCTATTAAGTATTTCTCCAATTATTCAAAATAAAAACCAAGAAGCCATGAATAACCCTGTACTGAAAAAATATTAAATTCACATATAAACTCCCCTAAATACTAGAAGTATTTGCCAAAACACATTCATAGCTGCAGAAATATAAAAAATATACTTACATATCACTGAAGATGAACACATTCATTGTATATGAATACACTGGAAATTTGACCATGTTGAAATCCATATGAGCTTAATTATGATTTCTCAAGGTCAACATTTTGCTATAGTTACCTGAATGCAACAGCTGGCCTGCTTTTAGTCTAAGTGCATGTTTGCATACAGATAATTGCATTTTGTAAATACAAGTAATTTGAGTTTAAATTAGCCATTCTGAATATGTAGATGTGTATTTCAAAAAGTTTAGGGGCAGAGAAGACAATTATACCATCCAATCTGCCCTCTTACATAGAGATCTGAAAACTTAATTCAACTATTTCCACACTAACCCCAGTGATCAGTTCTTAATTAACCATATGTTGCAGAATAATGTCTTGATTCAAAGATTTAGGAGGGTATTCCATTTTCCTTAGCATCCTGTTCCAAAAACTTTATTTCCAAAGTAAATTCATAACATTCTCCTGATTATTTTTTCCCCATACTGAGCTCTGTAAGAAATAAATACTTCTTTTCTTTATTAATTACCTGAGTGGGATCCAGATAGAGAACTAAGAAGCCTAGCCTGAGAGTTTTCTCCATCAAATAATTCTGCCACATCATTCAAAGCTGTCTGAAAATAGGCAAATTGTCCAAACACAACTACAGAAAAAAAAAAAAAAAGGACAGAGAGGAAAAAAATAAAGAGAGGAGAAAAAATAAGAACTTAGTCATCAAAACTGAATTTAAAGATGTATTTCTGTTTGTCTTATTTATTAATGAATTCCTGCATGAACTTTTTCAACTTATATAATTGTCTAACATTATGAAACAGCTGCATTAAACTTATGTGCAAGAAATTTTGTTTTTAATTTTCATTATTTCTATATTTTTAATTGAAACCAAATTTATTAAATCATGCTATCACCAAAACTGTGACCTCCAGCCAAACAAGTCTTATTGCTTAGGTAAGAGAATAAGAAGATGGAATATCAAAACAGAAAATTTTGTACCAAAATTACATTGCCAAATATAGTAGCTATTAAGGACCATCTATTATCACATAGGGTTAGTTTCCCACCTTGCTTTAGTCTGAGGAAAATTTTTTTAAACTTGCTGATTTGTCAAATTTTTAAATTTTCATTAGTACCTGTTTTATCAGAAGGTTATAAAAACAGATCAAATATTAAAATTACCAGTATGTTACCAGCTTTGATGTATTGCTACACTTAATTTGCCCCTCTGCTGTACATAATTTAAAATTTAATAATAAATAATTTAATATTACATCTCACTAGTAAACATCAAATAGTTCACCAAGTTCAAATATCATATAACAATAAAAGCATGAAGCAAAACCAAGTCAATGAAAATATTTCATTTACAGCTGAGTCCTTAAAGGTTTCATTGTACACAGAAAGTACCAGATGCATTTAGTTGCTGTGAATTAAGCCTCTTGGTAAATAAGTAGTAAAATTAATTTTATTGCTATTTGTCTGGACTGGACTATTTGTCTAGAAAAACCTGCTTTGCAGAAAACTACACCTTACATACAATTGCTTGAGTTTTAGAGATTCCATCCAAGTATTTCAACACATCGAAATAATCAGTTTTGTAATTTTTCACAAACATTTCTGGTACTTTCATGTAGAATTACTTCCTTTACCTCCACTGAATCTCTTTAACACATGTGATTCCCCTCATCTTGCCCTTGTCAGAACATGAAAAACGAAAAGTTAAAATATAAGAGGAATATAAGAGCTTGTTTTCTGACACCTGAATTTACTTTGCAGGAAGCTTGAATGAATGATTATCCTATGATGATTATTAATGTAAACAATTAAGGTATTTAGGCTATGCTTAGATGGCAAACATGGATGTCTTATCTGAAGTCTGTTGAATTTACTAGGGAGAAGTAAAAGGTTAAAACCCTTGAATCATTTTCCATGTCAGGAATATATTTAGTTTTTATAAATAATTTGCTACACATTACTACACATAAAGAACATTTGAATGGTAGGACAATGATAATGATTGATAAATCAATAGAAAAAGTTCTTACCAAATTCTTTGGGGACAGTTATTGAATAATGGCAAGTCTGTCCAGCAGTGTAATTATGAGGATAATTTGGTGATAAAACCACTCCCTCTGATCCAGTATACTGCCCTCCACATGGTGCTGGAAACAAGCACAAAGAAACATGCTATATTAATTAGAGCTGTCTATATTTGTTAAGTCTGAAACAAAACAAAACAAAACAACCAAACAAAACAAAGTAAAACAAAACAAAACAAAACAACTGAAGATAATAAAATGACACTTTACTGGTTTTGCTTTTGTTTGGTTTACCTGTACTGAAATATCTAGAGGTTCTTTCTCAGGATAAAATTAGAATACATGCAAGTTTTTACTTGACTACAAGTATTCACATAGGACTGGAAATAGAGTTATTTAAATGAAAGATACTGTAAACACAGGCTTTAAGTTGGGTTTTTATTTGAATATCTGTCTATATGTGTCCATGTTAAAACAGGTCAGGAAAATATATGGTACTGCAATAAAAATGGCACAGAGGAATATATAGCTATGCTGACACTGCTTTGTGAAAGTATGCTTGAAATGCTTTATTTTCATATCTTTCTAAATGATTATGAAAAGTACACATAGATTATACATATAAAAATATCTTTGGCTTTACATGGACGTAAAAAAAAAAAAAAAAA